>OX235274.1:78581164-79158255 GCA_944472155.2 Trichobilharzia szidati | reverse complement strand
CGGCCTACATCGAAGACTCTTTACCCCTCACGCCTACACAACCAGCAACTACGCCTGCACCCACACTCCAGCCAGGTTCTGTTGTTGAAAATCCTAATAAACCTAGCAGTTCGCCAGATACAACAAATAAGGCAACAGTTACACGCGCGGGTCAGCGTGTGCACTGGCCTAAGCGATACTGTGAATTCGTTAACTAAACACTTTTACGTACAAGAGTAGTTCATACCCTCATTTTTTTTCCTTTTCTCGCAGATCACATTCATTTTTCATGGTATTTACCCTTTTGGTTTAGTTTGTGGGCAGTAGCCACTTTTCAAGTTACTAACCTTGTTAGATTTCTTTCTCTTTACAGAGTGTTCTAACACTTTATTTTCGGCCTTGCACTCGAACAGCCAGCTATACCAGTCAGCTCTATTGTCGTATGATGACTCCCATCACTTGTGGAATTACAAACCGAACTAACAAAATATAGACCAATAAAAAATAATAAAAGAAAAGAAATAAAAAGATAAAATGTTAAAACAAAAAATGTCTGAAAATAAAATTTTTAAAAAAATAATAAGCAAAACTTGTACTATATAGTTCAATGAACCGTTACATATTATTTCCCATGACTGTGTCACTTCTCTGCTGTACATTTTAATCTGCTCAATCTATTTATTTTACAGACTTTATTATGTTCACTCGGGTTGTGCCATGATTACACTTATTTATTTTGTGCCCCGCATTTGTAATTACTTTGTATGACTTTAATTATACGGCTTGCAACGACTGTACCTACTCTTAACTATTGGTTGTACACACACTTCTCTGTACATTGCATCAGTTTTCACAGCGTTAGCAATTTCCCTTGTTTTATTTCAATTTGGCGTATCACTTCCATGTTACACTAGTTCCCTCGCATTTATTCCGCTTAAGTTTTTGTTAACACCTTATGCTGATTTTGAACTCTTAACCTCTTCTTCTATTCTTTTCTGTTGCTTTTACTTTGTTCCTCCTAATACGCTGGTATATTGATTGCCTTTGGTATTACTACTAGATTTGGTTGATGAGGACGGATGGAGCATTAGTCTAAGATGAAACTTAGACATAATGAGTCACCTTCCCGCTATAACAACCTGGTAAACGGAGGTAAACCATCAGACCTCCACATAATTCAGCCCGTAACAGTATGTCGTTAAAAAAAATAAATACATAAACAGATATAAAAAAAGATAAATAAAAATAAACGATGTAAAAAAAAACCCAGACAACTCAGAAGCTTGAAATCGCACCAAGGCACCAGCGTTATTTCTTCTTATATACAATCTTACGCCATTAATCATGTACGTAGTGCCCATAAATTGCCTTAATTTTTTTCCCTTCATTCTTTCCTTCCACAATATATATATATACATTTTAAACTATCTTATTACTACCTTCACACTTTCTTGTTCATTCACTGTTATTGTACACAACCTTGCTACTTTTATATATCGAAGCTTGCTGTTTTCTCACCAAACTTCTAAGGGGGGGGATAACCTTCGAACTTTTGTTTGAACGGACTCACCTGACCTTTAGCACCACTTCCTCTTTCGATTCGTGAATCTCCCGTACGGTTTCGGTTCACTCTCTCGTTGTGCTTTCATCCGGGACACTCTCCGAGCTTACCACCGTCACGACTGCAGATAAGTGTATAATCTCTTATATTTTATCAAATCTCATATCGCTTTTGTGTAAATATAACTCTGTTCCAGTCACACTTGTCGTCTCAAGTCTTTTTACCTTGATTACATTCGCTAGTATTTGCACATTAGGCAGAGTACAACTAAGGTCATAAAGCGGTGAAGAAGTTTTTGTAAGAGTGGTTAATTTAGGTCTAAGTTAAGACAAGTCTAACTCTTATAATTTCATCAATTCTTCGTCTTCAATAATTTCGTGTGCAATCCACCCTCATCTGTTTCCGTGTCAAACTCCTCACTTACAACAATACTTTCCTCATGTGGTAAAGCTTCTAACCTCGTCAACCATATTCCTGTTTCCAAATGCATCATCCAATTCCAATGATGTCCATCGCTCAGCACCACTCACCAAATAATGCTGTCAGATTACTTAGGACTACCCAACAAAGATTCCAAACTTATCCTGACATGCAAATTCACACGTGTTGTCACCGAGTGATGACATTATTCACTGATGTTAACTAACCTGCGTTGGGCATTTCAAAAGACCGGCCTGAACCACTCACTGACTAACTGTGTAGATTTCATTGGAAGATGTTATCGAATGAATAAATGAATGAATGAATGAATTCTTTGCTCACATTTCACATCGTCTACGACATCTTCATTTATGTAACTTTTCCGACGTTTCACTAGCCAGCAGTAACATACACCATATTCTCAAATACTTATCTCCATCTCCTCACTTGGCTTCTGCTCATCGCATTCGTCCGACATCCAGCAGTATTAGGCAAGTAAAAACTCGCAGTGGACAACTCAGTGATGTTTCTAGAGTGGATTCTTCCCGTGTTCCGCTGACACCAAGTATTTATAAACCAAGGCTTCTTCTTCACCACCACCACCATCATCATCATCGTCGGTGACACATGCGTCGGTGGCACAGTGGTTAGTACTCTCGCCGACCATGCACATGGTCCGAGGTTCGATCCCCTGCCGACGCACACACAATATCTATGGTCGGCCAGTAAATTTGGGCTACCGATATCCATGATGAAAATTCCATGCTTGTACTGAAAATACGGTGTGGCATCAAGCTGAATTCAAAATATCGTCATCATCCTCGTTGGATCTCTTCACGAATGGCTTCCTTTCATACTGATTGAAATGTATTAATAAATAGATAAATAAACAAACAAATATGAAGAGGGTAGGTGGTGGACGACAGACGACAGGTGACAGTGTGAGATGGGTGATGTGAAGAAAACATTCTATTGGTGACACCAGTAATGACGGTAGTTGAGTGAGTGGGCACACCAATGTCTACAAATATATTGAAATGTATACACGATCAGACCCTACTTATATTACCTCGGATAGTTCAGTGATTCTGGGCATATCATCGCAGACACACACACACACCTACTTGAAGAATGCATAGAAGACACAAGTGTCATCATCCGAATGATCAGGCTGTATGCGTGTCCCATTCAGCCAGCCCGACCATTCACCTACCAAGTTACCCAGTGCATTGAAACCGAGTCCTTCGCAGGATAGTTGGTTATTGTTGTGGTTGTGGTTGTGGTGTGGTGATGGTGTTGGTTGATTCGACTCATGAAATTCTCGAGTGTTGCACTCAATCACGTGGAAGTGTGTAGTTCGGCTGACTGGCATCTTCGAATCTGGCGCAAACAATTAATGAGTGGCGACTGGTGCTGACATAACGCGAAATCGTTGTCAACGCTCAACTCGCACATCCATCAAATTCTCATTATTCTCCTTCAAGTACTTACTAGTCATCGACCCTGTGTGTGTGTGTGTGTGTAGGGCGTCACTCAGAAAAACTCGTTCGGCACTAATGTCCTCTATCCTTAGTACACATACGACCTAACACATCGAACCATCGCCCCTCTCCTACCTCACCTCCAAACTTCAATCTCACATATACATACATACAGTCGTTAGACTGCTGGAAGATGCAGAACATTCACTTCCTGCATTCTCAGCTCCACATCCTACCTTACACAACTATCCCGACAGGCATTTTCAATTCAGATGTTATATGCTGGAATCAGGAAAGCCAGTAGTAGCATAAAATTCTCCACACTCAATTATTCCACAAGTGACGATTGAAATCTACACATGATAATAATAATAATAATAATAATAATAATAATTTGCTTTATTCCAAAACAGTACTTGTGATACAGAATGGAATTCTCAGCATTTTTACTACAGTATTGCATCCAGGTAGTACATTATCAATAAATAGAATTCTACATAGATTGAGGAAACCACAGTTCATTATTTCAACAATACATTGGCATGCCAGTAGCAAAGGTAAAGCTGAAACAGTGTTTGAAGGTGTTAGAAAAGTGGGAGCTGTCTTATTAACTGGCGTAAGCGAGAGAAAGAAACAAAGCAGCACATTACGGAAAAAGAAGAGAGAAAAGGAAAAGAAAGAAAGAAAATGTTGTACCTATTGATGATGTGGGTAGGAAAGACGAGATCCAGTTGTACTACTGACTATTTAATGAATTATAGGTGTCACGCCTAATGCTTTCTTTATCACACAGAACACGAGCTAAGTAGGGTATGGTTGAGTTTTTGTACTTGCTGGTGCGAGCATATAGTTTTCTATACTGGCTTCCGGTTTAACCTGATGAAATGCAAGGGGAGAGTTGTGAGTGAAGAGGGTGGTGTGAGTTAGATAAAATGGATTTGGCCCATATTTCACATGACTCATCACATGATGAGGGCTGTGATATGGAAACAGACGAAGGTTTTCGTGCTGTAAAATGATTCCTCCACTACACGAACGTGTCAGTGAAGTCCTCCGAAATCAACCACTGACCTCCTCATATCTCTTATTTCTCAGCCATATTCGTCTCAAAATATACTCAGGTCAGTCAACACACTGACTCATTACTAATCACCTGTGCTCGCTTCACAATCGTCTCATGTGAATGTAGCTCTCAGCTGTATGGAAACACATCACATCAGTCAGTGTTCTAGCTCTCCCAAGTCAATCACATCAACGAAACTTCTTTCACAAGATTCAATTGACAAAACTTGAAGGTGTAAACAGTCGACTTTCGGAAAGTGACTCACGGTGATCCAACATATTTGCATGATGTCACTTACTTACACTCTCCACCAGTTTAATCCATCTTCATATATATCGTCATCAGTATTTAGGCGTCTCTCACTCCCTCTCACACACAAACACACACCAATGAAACTAGCCAAGAATTAATTAGACAACAACCATCACCAATTCATCATGACAAAATAGTCAGTCACTGCATACGCTATTCTTGCTTCATCATTTCTGTGCAATTCAAAGCACTAACCCACTCAATCACTCACTCACTCACTCACATTGCGAAAAACTACTTTCACAGTTGATGATTTCTGAAAAGTCCACAGATTAAACTCGTGTGGAGAGTTGGAGATCACCTACACCAACGAGTTCACTCTCCTCACATTCATCTACTTATTCACCGACAATTCTCATCCTCAACTCATCCAAATTATCATAGAATCCAATCCAACCATGGTAAGATAACTTATCACATAACAATAACATCAGTAATATTAACATTACTCATGCCAATCAAACAGTAATAATAACGGAAACAATACCGAGTATCAGTGCACTACCAGCCTATCTATTCCACGAGTATTCTCATCATCGTCACCGTCACCATCACCACATCCCTCACTGTCAATCATCATGTTCAACACCCCTCCACGACATACAATCTCTCTCTCTCATTTCCGCTGTCTGTCTGTCTGTCTGGCTGGCAATCTATTCACTCACCATAAGAAAATTAACTTCATGAGAGACGACTCACTGTCATAACTACTCACAGGCAGGCAGGCAGAAAGACAGTTTAACACTCAGTCGAGGAAATGCGAGTCTCCGTCAAGGATACAATAAGCTTGAAATTTACACGACGATACATGAATTCCACAGAAGATATGACCACCATATAATAACTAACTGGCTAGTCATATCCCCCAATACAACTCATCAGAATACAACTCTGATCACTCCATTAAAGATAAGAGTAACAGTCCCCAAAATTGACCAAATTTCATGCTTATAAGAACAACTCTGATCATATGGAGAAGAATCAGAACAGTCAAAGATGCCTGCCTTGTCAATCAATTATTCACATCATCCATCACTCCATCCAACTGAATATCACCAAGAATCAAACACACACACACACACACAAACAATTCCGTGTGTCTTAACCCACAGGATCGTGAGAATATGAAACGTATTTCAATATAATGCCATCACCTAGACTCTACGTGAACATCAGTCGCCTACATCACTCACTCTCCATCATCTCAACAAATACTTCGACAGGAGAAACAGTCAAAATCTCCACCGGATCTCAACAAAATCGACACCTACACATACGCTGTTTCACATTACACGCCACATTACTCAGAAACTTATTATCAAAACATTCGATACAGTAACGCATTCACAACAACATCATTGGTGAATACATATCAAAATTTATTACAAATATCGAAGTGAATAAAAATTATGCATATCTCATCTGAGCATACTTCCTCAGCCTGGCTTCAACATCCCGATATTGAATTCATCTTCTCACACCAATAGCGTTTCTTCATTTCCAGAACCTCAATCTTCAAATCCAGATATCTCATCTGCTTCTCAAACAGCAAAGTCAAACGTCGTCTTCTCTCACCATCATCCACATCATCATCTTCAGATCTAGAGAGAGAGAGAAAATTCTGTTATTCAATCCTTACAAAGCAACTCAACTACGAATCAGAGTTTGTCAAATTCACCACAGCATTTACATAACTACAGTGAAAATCACTCACCCACTCAATCACTCACTCACTCACAGATCAATCCCTCTCATCTTGATTTAATCTACTATTAACTTATCCACAATCATCGACAACAATCAGCTCCACAGTCTTCACAATCACCTTCCCATATACTCTCCACATTCACCTCACTATCAGTCGGACACATCATATTCAAGATTCTGTCAGTCTGTGTATCCGTCTCTCCATCTGCGTTCTCCTCTGACTGTTCGCCTCATGAAGCAGATTACAGACGAATAGATACATAGATAGATAACACATATCGATATATGCAAAGCATTGGTGAGTAGTGACAATCGAAAAACAAACAACTCTACAACAAAAAGACGGTTGCAGCAACCGTCGCTGCAACCATCTTTTTATTCCCTATGATCAAATGTGTATATTCCGCAATATCATTCTCAAGCTGTACAAACCGCAAATTTATAGTAATTTTTCTTGGCAACACATATCGATATATGCAAAGCAACTCTACAACACTTCCTGTGTGCTTCCCACCATTCTCCGATTCATTTATGTCACTCACTCACTCATTCATCTCAACTCAAACTAGTCAACAAACTAGTGGAAACAAACACTTCAAAATACAACCTCACTCACTAGAATGAATGCATACACGTGTGAACACCCAGTCGGCCAGCAGAAGCTCCGACGAACACTCACATCGCCTTACTAACTGACAACAAGAACTGCTCACCTCTCTTCTCAATTAACACTCCATGTACACAGGAATCGTTAAATAACTGCACACTCTCCAACTGAAATCACCGAAACACATCTCGTTATCGGATGATGGATTTCCGATCAATACGCCATGATCATTCTCTTCAACTGTCCACTCTCCACCTTCATATTCATTCATCAATTCATTCAATGTGTCGCCTTCATCCTCAGTCACAGTCATCCTCCTCTTCACTGCTGACACCATCACAACCTCACCTTTACACACACACACACACACACACACGAACACATACACGCATACGACCACAACAACAATCAATTCCACTAACTAATGAATAACAAACATCAACTACAAAGGTGAAATAATAAACACGCGAGTTTCAATCTATTCCCAGATTATCAGTGCTATAATAAATCAAATACACATGCACACACACACACACAAGAGTTGAGTCACATTCGAAATTTACCCTGAATCAAGAGAAGTGACCAACGAGGACCAACACAACACAGCACAGCACACTACATCACATCACATCACATGACAGAACATGTAGGACAAATTAACTCAACAAATATCATTACTCACCTATAACCCCGGTCACTTGAATCACCATTCCCCACTACATCATCACCAACTCCATTCACATCCATCTCCTCACAACTCTCCTCATCATCACTCGACAACGACAAATCAATAGTCTCACTCACGCCAGAACCACCTCCTCCAACACACCCTTCACTAACTCCCACATCGCCAACACGACAACCATTCACCTCACCAACACCATTCGAAACATTCACAGATTCATTCACTCCACTGTGTGCTCGAACTCCATCAGCCAACGCGTCGCTCCTATTCGTACGATTCACAGTCTTCTCCACTGAGTCGTATGGAACACACAAATTCTGGGGAATAGGAGCTATTGAGTAGACGTTCAAGATTCTCAGGCCCATTGTGTTTGAAGGATTCGTGTCAGTGGAGACCGTAGAAGGCGTCGAATTGATGTGGGGCCCCGGTGATATCCGAACACATGGTGAGGGAGTCAGTAACGGCAGACTCAATTGACCAACACTCGAGTCAACATTACCTACCTTCATTCAATAGGATTAACATGTCGTTATGGAATGTGAACATACCGAAGTGCACTGACCACTCACATGGGAATCTCCATTAACACTGACCACCACATGATGAATAGAGGCGGATTCAGAAGACTTCGGAGTATCGGGACACACTGAGGCCAGTCTGTCTGTCATGGTGAGATTCAGCTCTCTCAGCATTTTCCATCCCTTATAACGGAGTCGAGTCCAGTGTCGTCTCGGATATCCCTTCGAGTGCAGATATTCTGAGAATTGCATCCACATGTTTCTCTTCATCAGCAGTGATGGCTGACTTCTTTCTCCATCCCTCAACATATTCTTGTATTTGATTAGTAGTTGTGTGAATTCTTTCACCTCGTCCTTTGTGTATTTCATCGGTATGAATTGCTTTGCTGTTTCTTTGACTGCTTCATCATTCTGTGTCGCAGATGTATCGGCCATAATAAATAAGAAGAATAATAATAGTAATGATTATAGTAATAATGATTAAATTAATAATCGAGCGGTTTTTGGAGATATTCCGTAATTTGTTTCAGTATGTCGTCGTGTTATTCTCGGTTAGTGTATTTCCGTGGTATATTTCTGCGTGTTTTTGTAAATATGTTGATATAATATAGAGACAGTGTCTAACTTATTATCATAGGTGTATGTATATGGAATGGTTGTTGTCATTGGATGTTCGAGTGGTTTTCGTCACAAGGTCACACACGAGTGTTGGCTAGACATGTTGGCCTTGTTTTCTGGTGATTGAGAGGTGATTGAGGTCACAGGATTTTGGAATCAAGCATGCTCATTGGTTGTTGTTTGTTGCAGCCTGTGATTTGTTTTGTTTTCCAGATCGTTGTAGAAATTACTGCTGAATAATGGGAGTGTCGTTTGTTTTCGTGCATGCATGCAAGCCGTTATGACCACTTCTCTGTTTCTTTCTCTCTGTGTCTCTTTGTCTAGCTGTGTGCGTGTGCTTGTGTGTGTTGTTCTCTTGTCTACATCAGATTTTCAATCCTTTTCATTCAGTCAGTCATTCATTCACTCATTGATTTATTCATGTCTACTTCATGATTGGAGGAAAACGAGATGTTGAAGTTTTCATGATGCCCGTAAAAAGTTTGAGCATTGTGGATTAGATGAAATAAAGTATAATTATATTTCAATAGTTTACACACAATGATAACAATAATAATAATAATACTAATAATGATTTACTTTATTCCAAAAACAGTACTTGTGATACAGAATGGAATTTTCAGCATTAATCACAATATTGCATCTAATTTCTTCAAATTATAGATAAAATTAATCACATAGAAAATTTTCCACATTTACAATAGGGTTAATATAAAAAAAATAAAAAAACATGCAGCATATAAAATGGAAATAATAATAATAATAATAACAGCTAAGTTAATAATGATAATAATACAAGTGAAAATTTCCATGGTCTTGTTTCACACAGTATTGTCAATGCGGTATACAAATCCTTGCATGATTAAAAACATTGAATATAATGTTCTCTTTACATGATATGGTGAGGGAAAAAACAAAGATTACAGCAGTCATAGAGATAAGTTGGTGTTTGCAGTTATGAAAGTAAAAACAAAGAAGCAACAGGACCATAAATATAATAGAAATAATAAAAGTGAAACTTGAAGGCATATAAGGATGGATGGAGGAGATTGTTTATTTACTAGATGAAAAAAGGTTAGTCAATTCTTGCCTGCCTGACGCTATTTTCATCACATAAAATACGGGCCAAGTATGGTATCATAGAATTTTTATACTTAGATGTGCGAGCATACACTTTTCTGAAGTCACTTCTTGTTCTACCTGAGGAGGGAGATGCAAGGTGAAAGCTGAGGGTGCTGTGGTGCGTGCTCCAAGTCAGACAAAATCCCTTTAGCAAATTTACTGCACGAAGTCAAATGCCTATCGACAACGACGTTAACTATGTAGTCCACTGGGACACCACTCACCCTGCTGACTGACAGTCTTCAGCATTCTACGAATTGTGACAAAGTCCTTTTTAAGCAAACCAGGAAAGAATAAGCAGGGGTGAACAATACAGAAGAATAGGTAGGATGCAAGAGTTTATGAACTAACTGTAAGACGAGGGGTTGAGTTATACCCGAGTGCCTTAACTTCTTAATGTAAAATGTCAGGCGGAATATTTTACTGGAGATCGCTGAGACATGGGAAGACCAGAAGAGATCGGAAGAGACAATAAGTCCAAGATACTTAATTTCAGTTTTAATTCCTATATCAATTGTCATCAATCTTACAACTGTCATGAGAATCGACGGCTTCTTTTAACTGTCGTTTACATCTTAAGCTGAAATTAACAGTTTGACATTTAGAAGGATTCAGTTTAAGACCGTTAGACTCAGACCATTTACTGACTTCCGACAGAAGGCTGTTTATTTTGGTACAATCTAGCTGGGAGTTAACAGCCATTGAAACAGCTAAATCATCAGCGTACTTCACAAAGTTTATTTCATCAGACTGAGGCAAGTCATGTAAGAAGATAGAAAAAAGAAAAGGAGAAAGGACAGCGCCTTGAGGGACACCAGCTTCAGTAGGTAATGAAGTCGAAGACTTCCCCCCTTTATATACGGTGTACTGCTTTCTTTCTGAGAAATAAGAATGTAACCAGTTAGCAGCCCAACATTCTGTTTGACTTACAGCAAGTTTATTTAACAAGATGTCCCCAGGGACCGAGTCAAAAGCAGATGTATAGTCTATGAAGGCACAACGAACAAATTTAGCCCCTTTGTCTAGACTGGAAGCAATGTTATGATATAAGACGGCGGCTGCATCTAAAGTGCTTCTACTGTGCTTATAGGCAAACTGTTTTGGGTCATTAAAGGATTTAAGAGAGGGTACAAGACTAAGTGAAAGTAGTTTCTCCATAGTTTTCAAAAAAGGAGAGGTAATAGCAATGGGTGTAAATTTGACACATGCTCCAGTAGACAATTTAGGTATGGGTACAACTTTAATGTCTTTCCAAACAGCAGGCACAGTATTACTGGAGAAAGATTTGTTAAACAGATCAGTGAGAGGGTAACATAGAATATCAGAACATTTTTTGAAAATAATACTAGGTACATGATCTGGACCTATGCTCTGCGAAGGGTTCAGAGACTTGAGGCACTTTTGAACATCATTTGTGTTAAAACCTGGAAAGGGGCTATTATTAACACTAGTGATACTGGGAAGCATGGAATTTGAGGGAGAATAAATAAAAGATTTATTAAGAGTACATACATCAGAAGAATACGGAATATTGTTAATCTGCTTACCACCAGTGATTTCCTTAAATAGTTTCCACATATTTGAAGCATTTTTGCAGGATATGAATTTCTGGTTATATATAACATTCAATCTCTGCATTTCAGACTTGATAAGGAAGTTACTTCTTTTTACACCACTTTTATCTTTCATTTTATATAGCTTTTCCTTCTCTCTACGAAGTTTTTTAAGTTGAGGGGAGGAGAAACGGTCGAATTTGACGAATAGTGTTTCTTTTGGACAGCAGATTTCAGAACAGAATTTCAGATAAGACGTAATATTAGAGATTGTGTCATCAAGTGAAACATCATTAAACAGATCCCATCTTGTGTCACTGAGCATGTTTCTAAGATGTTGTACATTCTCATTTGAGTAACATCTGTGAACAACTTTCTTGGACAAGTTAGAGAAGGCTTTTTTGTGTAACTTTCCGTAAACTTTGGGTAGAACTCGTACAATACAGTGATCAGAGTTTGAGAGTGGAGCTCTTTTACGAGCTTCGTATATTCCAGAATCATTTATGAATACTAAATCAAGCGAAGTATCTTGTCGAGTTGGGAAGTTAACCACATTTTCATGACCCAGCAATGTAATAAAACTGTAGTCACTGGCGTTGAAGTCACCAGTTACTACAGACAAGGAGTTACCAAACGAAGCAGCAGCAAAAATAGTGAATTCGTCAGCAAAGATCGATAGTTCTGAGGGACTGCAAGAACGTGTGACATAGATATTTGTGACAAAAATGCATTTATACTTAGATAAGCGTTTAGGTCGGCATTTAACAGTTATACATTCAATGTTGTCATTTGAGAATTTGAAGCAGACGTTGTTGGCAGTAGACCACTGAGAATTAATAAAAGTGGCAACACCTCCACCTCTCTTCTTCTTTGAGCTGCATCGGTCTTGTCTGTACATTGTGAAATCAGGTGAAGAGACTAAATTATCGTCATATGAATCGTGCAGCCAAGTTTCTTGAAGAGTAATTACAGCAGTATTACAATATACATTTGAGTATAATAGAGAATGCAAATGATTAATCTTGTTTGGTAGAGATCTGCAATTTGTGCTCATAATCACAGGAACAGTCATCAAATGCATTGGAGTACGCTTTAAAGCTCGTTGCCATCCACCATGAGGCTTTTTCTTAAGTTTGTTAGAAACGAGTAAATCAGCCGGTTGGAAACGTTTTAAATAATCGCAAGAGTAAACAATGCGATTAGGACACATAATTGAATGATTCAAATAAAATAAATACGAGGAAATACATGCAATATACCGGATGGAAAATTTGGTAGCCCAAGGTTTAAGCAGGCCGCCGAGATATGAGTTTTGTTATTGGTAATATTTCGAGCAAAATTACTGTCCGTGTTCACACCACTGATGGAATTGTCTTATTCACACATTTATGGTTTGTACTCATATATATAGTTCATTATTTTTGCTCATCCATGTTTTTTTTGTGTATGTGTGTAAATATGTGGGGCAAACGTCCAGATCACTCAAAATAAGAGTGAATGAACATAAACGCCTAACCAAAACTCAACCAAGAGGAACACAAGCCTACAAGAATCTTGAAAAAGATTCATCGATAGTTGTACATGCATGGGACAAAAACCACAATATCGATTGGAACAATGTGTGTATTCTGAAAACTAACATGAACAAATGGAAAGAAGTGAATTATTAATACAATTTAGTAAAGAATATATGGAAAAACACATGTCAGTAGGACGCCTAAATTCGGAAATACGTCTCTTGCTTCTAAATAACCTGCGCAGTCAAGAATAACCTACCAAATGCAATACAGTTTCGTCTCATTTGTATTACTGAAGCTGTGTCCATTCACATAGAGAAACCTGAGCTGTGCATACAAAGGAGAATTACTCAAACACTTCTACTATCATGGTAACAACTTCGTTAACTTTTGATGACTCAATTTTGCATGTTTTCCTGCCTCTCTAATTGCTGATAATTCTTGTGTATATTTAGAAGTCTTACTTGATTTCACATTCTCTACTTTGTCTCTATGTGCATCCTGAGTACAATTCAATCATCAAACTATTCATATCACTACGTAACTTCCTTTTGACGATTGTTTGTGACAACTCATCACATTTGTTACTACACTTCTCACTCAGTCTGCACAGTTAGATGGTGACTGTGTGTGTGTGTGAGGTGAAGGGGATGGGGATGGCTGACTCAGGTGAATTATCAATATAATATGTCTGAGATCAAATTTCAATCACAGTTCATGAAATTTCGTTTTAATGAATAAAAGGATTATGCGCAATTAGAGAGACAAGCAAACCAGCAAAATTAAGTCATCAAAAACCAACGAAGTTGTTACCATGATAGTAGAAGTGTTTGAGTAATTCTCCTTTGTATGCACAGCTCAGGTTTCTCTATGTGAATGGACACAGCTTCAGCAATAAAAATGAGTCGAATGTGTATTGCATTTGGTAGGTTATTCTTGAATGTGTAGAGTACTTTGAAGCAGGAGATGTTTGTTGAGATTGAATGATGAGTGTTGACCAAGTGTTCACTTATCCCACTCCTCATAGCACCACGATTGAATTTTCGAAACCATGATGGCTGGATCATCTTCAACAGGATCCGCGTCGAACGACCGATGCACCTGGCTGAATCCACAACAGCAGCAGGTGAACTGATATATGCACACAGATGTGGTAGCCAGATGCGACATCTTGTCCTATGGGCTTCCGCAGATCAGTGGGTGACTGGAGAACACTTTTGTTTGCGTTCCTGCAGAGAATGTTATTCTCAGAGATGATGGGATCCTCCTCTTGAGAATATCGCCTGTCAAATCTCCCTTGACATCCAAGGCCATGTAGAGTTTGATTTCGGTACAAGTGAAATTTCATTTCTCTGAATTATTCCTTTGATATATTTTTGAATGACTCTTGTTGGGTATCCATTTTGGATGAATATATCTCTCGAATCATCTAATTCAGTTTCAAGAACATGGCGACTACAGATGTGTTGGATGCGAGTGGTGAGTGATTTAATTACATATTTGGGGTTGTGGGTTGAGTTAAAAGGTATCCATTTATTCTTCAAAGTACAGTGCTTGAATACAAGCGAATCGAGAACTTCTGTGAACTTTATTCTCGAGTGCACCTGATCATGAATAATAGCAGATATATTCTGGACAAAATGTTTGCTGAATGCACACAGTTCTCAGCATAATTGATTGCATATTACGCATTCCCCATTCATCTACAGTCGTCAAGTGTAATATGAATCCATAATGTATCATGTAGTGAGTGCATTGGTGTTCGATGTATGCCCTATGATATTTTGATTTGCCTTACAAGGAATGAGTATCGGTTGTGTGGAAGCTGATTAGAAATGTTCATGGGTACATTTCTAAACCTAGTGACATCATCGCATGATTGACACAACAACAAACCACTGGTATCTCAAATAGTACTGGAAATCTGTGCATCTTTGTTGAGTTCGATCGAATGACAGAATGGTGGATAGTCACTCACTGAATCAGATTGATTCGTGTTAAATATGTGTTAGAATATTGAACGTGATACTTCTCTTTAAAATGTGGTATGAATATCTCACAGTTTGCAATCGGAGTGTCAATATTCAGCCAGATGACGATCGTTAAGGGTGGGAAGTTATTTATGGTTAGGCGAGTGTTAGAAAGAAAAGAAGAAGCTCAGGAAAACTGTCTTATCGACGTTTACTTTCTCCATGGCCATCGCATTGCAATGATTGTTCAAGTGAGGCTTTTCCATTGGTGTTCAATTTCATACTGCTTGACTAATTGTGAGTAGTAGGATTTAGATCTCGATATATTGCACCATCTGCAGTATGGATCTCCTGTATGTGTCGCATTCTCTTCACTAGCGTTTATTCGAATCCCTGTTTTCTTCATCTGGACATTCGTGTTGTTTATTACTGACCATGGATTGATATTGACACAACTCCACTGTTCTACTCTTATTAACATACAGTGATGACAGCGCTTTCGACAACATTCATTCTGACTGGACACCTCACAATTATTTGAGGCTTGTGAATTTTATGTCAATCCTGTTATTTGAAGTTTCACACGTATCTCGGACGTTTCAGTCAATTAATCGACTGCAATTATGACTGGGGATTTCGTAGGAGAAATCTGGATGTAATCCATATCCGTTGTTTCATTCTACAAGCCAGAACACTTACAGTTAACATTCAACTCACACAATGACACAGGTAAGTGAGATTCAGTGGGGAGAATAATTTTCAACTTAACATGAAAATTCCTAGGTGTGATGAGAGATGAATGTTCACTAGGTGGTCATAAATGATGAATCCTGTGAGGAGAAAATGAAAACTTCTGTGAACCACCTGAGTCAGTAATACTGGACAAGAATCCACTCCGATGGTGACATTGAAATTGCAAATGAGTGATGTGAATGATGTGAAACTGGAAGCAGACAACACAGGAGGAGGAGGATTCATCAATAGTGGAATAGTACTGAATGGAATGCATGAGAACAGGGGATCCTTCACAGACTCCTGTGCATTCAATGCTTTGATTGTTATAGACATGGTATACAGACACGAAGATATATATGTATATGGCGACATGAGTTCCAGGAAATGGACAAACCAGAAATCAGATAGACGTTATTTCATTGTTTCCGGGGAAA
Organism: Trichobilharzia szidati; assembly: GCA_944472155.2. NCBI lineage: Eukaryota > Metazoa > Platyhelminthes > Trematoda > Strigeidida > Schistosomatidae > Trichobilharzia > Trichobilharzia szidati. Next base: position 79,141,973 of record OX235274.1, on the reverse strand, counting down.
GTGTAGGCGCGGATTGCTTGACACAAAATTAAGGGGGATAGCAGAAGTGGCTTCAGAACATTATCTAGTGCAGTGAGTGAGCTCTCAAGGTGAGAATGAACACCTTCATGTTCAACACCTAGAAACTGAAGGATGAAACTGTGAATGACACCTTCACTGAAGCCATCAGAGCAATTTCAGTGACATTATGTAGCGTCACAGAGGAGACCCGTATGGACGAACACTGGAAGTCTGTGAAAGTGAGGTGAGTGGAAGCCTGTACAGCCATAAGTCTTTAGAATCGATAGGAGGAGGATGAGGAGAGACAAGAAATAACTCTCTTTCAGGAAACCTGGAGCTTAATAATGGTGAAGCATGAGATGAATCAGTGTTGACGTGTGCTATTTCACTTTGGTCACCATCACCTAACTCCCCATTTTCCTACATATATTTGTGGAGAACTTCGTCAAAGTCGTCTGAACCATCAGTCGATTTCCCTTTGAGTGAAATCCTTCCCGCAACTCTGGCAACAGGAGATTCCATTGTACAGACTGTCATTGCGATCATTGGCTTGCATCCACTAAATTGGGACATAAACGAAAGTAAACTTTATGTTCGATCCACTGATGTTTCAGTTCACTCTCATCAATTAAATAGAGGGAAGAATGAATAACTGATTTTCATGATGTGGTGAGACAACTCATTAGTCAACGACACGATGACATACGTGTACATCTAGCATAAGTGACTAATAATTAATTAAAGCGACGTGTAACACACTTATGATACATGAGGAGTGATTACATTACATTACATGGGATACCTCAGTTTCAATTGGCGCCACCGCCATTCGAGTGAAGACGAAGTATATCCGATGAAATGGGCCATATAGCAGGATGAGATGATGAAGGACAAGTATAAATGTGTAATCTTGAGACTTCCTGTCTAGAAATGCAGCAGCAAGCACCATTCACTCCTACAGACAGGCTAGGAAGAATTGTGCAGCAATCAAAGTGAATACCTCATACAAGATTTTCCACAACAGTGAGTTTGATATCAGCTTGTCTGAGAGTGTAGAGTGGAGGAAGATGACTTTGAACAGTTCTTGTTCGAATTGGAACAAATGACATGCCTTCCTATGAAAACACGGTGTATAAATCCAGTTTGAAACAAATCCCTGTTCAGCTCATTTGTACAAGTTTGTAGAGAATTCTCTGTTCTATTATAATCACTTCGTTGCATGTTTCGGTGATTACATCGGCTTCCTATTTACTGGCTACAGGATAAAGTTGACTAGAGCTCCGGTGAGAAGTGTTGACCAGCGAAGTCCACTCGTCGATCACATTAGTTGCTTGTGGTGCTAAAATTACGAATTGTTAAATGTTATAATTCATGAGCTGCTGTGTCAGGTCCCAGTAGCTGAATGTTCTATGAGCTTGTCTACCTGCCTACAACCGCAAGCTTCTGCGTTCCAACCCCGGTGGGTGTATACTGATGAGGGGTCCCAAACTGGTAATGGGCCACTACCCAGTACCCTCCTCTGCTTTCCAGCGTCTCTCCAACTCACATCAATTCATGATCAAAACTTGCAATACATAGAATCTCTACAAACCAACTCACTCACATTGAGTGAGTACCTTTCATTGTTTCGGATTTTATTTTGATATTTCGCATAATTACTGCCTTTAGTATTTAGTCTATAACAAGAGATATCCCTTTACTTATATTACTACGCAAACATAACAACAACGAACTCTTACGCTACAGTTGGCGTGGTTGTTTCGATAACCTATAATAAGTTCACTTGAGATAAGTGATGAATCAATATTTGGATATTGGATTGAACAAAAGGAATTCTCAGGGCTACACATTAGACACCATAATGGTTCTCCAGAACCATATAGCAAGCAAATACATGATTCACTAGATGACATGTATCTCCCTCATTTCGAAATATACACTGTCATTCGTATTATCATTATACAGATATTACAATATATCGCATATTGTAAAGTCGTCTACACACCTCACAACAAAATTCTGTTCAAATTATTCTTCATCCATACAACATAATCTTGGAGTCTTTCTAAGTGGCTCATGAAGACATCTTATCCCGTTAGCTATTCATTCTTTCTTTCTTTCTTTCTGTCTCTCACTCCACAGTAATCACTTCCAAGATCATATTTTGCAACAGTAAAGTAGCAGTGAAGATGAGATGAAAGTTGTGCCGAAAACAGACAGTATCAGTATAAAAGTGAAGAAACGAGGGTTACTCTAAATCCTCATGATTAACATCCCTCCTGGTTGTCATTCTCACATTGAATCAAATATGTTGACTGTGTTTCGCTTTCAAGTCTCACCTACACACGCTGCACATGCACATATTCTCTCAGGGGTTTGTCTTTTCAACAAACATGATAATACATGTTGTTGATGATGGATTACACACGGGCAGAATGAGTATGTGTGTGTATTGTTGTGATGAGTGAAATAAGCGAATCTATAACTATTATGAAACATTGGAGAGAGATATGTGATTAATTCTGTGGGTGAGGAAATCAGTGGACACCAATTATCCGCTTCGTGAGCTGATCGATCATGGAGCTGAAGGTAGATGACGTGATTGAGGTGGGGATTCGTACAATTCACTATACATAATCAGAGGGAATTGAACACTACCTGAGTGGGGAGATGAGTGAAGTTGGACAAAGTAATAGAGATATATCATGACAACTGCTGTGACCGTGTGCGTATGACAGTGCGTAAAACAAAGACGGCAAGACGATGAAGCAAGAGATGTCGGCAGAAGTAAAAGAGAGGAGGTATATTTTCGAAATGACTGGTTAGTAGTTGAGTACGTAGTTGGGCAGATGTGCAGTAGCCTTGGAATTAGAATGGGTTGGTCGGTGTACAGATTGGTTTGAGTGGTTTGATGATAGCGTTTGTAAACTGGGCTGGACCAGGATGACTTGTCTGGCGATTTGACTATGCCAGCTGAAGTCAACACACATCCTGGTGTGTTGTCAGTGAGCACAGCGGGAGACGATGGTGCCCCACTGCTAGCCGGCAATCAGTAGGCTGCAGTCGGACGCAATCGGTCGATCAGTGCTTGGTGGTCTGGCGGTGGGTGGGATGTTGAGCAGAGGTTCTATGAATCATGCATGAGTCGGTGACCACAGTGCTACACATTCGTGTCTCCACTCACCTCCTACAACCTATATCCAATTTAGGCAGGTGGGCAGGCAGGCAGGCTTGTTGTTGTCAGCTGGTCTGTGGACGCCGTTTCCTTCTCTGACACAACCAATTTGCAACACAGCTGACAGAAATGAATGTGAAAATGTCAATCGCCTTCCTCTCCTCAATATTAATTATTCTTCACGTTATAATGTAATTATTGTTACTAGGAATGGTTTTGTGGGTAATTAATATTCCTTGCAATATTGCCTTTATCCTTCATCTGATTAATCCTCATGTACTCATGTTTCAGCGTTCAAGGCGTCTATCCTGAGAGCTAATTAAGGAGCCATTTTTCTCAGAAATAGTCTCACTTATGATTTGCCTTCTCCCACCCGTTTCCCTAATGAGTCTATAGAGTTGTCTGGTGTTGCCTACCGCCGATTCTTTTTCCATCTGTTTCGCCTCTGTCAACCACCACTGTTCACCCTCCTTGCGGAGACTTTACGTAACTTTCCTTTGTGCAGCTTTCGCTCCTCATTGGATTCGGAGCTCGCCGGAATAAGTCTTCTAGCATGTATCAGTTCGGATGAGGCAGTCGAAGTGCAATGGTTTTTACTCACCTTTGGATTTACCTTATTCACAGCTTTTACAGCTGTATCTATGGCTGACTGAATATTCTTCAGGGCTTCTTCAGGGTGAGCACAGCTGTCGAACTCATATATGTGTTTACCTAGTTCTTCCTCGAATAGGGACTTAGTTTCCTGATCGAGCTGGCGACGTGATGGGTTCACCGCCAGCTGTTTCCTACGTCCATTCAGTCGTAAGCACACAAGAGCGTGGACCAGTGCGTGATCCGTATCTACAAACATGTTCCAGAAGGAGCGACAATCTCCTACCGACCCACGCCAACGATAGCTTATTGCTATGTGGTCTATTTGTGTCCAGCGTTGGTTTGATGATGACGGTCGCTAGGTAAAACAGTGTCTCTCCTTGTGTTTGAAGTTAGTGCTTACAAGAAAGAAATGATTATCTGAACAGAACCTGTGCATCGACCAACCCATGCTTATTCCCAGACTACTACACATCTGTCCAACTACGTACCCAACGACTAACCAGTCACTTCGAAAATAAATCTGTTATTATTCATAATCATCGGTTCACTTTTATTCATGCTCTGTACTTCGAAGAAAAAATGGATACATTTTAACCCAACCCATTACCCCAAATATGTAATTAAATCCCTCACCACTCGCATCCAACACATCTGTAGTCGCCATGTTCTAGAAACTGAATTAGATGATTCGAGAGAAATCTTCATCCAAAATGGATACCCAACAAGAGTCATTCATAAATATATCAAAGGAATAATTCAGAGAAGTGAAATTTCACTTGCGCCGAAAAACAAACTCTACATTGTTTTGGATGTCAAGGGAGATTTGACAGGTGATATTCTCAAGAGGAGGATCGCATCATCTCTGAGAAGAACATTCTCTGCATCAAAGCAAACAATAGTGTTCTCCAGTCACCCGCTGATCTGAAGAAGCTCTTAAGACAAGATGTCGCATCTGGCTACCACATCTGTGTGCATATATCAGTTCACCTGCTGCTGTTGTGCAGTCAGCAATGTACATCGGTCGTTCGACGCTCATCCTGTTGAAGATGATCCAGCCAGCATGGTTTCGAAAATTCAATAGTGGTGCTATGAGGAGTGGGATAAGTGAACACTTGGTCAACACTCATCATTCAATCTCAACAAACTCCTCCTGCTTCAAAGTAATCTACACATTCAAGAATAACCTACCAAATGCAATACACTCACGTCTTATTTGTATTGCTGAAGCTGTGTCCATTCACATAAAGAAAACTGAGCTGTGCATACGAGGGAGAATTACTCAAACACTTCTACTATCATGGTAACAAATTTGTCAATTTTTCATGACTTAATTTTGCATGTTTCCTTGTCTCTCTAATCGCTCATAAACCTTGTCCAACAAAATGGATTATCTTCAATCCCTAATGTATTCTAATGTTTATCGAAATGCTGGCGTTTTAGCAATACAAGAGACTTGGCTGCACCAGCATTATGATGATAATCTAGTTTCAATAAATGGATATAAAGTTTTTCGCCAAGATAGAAAAAGTTCTAGGAAAAAATGTGGAGGAGGGGTAGCCACTTTTATAAACACAAGTTGGTCTACATCAAATCACGTTTGCTTCAATTATTCTAATGACAATATAGACTGCATAACCGTCAGGTGTCGCCCAAAACACTTAAGTAAATATTCTTATATATACATAACAAATATTTACATAACACCCAATTGTAGCCTTTCAAATATAGTTACGTTTGCAGATGAATTTACTGAATTCGCTGCTCCTGCATTCGAAAACTCGTTGTCTGTAGTCTGAGGTGATTTTAATTCATGTGATTACAGCTTTCTTACTTCACTTGGTCATGAGAATCTAGTCAAGTTTAATACACGTCTGGACAAATCACTAGACCTGGTTTTCATAAACGACCGTGATGTATATGAAACCCGATGGAGAGCTCCTTTGCTAAACTCTGACCACTGCATTATTCGTATTTTACCGAAAGTGTACGGCAAGTTGCAACAAAAATCGTTTAGTCATTTAACAAAGAAGATACATGAACGTTCATATTCCCATGACAACATTCTAGCACTAAGAAGCATGTTGTATGATACCAACTGGGAACTATTTACTGACGATAAGTTGGACGCTACTGTCTCTAATATAACCGATTATCTGGAGTTTTGTTTGGATATTTGCTGTCCATATGAAACACTGTTTTCGAGATTTGACAGAATCTCTTCTTTGCAGCTGAAAAAACTTAGAAGACAAAAAGAGAAGTTGTATAAGAATTGTGATAATACTGGTGTCCGTAAAATAAACACCCTTATAAAAATTGAAATAGAAAGATTGAACAGACTATATAATGAAAATTTTTATCATGTAAAAATCCTTCAAACATTTGGAAGCTTTTCAATAAACTTACAAGTAAAAAACAAATGTCTGTTGATGCTTATTCTGATGTTAATGCTTTAAACAAATCATTTATCATGAAACAAATTAATATGCCTGTACCTGATGTACCTAGTCAAGATAATGGTCATTTTCCGGGTTTTAAAGAAGAGGATGTACTATTTTGTTTGAAATCTTTAAATCCAACACACAGCCTTGGTCCAGATGGTGTACCAGGCATTCTTCTTCAAAAGTGTGCAGACATCTTGTGTCATCCTCTTACTCAAATCTTTAATGCTTCATTTAACAGGGAAACGGTACCTGCTGACTGGAAAGAAATCAAGGTTGTACCTGTACAGAAATCATCTTCTGGAGCAGGTATAAAGTTTAGACCAGTCGCTATAACATCTCCTTTTTTGAAAACTATGGAGAAACTTCTTTTGAACATTCTTAAACCTTCTTTAGAAGCTTTTAGTGACCCTAAGCAGTTTGCTTATAAGTGTGGAAGAAGTACATTAGATGCAGCCGTTGTACTACACCACAATATTGTTTCCTGCCTTGATAAGGGTGCTAAGTTCGTTCGAACAGCTTTTTTAGACTATACTGCAGCTTTCGACTCTGTTCCTAGGACACTTTTATTAGGAAAGATGATTTCAGCACAAACAGAGTCCTGGGCAACTGGATGGCTGTCTTCTTATTTTAAGGATAGGAAACAGCATACTGTTTTGGCTGGAAAGCGCTCCACTTCTCAGCTAACTGAAAGTGGTGTGCCTCAAGGAGCAGTACTTTCTCCATTTCTTTTCTCTTTCTTTTTGCATGAGCTTCCGAACTCACCCAACGTTAACTTCATTAAGTATGCTAATGATCTGACCGTTTCTGTCCCTGTAGTTTCCACATCGGATTGTTCCCATATGAATGGCTTCTTAGCTGAAGTTAAGGATTGGTCTGGCTCAAATGGTCTTAAACTAAATCCAACTAGATGTAATACTGTTGATCTCAGCTTGAGAAGTGAAAAAGACATGCATGGATTGATCCAATCTCATGATTGTTGTAATATTGATGGTACCATGATAGAGAGTAAGCCAAGTGTTTCTTATCTTGGCATTAGTTTCTCTTCAAACCTTTGCTGGTCGTCTCATATTCTTATAGTTTCTAAAAAGATTTTCTGTCTGACTTATTACATAAAGAAGTTGAGGCACTCAGGTATAACCCAATCTCTTCTCATACAATTTATTAATTCATGTGTTTTGCTCATCATTCTTTATTGTTCTCCATTATTCTTCCCTGGGCTACTCAAGAAAGACCATATAATACTACGAAGAACACTGAAGGCTGTAAGTAAGGTCAGTGCTATCCCTTTGACTCAACTAACCGACACTGTTGTCAATAGGCACATGAATTCTTGTAAACACTTGGATAAAGTTATTTTGTCTGATAGTGAACATCCTCTTTATTCACAATTGTTTCCTTGAATCTCTTCGGGTAAGACCAGAAGAAATTTCATAAACATTTATGCTCGTACTACAAAATATAAAAATTCGACCGTACCATATTTGGCACGAGTATTGTGTGAAGGGACGAATATCAGAAAAGAACTTTTACAACTTTTAAATCATTAACTAAACTATAAAATGTAATGATGCATATTATTGCATGTGTGATTTGTTAAATTATTTATTTATTATTCACTATGACCTAGAAATGGTATGATTTTGTTGGGGTTTTTATTTTTCACATTAATTATCAATATTTTTAACATTTCATGAATTTATATAATTATAAAAAGAGCTAAACCAATGGAATATGTAAAATGAAACGCTGAAAATTCCATGCTGTCAATTGTTATTGTTGTGGAATAAAGTTATTATTATTATTATTATATTATTATTAAGAAGTCTTAGTTGATTTCACATTGTCTACTTTGTTTCTATGTGCATCCTGAGTACTACTCAATCATCAAATTATTCATATCACTACGTGACGATTGTTTGTGACAACTCATCATCACCTTTGTTACTACACTAGTTTCATTAACACCCAATTTTCCTGACCGTTTTCGTATTACGGTACTCGAAACCAAGTTACTAATTCTCACCGCTTTACTTAAAATAACCATAACTAATTGTATTTTGGTTTGAAATACTGTGATCAAGATTTGACAGAATAGTTCGAAAATAATTCGACGTCGAGTGACAAGTAGACATTTGTAGAAATAACACATTTGTAAATTCTCAGGAAAATGCAATTGCCTAATTTCAACGCTTCCTACGTTCGGAAAACTGATCCGAACTTCCTCAGGGAAGTTAATCGAAATTAACACAACAGAGGTATTTATACAGAAAAATAAGGACATCTCCTGTAAAGACTCGCTGCTGTGTATAAGGATGAGGAGAACTCACACGAATAGACGAAAATAACGAGGACGATATCGATGCGATTCGGTTGGTGTGACACACTGGTCATCGCCCTGTTTTCTCACGCTTTCCACACACTACTTTAGTCTCTCTTCCTCTCTCTCCTCATGCCCGGCTGCCTGCCTGTCCTGTAAGTTTCATACACATACATCACATGATGTCATCCAATTTCTCATCTTCCAATTCCGCCTGTTCCAGTTCAGGCAGTTTGGCTGTTGATTCATTGATCGACTGATCAATCGATCGAACGAAGGCGTAGACTAAACATTACCATTTATTAATGTTATCTTACGTTGTTGTTATGTTATATTATGTGATGTGATGTGATGTGAATGCATCATGAAAACTTCAACATCTCGTTTTTCACCAATCATGAAGTAGACATGAATAAATCAATGACTGAATGAGAGAATGAGTGAATGAAGGAATAAATGAAAAGGATTGAAAATCTCATATAGACAATAGAAACACCCACACACACCCACACGTGGACACAGACAGACACACCGGTCTAGCGAGATACAGAGGAGTGATATAAATAGCCTGCATGCATGCATGCATCCATGAATTAAAACAAACCCAAGTACACAAGTAGAGCATTGTAGCCACACCACGAAAGCAAACAACAGTCCAATTATTCAGTAGTAATTTCTACATTGAAATCGAAAACAAATCACAGGCTGCAACAAACAACAACCAATGAGCGATGCTTCATTTCAAAATCCTGTGATCTCAATCACCAGAAAACAAGGCCAACATGTCTAGCCAACACTCGTGTGTGTCCTTGTGACGAAAACCACTGGAACATCCAATGACAACATCCCTTCCATATACATACACCTATGATAATAAGTTAGACACTGTCTCTACATAATATCAACATTTATACAAAAACACGCAGAAATATACCAGAGAAATACACTAACCGAGAATAACACCACGACATACTGAAACAAATTACGGAATATCTCCAAAACCGCTCGATTATTAATATCATTATTACTACTACTACTATTATTATTATTATTTAATATGATGGCCGATACATCTGCGACACAGAATGATGAAGCAGTCAAAGAAACAGCAAAGCAATTCATACCGATGACATTCACAAAGGACGAGGTGAAAGAATTCACACAACTACTAATCAAATACAAGAATATGTTGAGGGATGGAGAAAGAAGTCAGCCATCACTGCTGATGAAGAGAAACATGTGGATGCAATTCTCAGAATATCTGCACTCGAAAGGATATCCGAGACGACACTGGACTCGACTCCGTTATAAGGGACAGAAAATGCTGAGAAAGCTGAATCTCACGATGACAGACAGACAGGACACAGTGTGTCCCGATACTCCGAAGTCTTCTGAATCCGCCACTATTCATCACGTGGTGGTCAGTGTTAATGGAGATTCCCATGTGAGTGGTCAGTGCACTTCGGTATGTTCACATTCCATAACGACATGTTAATCCTATTGAATGAAGGTAGGTAATGTTGACTCGAGTGTTGGTCAATTGAGTCTGCCGTTACTGACTCCCTCACCATGTGTTTGGATATCACCGAGACCCCACATTAATTCGACGCCTTCTACGGTCTCCACTGACACGAATCCTTCAAACACGACGGGTCTGAGAATCTTGAACGTCTACTCAATAGCTCCTATTCCCCAAAATTTGTTTGTTCCATACGACTCAGTGGAGAAGACTGTGAATCTTACGAATAAGAGCGACGAGTTGAGTAATGAAGTTCGAGCACACAGTGGAGTGGATGAACCTGAGAATGTTTCGAATGGTGTTGGTGAGGTGAAGGGTTGTGGTGTTGGCGATGTGGGAGTTGGTGAAGGGTGTGTTGGAGGAGGTGGTTGTGGCGTGAGTGAGACTATTGATTTGTCGTTGTCGAGTGATGATGAGGAGAGTTGTGAGGAGATGGATGTGAATGGAGTTGGTGATGATGGAGTGGGGAATGGTGATTCAAGTGACCGGGGTTATAGGTGAGTAATGATATTTGTTGTGTTAATTTGTCCTACCTGTTCTGTCATGTGATGTGACGTGATATAGTGTGCTGTGCTGTGTTGTGTTGGTCCTAGTTGGTCACTTCTCTTGATTCAGGTTGAATTTCGAATGTGACTCAACTCTTGTGTGTGTGTGTGCACGTGTGTTTGATTTATTATAGCACTGATAGTCTGGGAATAGATTGAAACTCGCGTGTTTATTATTTCACCTTTGTAGTTGATGTCTGTTATTTGGTTAGTTAGTGGAATTGATTGTTGTTGTGGGTGTATGCATGTATGTGTTGGCGTTCGCCTGTGCGTGTATGTATGTAAAGGTGAGGTTGTGATGGTGTCAGCAGTGAAGAGGTGGATGACTGTGACTGAGGATGAAGGCGACACATTGATTGAATGAATGGATGAATGAATATGTAGGTGGAGAGTGGAAGAGAATGATGATGGCGTATTGATCGGAAATCCATCACACGATAACGAGATGTGTTTCGATGATTTCAGTTGGAGAGTGTGCAGTTATTTAACGATTCCTGTGTATATTGAGTGTTGATTGAGAAGAGAGGTGAGCAGTTGTTGTTGTTGTTGTTGTTGTTGTCAGTTAGTAAAGCGATGTGAGTGTTCGTCGGAGCTTCTGCTGGCCGACTGGGTGTTTACACGTGTATGCATTCATTCTAGTGAGTGAGATTGTATTTTGAGGTGTTTGTTTCCACTAGTTTGTTGATTAGTTTGAAATGAGATGAATGAGTGAGTGAGTGAGTGGAGTGACATGAATGAGTCGGAGAATGGTGGGAGCACACAGGAAGTGTTGTAGAGTTGCTTTGCATATATCGATATGTGTTATCTAGCTATTTATTTGCTCGTCTGTGATTTACTTGACGAAGTGAATAGTCAGAGGGTAAGGCAGATGGACAGACGGACACACAGACTGACAGAATCTTCAATATGATGTGTACGATTGATAATGAGGTGAATGTGGAGAGTATATGGGGAGGTGATTGTGAAGACTGTGGAGCTGAGTGTTGTCGGTGATTGTGGATAAGTTAATAGTAGATTAACCCAAGATGAGATGGATTGATCTGTGAGTGAGTGAGTGAGTGGGTGAGTGTTTTTGACTGTAGTTATGTAACTGTTGTGGTGAATTTGACAAGCTGTGATTCGTAGTTGAGTTGTTTTGTGAGGATTGAATAACAGAATTTTCTCTCTGTCTCTCTCTCTCTCTCTAGATCTGAAGATGACGATGTGGATGATGGTGAGAGAAGACGACGTTTGGCTTTGCTGTTTGAGAAGCAGATGAGATATCTGGATATGAAGATTGAAGTTCTGGAAATGAAGAAACGCTATTGGTGTGAGAAGATGAATTCAATATCGGGATGTTGAAGACAGGCTGAGGAAGTGTGCTCAGATGAGATATGCATAATTTTTATTCACCTCGATATCTGTAATAAATTTTGATATGTATTCACCAATGATGTTGTTGTCAATGCGTCACTGTATCGTGTGTTTTGGAAATAATTGTATGAGTAATGTGGCGTGTAATGTGAAAAAGCGTATGTGTATGTGGAGATTTTGTCTGTTTCTCCTGTCGAAGTATTTGTTGAGATGATGGAGAGTGATGTAGGCGACTGATGTTCGATTACAGTCTAGGTGATGGCATTATATTGAAATACGTTTCATACTCTCACGATCCTATGGGTTATGACACACGGAATTGTTTGTTTGTGTGTGTGTGTGTGTTTGATTCTTGGTGATATTCAGTTGGATGGAGTGATGGATGATGTGAATAATTGATTGATGAGGCAGGCATCTTTGACTGTTCTGATTCTTCTCGATGGGATCAGAGTTGTTCTTGTAAGCATGAAAGTTGGTCAATGTGGGAGAGTATAAGTCTTATCTGTAATGGAGTGATCAGAGTTGTATTTTGATGAATTGTATTTGGGGGATATGACTAGCCAGTTAGTTAGGTTATGGTGGTCACATTTTCTGTGGAATTCATGTGTCGTCGTATTAATTTCAACCTTATTGTATCGCTGACGGAAAGTCAGATATTCTCGACTGAGCGTGTTGAGTGCCTGTCTGGCTGCCTGCCTGTGAGTAGTTATGACAGTCAGTCGTCTCTCATGAAGTTAATTTTCTTACGGTGACTGAATACAGTGACAGACAGACAGCGGAAGTGAGAGACAGAGAGATTGTATGTTGTGGAGGGGTGTTGAACATGATGATTCACAGTGAGGGATGTGGTGATGGTGACGGTGACGATGATGAGAATACTCGTGGGATAGTTGGGCTGGTAGTGCACTGACACTCGGTATTGTTTCCGTTATAATTACTGATGTTATTGTTATGTGATAAGTTATCTTACCATGGGTGGATTGGATTCGATGAGAATTTGGATGAGTTGGGGATGAGAATTGTCGGTGAATAAGTAGATGAATTTGAGGGGAGTTGGTGTAGGTGACCTCCAGCTCTCCACACGAATTTAACCTGTGGACTTTCCAGACGTCATCAACTGTGAAAGTTGTTTTTCGCAATGTGAGTGAGTGAGTGATTGAGTGGGTTAGTGCTTTGAATTGCACAGAAATGATGAAGCAAGATTAGCGTATGCAGTGACTGATCAAGTTGTCATGATGAATTGGTGGTGATTGTTGTCTAATTAATTCTTGACTAGTTTTATTGGTGTGTGTGTGTGTGTGTTTGAGTGACAGAGAGAGACGCATAAATACTGATGACGATGTATATGAAGATGGATTAAACTGGTGGAGAGTGTAAGTAACAACTGACATCATGCAAATATGTTGGATCACTGTGAGTCACTTTCGGAATGTCGACAGTTTACGCCTTCAAGTTTTGTAGACTGAATCTTGTGAAAGAAGTTTCGTTGATGTGATTGACTTGGGAGAGCTAGAACACTGACTGATGTGATGTGTTTCCAGACGGCTGAGAGCTACAGTCACATGAGACGATTGTGAAGCGAGCACAGGTGATTAAGAATGAGTCGGTGTGTTGACTGACCTGAGTATATTTTGAGACGAATATGACTGAGAAATAAGAGATATGAGGAGGTCAGTAGTTGATTTCGAAGGACTTCACTGACACGTTCGTGTAATGGAGGAATCATTTTACAGGACGGAAAGCGTCGTCTCCTTCCATATCACAGCTCTCATCATGTGTAGATTTCAATCGTCACCTGTGGAATAATTGAGTGTGGAGAATTTTATGCTACTAGTGGCTTTCCTGATTCCTGAATACAACACCTGAATTGGAAACGCCTGTCGCGATAGTTGTGTAATGTAGGATGTGGGGCTGAGAATGCAGGAAGTGAATGTTCTGCATCTTCCAGCAGTCTAACGACCGTATGTATGTATATGTGAGATTGAAGTTTGGAGGTGAGGTAGGAGAGGGGGCGATGGTTCGATGTGTTGGGTCGTATGTGTACTAAGGATAGAGGACATTAGTGCCGAACGAGTTGTTCCGAGTGACGCCCCCTCCCCCCCACACACACACAGGATCGATGACTAGTAGGTACTTGAAGGAGAATAATGAGAATTTGATGGATGTGGGAGTTGAGCGTTGACAACGATTTCGCGTTATGTCAGCACCAGTCGCCACCCATTGATTGTTATCGCCAGATTCGAAGACGCCAGACAGCCAACCTACACACTTCGACGTGCTTGAGTGCAACACTCGAGAATTTCACGAGTCAAATCAACCACCACCACCACCACCACCACAACCACAACGAACTATCCTGCGAAGGACTCGGTTTCAATGCACTGGGTAACTTGGTAGGTGAATTGTCGGGCTGGCTGAATGGGATACGCATACAGCGTGAACATTCGGATGATGACACTTGTGTCTTCTATGCATTCCTCAAGTAGGTGTGTGTATGTGTGTGTGTCTGTGATGATATGCCCGGAATCACTGAACTTTCCGAAGGGGGGCTGATCGTGGATACATTTAAATATATTTGTAGAGATTGGTGTGCCCACTCAACTACCGTCATTACTGGTGTCACCAATAGAATGTTTTCTTCACATCACCCAACTCACACTGTCACCTGTCGTCTGTCGTCCACCACCTACCCTCTTCATATTTGTTTGTTTATTTATCTGTTTATTAATACATTTCAATCAGTATGAAAGGAAGTCATTTGTGAAGAGATTCGGTGAGGATGATGGTGATTGTGGTGCTGAAGAAGAAGCCTTGCTTTATAGATACTTGGTGTCAGCGGAAATCGGGAAGAATCCACTCTAGAAACATCACTGAGTTGTCCACTTCGAGTTTGTACATGCCTAATAGTGCTGGATGTTGGACGAATGCGATGAGCAGAAGCCAAGTGAGGAGATGCAGATAAGTATTTGAGAATATGGTGTATGTTACTGCTGTCTAGTGAAACGTCAGAAAGATTACATAAATGAAGATGTCGTAGATGATGTGATTTGTGAGAAAAGAATTCATTCATTTATGCATTTGATAACATCTTCCAATGAAATCTGCACAGTTAGTCAGTGAGTGGTTCAGGCCGGTCTTTTGAAATGCCCAATGCGGGTTAGTCAACATCAGTCAATAATATCATCACTCGGTGACAACACATGTGAATTTGCATGTCAGGATAAGTTTGGAGTCTATGTTGGGTAGTCCTAAGTAATCTGATAGCATTATTTGGTGAGTGGTGCTGAGCGATGGACATCATTGGAATTGGACGATGCATTTGGAAACAGGAATATAGTTGACGAGGTTAGAAGCTTTATCACATGAGGAAAGTATTGTTGTAATTGAGGAGTTTGACACGGAAACAGATGAGGGTGGGTTGCACACGAGATTATTGAAGGCAAAGAATTGATGAAATTATAAGAGTTAGACTTGTCTTAACTTAGACCTAAATTAACCACTCTTACAAAAACTTCTTCACCGCTTTATGACCTTAGTTGTACTCTGCCTAATGTGCAAATACTAGCGAATGTAATCAAGGTAAAAAGACTTGAGACGACAAGTGTGACTGGAACAGAGTTATATTTACACAAAAGCGATATGAGATTTGATAAAATATAAGAGGTTATACACTTATCTGCAGTCGTGACGGTGGTAAGCTCGGAGAGTGTGCCGGATGAAAGCACAACGAGAGAGTGAACCAAAACCGCACGGGAGATTCACGAATCGAAAGAGGAAGTGGTGCTAAAGGTCAGGTGAGTCCGTTCAAACAAAAGTTCGAAGGTTCAATGTACACTACAGGTTATCCACCCCGCCTTAGAAGTTTGGTGAGAAAACAGCAAGCTTCGATATATAAAAGTAGCAAGGTTGTGTACAATAACAGTGAATGAACAAGAAAGTGTGAAGGTAGTAATAAAATAGTTTAATATATATATATATATAGTGAAAGGAAAGAATGAAGGGAAAAAAATTAAGGCAATTTATGGGCACTATGTACATGATTAATGGCGTAAGATGGAATATAAGAAGAAATAACGCTGGTGCCTTGGTGCGATTTCAAGCTTCTGAGTTGTCTGGGTTTTTTTTTACATCGTTTATTTTTATTTATCTTTTTTTATATCTGTTTATGTATTTATTTTTTTTAACGACATACTGTTACGGGCTGAATTATGTGGAGGTCTGATGGTTTACTTCCGTTACCCAGGTTGTTATAACGGGAAGGTGACTCATTATGTCTAAGTTTCATCTTAGACTAATGCCCCATCCTTCTTCATCAACCAAAACTAGTAGTAATACCAAAGGCAATCAATATACCAGCGTATTAGGAGGAACAAAGTAAAAGCAACAGAAAAGAATAGAAGAAGAGGTTAAGAGTTCAAAATCAGCATAAGGTGTTAACAAAAACTTAAGCGGAATAAATGCGAGGGAACTAGTGTAACATGGAAGTGATACGCCAAATTGAAATAAAACAAGGGAAATTGCTAACGCTGTAAAAACTGATGCAATCTACAGAGAAGTGTGTGTACAACCAATAGTTATGAGTAGGTAAAATCGCCATTTTGAAAAAAAATGTTGCAAGCCGTATAATTAAAGTCATACAAAGTAATTACAAATGCGGGTCACAAAATAAATAAGTGTAATCATGGCACAACCCGAGTGAACATAATAAAGTCTGTAAAAAAAATAGATTGAGCAGGTTAAAATGTACAGCAGAGAAGTGACACAGTCATGGGAAATAATATGTAACGGTTCATTGAACTATACAGTACAAGTTTTGCTTATTATTTTTTATTTTTTTAAAATTTTATTTTCAGACATTTTTGTTTTAACATTTTATCTTTTTATTTCTTTTATTTTATTATTTTTCATTGGTCTATATTTTGTTAGTTCGGTTTGTAATTCCACAAGTGATGGGAGTCATCATACAACAATAGAGCTGACTGGTATAGCTGGCTGTTCAAGTGCAAGGCCGAAAATAAAGTGTTAGAACACTCTGTAAAGAGAAAGAAATCTAACAAGGTTAGTAACTTGAAAAGTGGCTACTGCCCACAAACTAAACCAAAAGGGTAAATACCATGAAAAATGAATGTGATCTGCGACAAAAGAAAAAAAATGAGGGTATGAACTACTCTTGTACGTAAAAGTGTTTAGTTAACGAATTCACAGTATCGCTTAGGCCAGTGCACACGCCGACCCGCACGTGTAACTGTTGCCTTATTTGTTGTATCTGGCGAACTGCTAGCTTTAGTAGGATTTTCAACAACAGAACCTGGCTGGAGTGTGGGTGCAGGCGTAGTTGCTGGTTGTGTAGGCGTGAGGGGTAAAGAGTCTTCGATGTAGGCCGCTTTAAGTCTGTCGACACTTACGGTGTCTTGATGGCCAGATCGATCAATAACGAAAAATTTTTCTTTCCGACTAAGGACCTTGAAAGGTCCATCATATGGGGGTTGCAATGGCTTACGGACGGCGTCATGACGCACGAAAACATGAGTACAATCATCCAGTCGATTATCGACATGTACTCTCCGGTTTTGAGTGCGTGTGGGAACGGGTTGGATTTGCTGCATATAACCTTTAAGCCTCTGGGCGTAACAGGTGATATCAGGGAAAATTTGCTCGACAGTGTTAGGGGCGACAAGCCCACCTGGTAAACGCAGCGTAGTGCCATACACCAATTCAGCTGAGGAACATTGTAGATCCACTTTGAGTGTGGCACGGATGGTAAGTAGGACCGAGGGCAGAGAATCCATCCACCTACTGTTGTCTACTGCGATCAATGCGGCTTTTAATTGGCGGTGAAAACGCTCTACTAGCCCATTTGCCGCGGGATGATACGCGGTTGTCCCAATACGCTTGCATCCCAGCATCTCTATATGACCAGTTGAAGCCTATTACTCCCGCTTCTGAAGACCATCACAGTTGGTTCAAAGCAAAGTTAGTTGACATTGCTCACCAATTTTGCAATAGTCGTACATCTCAGAAAAGTATCCTAACATCTGAGCACTCTAAAGCTCTAAAAGAACTCAAGCATAATACTGACACCATCATCCTCAGACCAGATAAAGGGTCTGGTGTAGTCATAATGGACAAAATTGAATACAAAAGTAAAATGTTATGCATTCTTGGAAATAATGATAAATTTATGAGAGACTCCAGTCTGGAGGATGTGAAGGATGTACAAAATATGGTGACAAATAATCTAGTAAAACTCTTAAATATGAATGCGATTAACAGAGAGAAGTTCAATTCACTAAAGCCCACGCAGTCCGAATTACCACACATGTATGATCTCCCCAAAATACATAAACCTAACATTCCTCTACGTCCCATAATGTCAATGTGCAGATCCCCAACCCACAAACTTGCACAGTGGCTAGCAGAAATATTAGAGCCGATTAGAAGAAGCTTCTGTAAGTTCTCATTGAAAGACACTTTTGAGTTAATTGATTGTCTTGATAACGTTGATATAAAGGACAAAACGATGTTTCCCTAGATGTTGAATCTTTATTTATGAATGTACCTCTTTTACAGACGGTTGACATTTTATGCGATTACATCTCTGACAATGATTTCCTATTACCAGTATCCATTTCCTACTTAAAAGAGTTACTGCTTCTTTGTACTAAGAATGTTAAGTTTACATTCGAGGGCGAGCATTATCGCCAGATTGATGGTGTTGCCCCCTAGGTCCATTGTTAGCTGATATATATATGTCGCATGTCGAGAACCTAGTGGATAAAGAAATTGGAAAAGTTTATTTTTGTAAAAGATATGTAGATGACGTAATAGTCATTTGTGATAAACCGACAGACGCCGTAGAAATCCTGAACCGGATCAATAGAGCACAAAACAGTATATCACTAACATACGTTAAAGAGAATAATGGATGCCTGCCATTTTTAGATGTACTAATAACCCACCGAGAAGATGGGTCAGTAAAACGATCTGTCTACAGAAAGTCCACATGGACGGGACAGTACCTAAATTATCATAGTTTCTGTCCACTACAGTATAAGAAGGCGTTGGTTAAATGTTTGTTCAAGCGCATTCACCGGATATGTACTGCCAATGCAATTGAAGAAGAAAGACAACACCTCACTGAAATATGGTTAGATAACAATTACCCACTGAGATTTTTTGGACGTTACGGAAGTGTCAACCATAGAGCTTTACCAATCCAATCAGCTCCCAAAAAGGATGTTTACATATCCTTACCGTTCAGAGGTGATCAACAAAGTTTAGTCACTAGACAAAGACTAAAGGCCGCAATCAATAGAACCTATTATGCAGCTAAACTTATCTTCATAGAGAAAACGAGGACTATGCTGTTCTGTAAACCCTCACATCATCCGAACGATAGTGTCACATCCCACTGTGTTTATCAATTTACATGTATGTGTGGAGACACGTACATAGGGAGGACCCATCGGTCTCTGCAGGTTAGGACTACAGAACACATTCCAAAGTGACTGCAGCAACAAATGAAATCACCAGACACAAGTGAACTCGGAAATAGATGTCCAACATCCTCTATAGCCAAGCATATTATAGAGACGAGTCATGAGGTTGATTTCAACAGTGCCTTTAAGCCGATATATAAAACGAGGTTGGGCCACATACTAAAATTCATTGAAGCCTTAGCCATAAAAAGACTTAAACCTGTCTTATGTGTCCAAAAATTATTTGTTATCACCTTAAACCTGCCTTGGTAATTCAATTTAGAACCAAGGACTAATTTACTTCCTAATATTTTCAACCCCTTCTTTGCCTTGTTTTTTTCTCCTTTTATCTTTCTTACCCACACCTTTTGTGTCTCCCTACCCATTATTTGTGACCTTGACCTGTATACAATCTGACTTGTATTGTAATTATTCATGCCTTCTTGCATTATATAAAAACTGTGTATGACAAGTACGTGTGTGATCAGAATGTCCGAAATGTGTTGCGCCAATACATTACACGTTTCAGATAAACTACGTCTTCTTATTGTGTTGTCGAAATTCATAAAGGGAGCTAATTGCTTTAAAACACGTGAATCAGAGAGATGATGTCAGTGAGAGAAGCTAATTGTAACGATGAGTTCAGCTGGATCGCAGAAATTCGCCTATATCTCAGAAACAAGATGACTGGAGACACACAACGAATCACGTTGATGATGCTTCCTTATCATCCTTAACTGTGAATTTCAAAAAATGACGACCAATTCATACAGAGTCAACAGCAGAGCGATGAATGAATCAATGAGTGAGTGAGTGAGTGAATGAATGAATCGATGAATCAGAGAAGTAAGTTGGAGAGCAGCCACGTGTATTTTCACGCTGACCACATCACATATTACTTTCGTTCCCGCCTTTGTTCGTTGGTTCGTTATTTCGAGACTCTGTGTGTGTGTGTGTGTGTGTGTGTGTGTGTGGAGAGGCGTAAGTGAGAGAGAGAGAGTGAGTGGGTGAGTGGTTGTGAATAAGGGATATTACAACAATTGGTTTGTCTCTTCTAGTGTCGTTGTTTCTGTTGTTGTAGGTTTCTCACAAACAATGAGCGAACAGTTCTCTTGTCTTCTGTTCTGTTCTGTTATGTTCTGACAGAAAGCAATGTTATTTCTAACTTGAGAAGGAAGATGACAAAGTCACCTTCTCCACACGCATCCGTCCCTCACAACTAACTCCACAGAATGTGAATGGTAGACACAGACAGACAGAAAACGAGAGAGAGACAGAGAGAGGGAGAGGGAGTGAGTATGACCAAAGGCAGCGCAAACACCGTGCACGACAACATGACACATAAATGAATGCACCACCACAGCACTGCACTTCACTGCAACGAACACCACATCCAGCACTATTAGGCATGTACAAACTCGAAGTGGACAACTCAGTGATGTTTCTAGAGTGGATTCTTCCCGATTTCCGCTGACACCAAGTATCTATAAAGCAAGGCTTCTTCTTCAGCACCACAATCACCATCATCCTCACCGAATCTCTTCACAAATGACTTCCTTTCATACTGATTGAAATGTATTAATAAACAGATAAATAAACAAACAAATATGAAGAGGGTAGGTGGTGGACGACAGACGACAGGTGACAGTGTGAGTTGGGTGATGTGAAGAAAACATTCTATTGGTGACACCAGTAATGACGGTAGTTGAGTGGGCACACCAATCTCTACAAATATATTTAAATGTATCCACGATCAGCCCCCCTTCGGAAAGTTCAGTGATTCCGGGCATATCATCACAGACACACACACATACACACACCTACTTGAGGAATGCATAGAAGACACAAGTGTCATCATCCGAATGTTCACGCTGTATGCGTATCCCATTCAGCCAGCCCGACAATTCACCTACCAAGTTACCCAGTGCATTGAAACCGAGTCCTTCGCAGGATAGTTCGTTGTGGTTGTGGTGGTGGTGGTGGTGGTGGTTGATTTGACTCGTGAAATTCTCGAGTGTTGCACTCAAGCACGTCGAAGTGTGTAGGTTGGCTGTCTGGCGTCTTCGAATCTGGCGATAACAATCAATGGGTGGCGACTGGTGCTGACATAACGCGAAATCGTTGTCAACGCTCAACTCCCACATCCATCAAATTCTCATTATTCTCCTTCAAGTACCTACTAGTCATCGATCCTGTGTGTGTGTGGGGGGGAGGGGGCGTCACTCGGAACAACTCGTTCGGCACTAATGTCCTCTATCCTTAGTACACATACGACCCAACACATCGAACCATCGCCCCCTCTCCTACCTCACCTCCAAACTTCAATCTCACATATACATACATACGGTCGTTAGACTGCTGGAAGATGCAGAACATTCACTTCCTGCATTCTCAGCCCCACATCCTACATTACACAACTATCGCGACAGGCGTTTCCAATTCAGGTGTTGTATTCAGGAATCAGGAAAGCCACTAGTAGCATAAAATTCTCCACACTCAATTATTCCACAGGTGACGATTGAAATCTACACATGATGAGAGCTGTGATATGGAAGGAGACGACGCTTTCCGTCCTGTAAAATGATTCCTCCATTACACGAACGTGTCAGTGAAGTCCTTCGAAATCAACTACTGACCTCCTCATATCTCTTATTTCTCAGTCATATTCGTCTCAAAATATACTCAGGTCAGTCAACACACTGACTCATTCTTAATCACCTGTGCTCGCTTCACAATCGTCTCATGTGACTGTAGCTCTCAGCCGTCTGGAAACACATCACATCAGTCAGTGTTCTAGCTCTCCCAAGTCAATCACATCAACGAAACTTCTTTCACAAGATTCAGTCTACAAAACTTGAAGGCGTAAACTGTCGACATTCCGAAAGTGACTCACAGTGATCCAACATATTTGCATGATGTCAGTTGTTACTTACACTCTCCACCAGTTTAATCCATCTTCATATACATCGTCATCAGTATTTATGCGTCTCTCTCTGTCACTCAAACACACACACACACACACCAATAAAACTAGTCAAGAATTAATTAGACAACAATCACCACCAATTCATCATGACAACTTGATCAGTCACTGCATACGCTAATCTTGCTTCATCATTTCTGTGCAATTCAAAGCACTAACCCACTCAATCACTCACTCACTCACATTGCGAAAAACAACTTTCACAGTTGATGACGTCTGGAAAGTCCACAGGTTAAATTCGTGTGGAGAGCTGGAGGTCACCTACACCAACTCCCCTCAAATTCATCTACTTATTCACCGACAATTCTCATCCCCAACTCATCCAAATTCTCATCGAATCCAATCCACCCATGGTAAGATAACTTATCACATAACAATAACATCAGTAATTATAACGGAAACAATACCGAGTGTCAGTGCACTACCAGCCCAACTATCCCACGAGTATTCTCATCATCGTCACCGTCATCATCACCACATCCCTCACTGTGAATCATCATGTTCAACACCCCTCCACAACATACAATCTCTCTGTCTCTCACTTCCGCTGTCTGTCTGTCTGTCACTGTATTCAGTCACCGTAAGAAAATTAACTTCATGAGAGACGACTCACTGTCATTACTACTCACAGGCAGGCAGGCAGGCTGGAAGACACTCCAACACTCAGTGAAGGAAATGCGAGTCTCCGTCAAGGCTACAATAAAGTTGAAATTAACACGACGATACATGAATTGAACAGGAAATTTGAAAACTACCATAACCCAACTAACTGGCTAGTCATATCCCCCAATACAATTCATCAAAATACAACTCTGATCACTCCATTATAGATGAGACTTATACTCTCACACATTGACCAACTTTTATGCTTATAAGAACAACTCTGATCACATGGAGAACAATCAGAACAGTCAAAGATGCCTGCCTTATCAATCAATTATTCACATCATCCATCACTCCATCCAACTGAATATCACCAAGAATCAAACACACACACACACAAACAAACAATTCCGTGTGTCATAACCCACAGGATCGTGAGAGTATGAAACGTATTTCAATATAATGCCATCACCTAGACTGTAATCGAACATCAGTCGCCTACATCACTCTCCATCATCTCAACAAATACTTCGACAGGAGAAACAGACAAAATCTCCACCTACACATACGCTGTTTCACATTACACGCCACATTACTCATACAATTATTTCCAAAACACACGATACAGTGACGCATTGACAACAACATCATTGGTGAATACATATCAAAATTTATTACAGATATCGAGGTGAATAAAAATTATGCATATCTCATTTGAGCACACTTCTTCAGCCTGTCTTCAACATCCCGATATTGAATTCATCTTCTCACACCAATAGCGTTTCTTCATTTCCAGAACTTCAATCTTCATATCCAGATATCTCATCTGCTTCTCAAACAGCAAAGCCAAACGTCGTCTTCTCTCACCATCATCCACATCGTCATCTTCAGATCTAGAGAGAGAGAGAGAGAGAGACAGAGAGAAAATTCTGTTATTCAATCCTCACAAAACAACTCAACTACGAATCACAGCTTGTCAAATTCACCACAACAGTTACATAACTACAGTCAAAAACACTCACCCACTCACTCACTCACTCACAGATCAATCCATCTCATCTTGGGTTAATCTACTATTAACTTATCCACAATCACCGACAACACTCAGCTCCACAGTCTTCACAATCACCTCCCCATATACTCTCCACATTCACCTCATTATCAATCGTACACATCATATTGAAGATTCTGTCAGTCTGTGTGTCCGTCTGTCCATCCGCCTTACCCTCTGACTATTCACTTCGTCAAGTAAATCACAGACGAGCAAATAAATAGCTAGATAACACATATCGATATATGCAAAGCAACTCTACAACACTTCCTGTGTGCTCCCACCATTCTCCGACTCATTCATGTCACTCCACTCACTCACTCACTCATTCATCTCATTTCAAACTAATCAACAAACTAGTGGAAACAAACACCTCAAAATACAATCTCACTCACTAGAATGAATGCATACACGTGTAAACACCCAGTCGGCCAGCAGAAGCTCCGACGAACACTCACATCGCTTTACTAACTGACAACAACAACAACAACAACAACTGCTCACCTCTCTTCTCAATCAACACTCAATATACACAGGAATCGTTAAATAACTGCACACTCTCCAACTGAAATCACCGAAACACATCTCGTTATCGTGTGATGGATTTCCGATCAATACGCCATCATCATTCTCTTCAACTCTCCACCTACATATTCATTCATCCATTCATTCAATCAATGTGTCGCCTTCATCCTCAGTCACAGTCATCCACCTCTTCACTGCTGACACCATCACAACCTCACCTTTACATACATACACGCACAGGCGAACGCCAACACATACATGCATACACCCACAACAACAATCAATTCCACTAACTAACCAAATAACAGACATCAACTACAAAGGTGAAATAATAAACACGCGAGTTTCAATCTATTCCCAGACTATCAGTGCTATAATAAATCAAACACACGTGCACACACACACACAAGAGTTGAGTCACATTCGAAATTCAACCTGAATCAAGAGAAGTGACCAACTAGGACCAACACAACACAGCACAGCACACTATATCACGTCACATCACATGACAGAACAGGTAGGACAAATTAACACAACAAATATCATTACTCACCTATAACCCCGGTCACTTGAATCACCATTCCCCACTCCATCATCACCAACTCCATTCACATCCATCTCCTCACAACTCTCCTCATCATCACTCGACAACGACAAATCAATAGTCTCACTCACGCCACAACCACCTCCTCCAACACACCCTTCACCAACTCCCACATCGCCAACACCACAACCCTTCACCTCACCAACACCATTCGAAACACTCTCAGGTTCATCCACTCCACTGTGTGCTCGAACTCCATTACTCAACTCGTCGCTCTTATTCGTAAGATTCACAGTCTTCTCCACTGAGTCGTATGGAACAAACAAATTTTGGGGAATAGGAGCTATTGAGTAGACGTTCAAGATTCTCAGACCCGTCGTGTTTGAAGGATTCGTGTCAGTGGAGACCGTAGAAGGCGTCGAATTAATGTGGGGTCTCGGTGATATCCAAACACATGGTGAGGGAGTCAGTAACGGCAGACTCAATTGACCAACACTCGAGTCAACATTACCTACCTTCATTCAATAGGATTAACATGTCGCTATGGAATGTGAACATACCGAGGTGCACTGACCACTCACATGGGAATCTCCATTAACACTGACCGCCACGTGATGAATAGAGGCGGATTCAGAAGACTTCGGAGTATCGGGACACACTGAGGCCAGTCTGTCTGTCATGGTGAGATTGAGCTCTCTCAGCATTTTCCATCCCTTATAACGGAGTCGAGTCCAGTGTCGTCTCGGATATCCTTTCGAGTGCAGATATTCTGAGAATTGCATCCACATGTTTCTCTTCATCAGCAGTGATGGCTGACTTCTTTCTCCATCCCTCAACATATTCTTGTATTTGATTAGTAGTTGTGTGAATTCTTTCACCTCGTCCTTTGTGTATGTCATCGGTGGTGTGATTGGCTTTGCTTGTTCTTTGACTGCTTCATCATTCTGTGTCGCAGATATATCGGCCATTATCAATAAGAATAATAATAGTAGTAGTAGTAATAATAATAATCGAGCGGTTTTGGAGATATTCCGTAATTTGTTTCAGTATGTCGTGGTGTTATTCTCGGTTAGTGTATTTCTCTGGTATATTTCTACGTGTTTTTGTATAAATGTTGATTTAATATAGAGACAGTATCTAACTTATTATCATAGGTGTATGTATATGGAAGGGTTGTCATTGGATGTTCGAGTGGTTTTCGTCACAAGGACACACACGAGTGTTGGCTAGACATGTTGGCCTTGTCTTCCGGTGATTGAGGTCACAGGATTTTGGAATCAGGCATTGCTCATTGGTTGTTGTTTGTTGCAGCCTGTGATTTGTTTTCGATTTCAATGTAGAAATTACTGCTGAATGCATGCGTGCATGCATGAAGGCTATTTATAACACTCCTCTGCTTCTCTCTTTGTCTGTGTTTCTGCCTGTGTGCGTGTGTGTGGGTGTCTTTCTGTTGTCTATGTGAGATTTTCAATCCTTTTCATTCTCTCATTCAGTCATTGATTTATTCATGTCTACTTCATGATTGGTGAAAAACGAGATGTTGAAGTTTTCTTGATCCCCGTAAAATGTTTGAGCATTGTGGATTAGATCAAATAAAGTATAATTATATTTCAATAGTTTACACACAATGATAAGTTTTGTTATTGGCAATATTTCGAGCAAAATTACTGCCCGCGTTCACACCACTGATGGAATTGTCTTATTCACACATTTATGATTTGTACTCATATATATAGTTCATTATTTTTGCTCATTCATGTTTGTTTTTTTGTATTTCAGTTATATTCCACGTTCATTCATGTCTTTGTATTCAGAATTATATTCCAAGTTGTTGATAGTTGTACTGAGTCACCCTTGTTACATGTATCCGGTGTGACTTTAATGAATATCGATTCTGTTATAAGTCTTTCTTTCCATTTGTTCATGTTAGTTTTTAGAATTCACACATTGTTCCAATCGATATTGTGGTTTTTGTCCCATGCATGTGCAGCCATCGATGAATTTTTTCAAGATTCTTGTAGGCTTGTGTTCCTGTTGGTTGACCTTTGGTTAGGCGTTTATGTTCATTCACTCTTATTTTGAGTGATCTGGACGTTTACCCCACATATTTAGTCGGACAGTCAGCACAAGATATTTTGTAAATCAAGTTGTTTTATCCATCATATTTATGGGATCTTAACAGTTGATTTACTTAATTTTTGATTAGATTTGTCGGTTTGAAAGTTGTGTGAATGCCGATATTTTTGAGGTTTCCTTGAATTGCCTCTGATGTACCAATTTTATATGGTATTGTGACTGTTTTTTTGCATTCTTCCATCTTGTTATTCTCCGGTTTTACCCTCTTTTTTCTCTTTTTTATATTATCTTTTATACATTCTTTTGGGTAGTTGTTTTCGAGTAGCATTTTGAATAGGACGTTTATTTCTTTACACTGGTCCTCTGGCGTTGTTGTAAGTCTACGTATTCTATCTGCAAGACCTTGTATTAATCCTCATTTCACCGTGAGTGGATGAGCTGAGTGATAATCGAGGAATCTTCCAGAGTGTGTGGCTTTTCTATATAGCGTCGTTTTAATGCTACCATCTGTTATTCTTTGTATTTTGCAGTCTAACATAGACAGTTCCCCAATTTCATTCTCTACTTCCATAGTGAATTTAATTGAGTCGACATGGCTGTTTATGTGTGAGAAGAGTTTCTCAATATCGTTTTTTTTCACTACTACTAGTGTGTCGTCTACTTATCTCCACGAACATTTTAGTGATGACCTGAATGGTTTAAGGGCATTCTCTTCCCAATAATCCATGAATATGTCAGCTATTATTGGTGAGATAGGCGATCCCATGGCTACTCCTTCATTTTCTTGGTATATCTTCCCTTCGAATGTGAAATATGTTGTTGTCAGACAGAATTCCACCCCTTTTATTATCTCTTTATACGGATAACTGTGTTCTGTGTTTTAGGCCATTATCTTCTTTTAGTTTCTCTTTCAGTGCATTCATGGCCATTTGAATGGGTATTTTCGTATACAGACTGTTTACATCAGAGCTGACTAGTGTTTCATCTTCCTCTATTTTAGTGGTTTTTAGTCGCTTCACTAATTCAAATGAATCTGTTATTCTAGCTTTTGAGTTGTCTCTTGTTGGTCTTAGTATTGTCGAGAGACATCTTGATAGCATATACGTCGGTGTGATTCTAAAGTCTACAATCGGTCATATTGGGTATCCCTCTTTATGCAATTTTATCTTGCCATATATTCTAGGTATATTGCATGATTTTGGCATAATTTCAAACCATTTTGACTTACCAATTACTTCTTTCATTTGTCTAACTACCTTCGCTCTTTCTTTCATTGTTTTGTTCGTCACTGTTTCAGCTGACTTCGTCATTAGGGTATAGGGTCCAGATTGTAGATGTTCATTCATCTTTTCATTATATGTCGTTTTGTTAAGTATTACTGTTTTGTTTCCCTTGTCTGCTTGAGTAATGACAATGGATTTGTCTGCTTTTATGGCTTGGAGTGCTTTTAGTTCCTCCTTCGTTACATTCAGCTTTTCTGCTTTTTGCTTTTTTAAGGTTAGTGCACATTGTGCTCGTACCAGTTCTGCTTTTTGCTTGTCATGTCCTTCGAGTGCTGTTTCAATTACAGGTATAATATCTTCAGGTTTTAATTTTGTTGTTGTTGCTAATATTGAAGTTCATCCCTTTCATCAGTACGCTCGCTTTCCTCTGCTTCTGTTAGCTTTCTGTCTGACAAGTTTACAATCCAATTGGCTTGAGTTACTTGTTTGTCATTCGGAGTTTTCGCTATCATGAGTTTATTAAATTTTTTTCATTTGTTTCTTCTTTGTTTTTTCATAGGTAGTTTCTTTTCGTTTTTGTGCAACTTCTAGTATGCTTTCATACTTTTCCTTTTCAATTGCTCCTTTCAATTTTCCTTTCGCTTCATTAATATCTTTCCTTATTGTGAATGGCTTTCGTATAATTCCACGTAGGTGTTCTTTGATGCATATTTTTGAGGCATGTGTGAGTGCTGCATTTGCTTTATCAGTAGATATCGGTGATTTTAGTCTCATGTATACAGGAGTAATTCCATTTTTTAGGCATCTGATGTTGAAAATTCGATGGTTCATAAATCGAGATTCAGCTTGATATAAATGTGTGAGTTTGTTGGCCAGTCTTTTAATGGGAAGACCGTCAGTTGAATTAATATCAGTAAGAAGTTTGAGTATTGTGGATTAGATCAAATAAAGTATAATTATATTTCAATAGTTTACACACAATGATAAGTTTCGTTATTGGCAATATTTCGAGCAAAATTACTGTCCGCGTTCACACCATTGATGGAATTGTCTTATTCACACATTAATGATTTGTACTCATATATATAGTTCATTATTCTTGCTCATTCATGTTTTTTTTTATATTTTTTTGTATATATGGGTAAATATGTGGGGCAAACGTTCAGATCACTCAAAATAAGAGTGAATGAACATAAACGCCTAACCAAAGGTCAACCAACAGGAACACAAGCCTACAAGAATCTTGAAAAAAATTCATCGATGGCTGCACATGCATGGGCTAAATACCACAATATCGATTGGAACAATGTGTGTATTCTAAAAACTAACATGAACAAATGGAAAGAAAGACTTATAACAGAATCGACATTTAATTGGTGGATGGTGACTAGCAGTGAAATCCAGGATGCGCATTTCGTCCTATCTGGGACTCGTCAGCTGTATGTACCTGCATTTCTCAATGAGTGATGATGTTCCCACCGAGGCTCGAACCAAGTCCCCATAGTTTCCAACGCCAAAGCGTTATTCACTAGACCACTTCGGCCACGAGAGCCACCAATCAAATACTAATTAAACATGAATGAGCAAACATAATTAACTATATATATGAGTACAAATCATAAATGAGTGAATAAATCAATTCCAACAGTGGTGTGAACACGGGCAGTAATTTTGTTCGAAATATTACCAATAACAAAACTTATCATTGTGTGTAAACTATTGAAATATAATAATACTTTGTTTTCATGATGTATTCACATCACATCACATAATATAACATAACAACAACGTAAGATAACATTAATAAATGGCAATGTTTTATCTACGTCTTCGTTCGATCGATTGATCAGTCGATCAATGAGTCAACAGCCAAACTGCCTGAACTGGAACAGGCTGAATTGGAAGATGAGAAATTGGATGACATTAGTGATGTATGTGTGTGAAACTTACAGGACAGGCAGGCAGCCAGGCATGAGGAGAGAGAGGAAGAGAGACTGAAGTAGTGTGTGGTAAAGCGTGCGAAAACAGGTCGATGACCAGTGTGTCACACCACCCGAATCGCATCAATATCGTCCCCTTGTTATTTCCGTCTATCCGTGTGAGTTCTCCTGATCAGGATAGACAGCAGCCATTGGGAGAGCGAAAGACACACATTGTTCATTGACAGGAGAAATGTCGATGAGCTACTCGAGGCTTGTTGAATATGCTGTGTGAGAGACTACTGGGTCATCATCATCATCATCTTCATCATGGTGATCATGGAAGACAGTGGAAGTGAAAGAAACACACACTATCCAGGTTAGGTGGTAAGACTACGGTGAGTAGTAGTTGACGATGTGAATGGAATGTGTGCCCTCAAAGAAGTAAAGTTAATTATAATTATAATTTCATTTTAATAGTTTATACACAAAGCGAAGTTGGTCGGTTGGTTTAAATTGTCTTGGTAATATTTCGAGGAGAGTAAGTGACGATGATCATACGGACTGTTGGAGAGGAGTTTGTGTGTGCGTGTGTGAAGCACTTCCAGGAAGAAACTGATAACCAGTCAGTGCGTCATATCACGTAATCCCATTTGTTGTGGTCTTCTTGCCTGTGTGTGTGCAAGTGCGTGTGCGGTAGCATAAAATGCATTAACCACAACCACCACCACCACCCCCGACACTACAAGACAGAGACACGTATTCGTTTATAGGAAGAAAATCCATGAACTACTTCGATTTGCTGCTGATGAATACCCTGAACCCAGTGATGGTGAGAAAAGACCAACTGAATCTTCTATTGTGAGCGTATTATAGAGACAACAGAGCATCAAATTAGTGTTTACACCTCTTTGAACGCCATTTATAGCACGTATACGATTTTGTATGTGTTAGCCCACCCTACCAGCTAGCTGGGTAGGCAGTTCAAAGTATCTTCACGTCTTCAAAGTCATTTCTTCATCACATCAAAACTTTCTTCGACAAACTACGTTTTCATATCACGACAGATGCACTATTATCTTTGCACTATTCTTTGCTTTGTTCATCAGCTCCATCGTTAATCTCACCTTCCATGTGGAATTTTAGCTTGACCTGTGTCGATTCTCCCCTCCCTTAACGCTTCAATATTCTCGTACACATACATACACACACACATACGCACAGAGATATTCCTGTGATTTGTACGTGTAGAATCAGAGTGTTAGAAATGTATTACTTGCACAAATATATTACACAATTCACATGGATTACGTCGTATTACTGCTATAATAATAATTATTATTATTGTTATTACAATTATTATTTTGCCGAAATTCATAAGAGGAAGTGATTGTTTCAAACTCCTATGATGTATTTGGCTAGACGTCGTCGATTCATTGACAGTGTACATCGAACAGAACAGTAAGTAGTAGTAAGATTTGACTGGATAGCTGATAATTGAGTGATCCATTGGTCTATGGATGGATCGATCGATCCGAGGAATGAATGCAGTTGATTCAGATAAAAGGAAAGGAAAAGACGTGATGCATCAATAATACGTGATAACTGATCATCAGTGTTTCTGTTTGTATTGCAAATTTGATAATGTCTGAAGGTGTTTGGAACGATGAAGAGATTGGAGAAATACAAAGAATTGTGACTAGGATTGTTGAGACGAAGTGAAGCAGATGGGAGGAATTCGATGAGGAGAAGGCAAATGAGGAGACGGAGACGAATACTTCAGTATGTTGCGTATGTCACTGCTGGCTAGTGCAATATTGCAGAGGTTACATAAATGAAGATGTCGTAGATGATGTGAAATGTGAGCAAGGAATTCATTCGTTCATTCATTTATTCATTCGATAACATCTTCCAATGAAATCTGCACAGTTAGTCAGTGAGTGTTTCAGACAGGTCATTTGAAAAGCCCAACGTAGGTTAGTCAACATCAGTCAATAATATCATCACCCGGTGACAACACATGTGAATTTGCATGTCAGGATAATTTTTGAATCTTTGTTGGGTAGTCCTAAGTAATCTGACAGCATTATTTGGTGACTGGTGCTGAGCGATGGACATCATTGGAATTGGACGATGCTTTCATATTCATTCAAATGTTTAAATAAATAAATAAATAAATAAATAAATATAAAGAATCTTATTGAGTATCCATTATGGATGAATATTTCTATCAAAGAATCTAATTCAGTTTCTCGAACATCGGAACTACAGATTCGTCCGCATATTGAATCCAATCGAATCTAATTGCATAAACAATTATTCGTCACATGCGTCATGAAACTAGTAGATGTTTTATCCAACCATGCTGTCTATTTTGTTATTTCTACATTTCTAACCGCTAATTGCACAATATGTCAGTCGTCTAAGTGATTATGATGCTGCTTTGTTTGAGTTTTGTCCTTCCCTCGTCCCACAATGATTATTATGGCATTTTAATTCCTAATTGTAATTTCACTAATTTCACCTTTGACCGGAAATATCTCTAGCATTATACTACAACCTATCTACCTTACTATATTCTCTATCCCATCTTCGTGTTTATTACACTTTGCCATTTTATTAATATTAACTAACGACCACGTTTCGAGCACAAATTATTGCCACTCATAATCATATCAGGTCACATCATATCAAGTATCTTCATATGATTATGAGTAACGATAATTTGTGCTCGAAACGTGGTCATCAGTTAATTAATACTAGCGTGTGCAACAACACTGTGTGATTTATCAAAATAAAAGCCTACGTATAGTGTATGAAGTCTTCTGATTGTGTAGGGCAATGATTGGTTAGTGTTGAAGATACATTGACTGAAATGACTCAGGACAAGTGTGTTACCTGGATGAAATGTTTGGAATGCAGGGCTTGCTATACATAGACGAAAGGGTTAGATGAGTGGAATTCAGACTGAATGAGTTTACAATATGCATGAAACGTGCACATAGGGATGGAGTGGAGTGGAAGTGGAAGGTGTTGAATGAATATCAGTTATGGTAATGCACGCTACAGAAGGCGGTCATCAGGTGGATGTTGAAAGCGTCGAAATACTGGGAATGGGTTTTGATTGGTGCAAAGACAGGTCGATATCTGTATCCGTGGAAATTCTGACCAGATCGATTTCCATGAATAGGAAGTGAGGATGTGAGGAAGGAAAGAAGGAAGGAGGGAAGGGGGAAAGCTGGGAGGGACCTGACTAGACTAGACTAGACTATGCCAGACACTGTGTAGAGCAACAGCTCTCTGTTGTATACAGAAGGGAAATCCTCGACTGACAATGCACACGCGGTCTATCCAATCACTCTATCCAATATCGATCAAAGATTTCGTCAATTCTTCGTCTACGATAATTTCGTGTGCAATCCACCCTCATCTGTTTCCGTGTCAAACTCCTCACTTACAACAATACTTTCCTCATGTGGTAAAGCTTCTAACCTCGTCAACCATATTCCTGTTTCCAAATGCATCGTCCAATTCCAATGATGTCCATTGCTCAGCACCACTAACCAAATAATGCTGTCAGATTACTTAGGACTACCCAACATAGATTCCAAACTTATCCTGACATGCAATATTCACATGTGTTGTCACCGAGTGATGATATTATTGACTGACGTTGACTAGCCTTCGTTAAGATTTTCAAATGACCTTCTTCTTCACCACCATCATCATCATCCTCGGCGAATCTCTTCACGAATGACTTCCTTTCATACTGATTGAAATGTATTAATAAATGCATTCAAAAATAGATAAATAAGCAAACAAATATGAAGAGGGTAAGTGGTGGACGACAGACGACAGATGACAGTGTGAGTTGGGTGATGTCAAGAAAACATTCTATTGGTGACACCAGTAATGGCGGTAGATGATTGCGCACACCAATGTCTACAAATACATTTAAATGTATCCACGATCAGCCCCCCTTCGGAAAGTTCAGTGATTCAGGGCATATCATCACAGACACACATAACTACTTGAAGAATGCATAGAAGACACAAGTGTCATCGTCCTATTCAGCCAGCCCGACAATTCACCTACCAAGTTACCCAGTGCATTGAAACCGAGTCCTTCGGAGGATAGTTGGTTGTGGTTGTGTTTGTGGATGTGGTGATGGTGGTGGTTGATTCGACTCATGAAATCCTCGAGTGTTGCACTCAAGCACGTGGAAGTGTGTAGTTCGGCTGTCTGGCATCCTCGAATCTGGCGCTAACAATCAATGGGTGGCGACCATCGCTCAACTCGCACATCCATCAAATTCTCATTATTCTCCTTCTCGATCCTGTGTGTGGGGCGTCACTCGGAACAACTCGTTCGGCACTAATGTCCTCTATCCGTAGAACACATACGACCCAACACATCGAACCATCGCCCCGTCCCCTACCACACCTCCAAAGTTCAATCTCACATATACATACATACAGTCGTTAGACTGCTGGAAGATGCAGAACATTCACTTCCTGCATTCCCAGCCCCACATCCTACCTTACACAACTATCACGACAGGCATTTTCAATTCAGGTGTTATATGCTTGAATCAGGAAAGCCAGTAGTAGCATAAAATTCTCCACACTCAATTATTCCACAAGTGACGATTGAAGTCTACAGATGATGAGAGCTGTGATATAGAAGGAGACGACGCTTTCCGCCCCGTAAAGTGATTCCTCCACTACACGAACGTGTCAGTGAAGTCCTTCGAAATCAACCACTGACCTCCTCATTTCTCTTATTTCTCAGTGATATTTGTCTCAAAATATACTCAGGTCAGTCAACACACTGACTCGTTCTTAATCACATGTGCTCGCTTCACAATCATCTCATGTGACTGTAGCTGTCAGCCGTCTGGAAACACATCATATCAGTCAGTGTTCTAGCTCTTCCAAGTCAATCACATCAACGAAACTTCTTTCACAAGATTCAATCTACAAAACTTGAAGGTGTAAACAGTCAACATTCCGAGAGTGACTCACGGTGATCCAACATATTTGCATGTTGTCAGTTGTTACTGACACTCTACAACTCGACGTTAATCAAATATCTCCACCAGTTTAATCCACCTACATATACATCGTCATGAGTTTTTATGCAGTTATTGTGAATACAAATGCAGCATCATCCATCCATTGCAAAACACTGATTAATGTCAGGTCAATAATTTCTCTTCAGGTTCTTACAATTATAAAAATATAATATTTGTTGTCGTTACAATAAAGGCCAGTTAGTGTGCGGCGGATACATTTTTAACGTAGAATAACAGATTAGTTATGGAGTGTCAAAATAAATAGTCGTATTTGTGTGACAAACGTGCTAGGCTGAATTCGATTACAAAATATTGTAAAACGGGAGACAATGGTGGTGATTAATCATAATAGATTTGTAGAGTGTGGGGTAGGAAAATTGACAAGTAAGTCAGTTCAAGGTTATAAAAGGTGTCAGGTGAGTGGCTAGTACAAAGTGGTCTGTGATAAACAGGAGATAGTAAGACTGCAATGAGAGGTTCATAATGAAATAACGAATATGTGAAATGAAACAGGTGGAGGCATTTATTGAGAAAAGAGATAATATCACTAATAATAAGTCCGGATAGTATAAACGAAAAATTCGATAGTATTGAGAGAATATTTGCATGAAGGGCATAAATTATGGCGAATAATAATATTAATAATGATAATAATAATTGTAATAATAATAATATTTGTAATAATAAGCAAAGGAAAAAAAGCCAAGAGGGTTAAGGGGAAGGAGCACTCTTGGTGAGAAGAAGAATCATCAATCCAAGTTTGGCCACGGTAGGAACAGCGTCTGGACGTGTTCTTTTTGGATACAAAGTTCCGGTTTATTCGATCTTATTGCAACAGCTTCAGCTATGTGTAGAAGACGTAAGCGAACTGTACGTGATAACGACTTCGGAATTCGGTATATAACCCTGAAAGCTGTGTTGACATCAATATGATGTCCAGTATCGACCAAGTGTGATAGGACCGAGCTTTTTATGCACTTAATTTCCCCCCTGCTGAACCAAGCTGGTAAATGTTCTCGAACCCGTAGACGAACCTGCCTAATCGTGCGCCCTATATAACTTGAACCACAGGAACAGTTGAAATGGTATATGCATGAAGAAGAGCTAAGCTTAGGTAAGACATCTTTGAGTTGCTGGGTAAACATTGGACGGCTACTGAAGGATAGACACAGACGTGCAGAGTAGAAAGTTTTTTTGATCGCCCTGGTTAAACGTTGCGATATAATCTCCGCAGGAGTATCTCCCTTGAATTGGAGACGTAAAAACAGAGGCTTTTTCTCCACCGTTGCTAGTTCATGTTTACGACTGTTGCAACCTATGTTGGCTTTAATGAACTTCTCTGGATATCCGCTCTCGCTTAGAATGTCTCCGATGACTTGGAGTTCTTTCTCTACACAGTCTTCGGAACAAAAAGACCTCGCTCTAAATGCTAAACATCTGATCAGATTACGTTTCTATTTCATCGGTACAAAGCTAAGGAACTTTGGTTTGGAGCTTTGGTCTCTAGCTTTCTAAATATGGTTCTTTTGACTGAACCATCCTCTCTTCTCGTTAGAAGGACGTCGAGGAAATGTAGAGAGTCGTTACATTCTCCTTCGTAGGTGACATAGACCGTTGGGTGAGCATTATTGAAGTTGACAAAAGACAAGTAGTTCAGCAAAGAGTCTCTTTTCGGCGAATTCATTTTTAAAGCTGTACAATCGCAAATATATCTGGTTATTTTGTGTGTGTGTGTGTGTGTATACATTAAATTTGTCAAACGAAAATACGGTTAGTAAGTTCAAATGAATAGGATGTTGATAAGAGGATAGCAACAAAAGTGATGAGTTGTCAAAAACGATTGTTAAAGAGGAGTAAGTTTAGGTGAATTGGAT
Organism: Trichobilharzia szidati; assembly: GCA_944472155.2. Lineage (NCBI taxonomy): Eukaryota > Metazoa > Platyhelminthes > Trematoda > Strigeidida > Schistosomatidae > Trichobilharzia > Trichobilharzia szidati. The sequence continues at coordinate 79,104,679 of OX235274.1, read as the reverse complement.
GTTCATATAAGAGGATAGTAACAAAAGTGATGAGTTGTCATAAATGATTGTTAAATAAGAGTTACGCAATGGCATGAATAGTTTGATGAATGAGGTGTACTCGAAGGGTGTACATGGAAACAAAATAATATCCAGAATTACACAAGGGTTTTAAGTTAGAAAAATAAGCATACAAACAGAAGTAAGGTCAAATCAAACAAAGAAAGAAAGAAGAGTTGGGTCAAATCAACGGAGTTGTTACCATGCGAGTAGAAGTGGTTGGATGATTTTCTTTTGTATGCATAGTTCTGGTTGCACCAACTGGATGGCTAGGGCTTCTACGATGCAAAGAAGACGGAATCGTACTGTCTTTGGGAGGTTGTTCTTCACTTTGTAGATCACTTTGAAGGAGGCGTTCGTTGAGATGGAATGACCAGTGTTGACGAGATTTTCGATTATTGCACTCCTTATATGGCCATTATTTCCTTTCTGTAGCCACGCTGGGTAGTGTTCTTTGACCCTTTTTGACAGGATGCGCGTTGAACGACCGATGTACGTGGCTGGCTCCACAGCAACAGGTGAACTGATATATACACATAGAAGTGGTCATGTGCGGAATCTTGTCCTTTGGGTTTCTGCAGATCAGCGGGCGACTGGAGAACACTATTCTTAGTGTTTCCGCAGGGAAAGTTCTTCCTAAAGAGGTGGAAATTCTCCTTCTGAGGACGTCACTAAGTAGGTCTCCTTTGAAGTCTAGGTTCATATAAAGTATCTTTTTTGGCACAGATGGTGTCTCTTGCTTTTGGTTTTTCTGTTTGATGTTTTTGTCTACAAATCTTGGTGGGTAGCCATTTTGTATGAAGACTTCCCTCAGGAAGTTTATTTCTTCTTTTCCATGGTGTCGGAGCTGCAGATGCGTCTGACGCGAGTGGCAAGGGATTTAATTAGGTTTCTTTTCCGACTGATTGGTACCCAGCTGTAGAAACTTGTTAATTGTCCGTTCCAAGTCGGTTTTCTATGTACACTCAATGTGCAATTCACATTCAACGACATTATTTACAGACAACAAGATGGGATCGCAATGGGATCTCCATTGGGCCCATTACTAGCAGACTGCTTCATGGCAAGCCTCGAGAACGGCCCACTCAAATCAACCATCGACAATTTCCAGTTGTACGTTAGATATTCTGACGACATCTTTATCATCTGTGATGACGGTCACTATCTCAATCAACTACTGCAAACATTCAACAAATGCCATCCAGCCACAAAGTTCACTTTGGAATCTGAAAATGAATCTAAAATCCCTTTTCTTGACGTTGAGCTTACAAGGAGAGATGACGGAACTTTAAGAAGGTCAATCCATAGGAGGCAAGAGGCATCTTTGACTGTTCTGATTGTTCTCCATATGATCAGAGTTGTTCTTGTAAGCATACAAGTTGGTCCATGTGGGAGAGTATAAGTCTTATCTGTAATGGAGTGATCAGAATTGTATTTTGATGAATTGTATTGAAAGATATGAATAACCAGTTAGTCAGGTTATGGTTGCTTTCAAATTTCCTGTTCAATTCATGTGTCGTCGTGTTAATTTCAACCTTATTGTATCATTGAGGGAAAGTCAGATTTTCTCGACTGAGTGTGTTGAGTGCCTGCCTGTCTGCCTAAGTGTCTGTGAGTAGTTATGACAGTGAGTCGACTGTCACGCAGTTTACAATAATAATAGGATATTCTCATATTTTGTACACGAGGGACGCCAGTTTACAGACATCATCAAGATGATAAATTACATATGCGGTTAGTAAGCATATTTAAGAATAATAATTATTTTTATTATAAATATAATAATATTATAATGCAGTCTATATGTATTCCTACCTATGTAGGACACACCAATTGTATAGGCATGGATAAGTATTATTGAAATGACATAAATTGTGTTTATGGTTAAATGGCATGGTTGCTGTCTTTTTTGTCTGTAGTGTTGTGGCTACAATCTGCTAACTAGTCATCATTAAGTGGAGCACATCAAGTAATATAGAAATGTTGTCTTCGCATTAATAAAATAAACTCAAGTATGTTTTGGATGGATTACAAATACTTGGGAAAGAAATAAAGCTTGAAGTCATTCCCCCATATAACTTTGCTGTGTATGACATGGAATCTTATCTTGTTCTTGATTTATATCCAAATGGGGTATCAATTTAAAATAAGTGATGTAATGGTGTAATTTTGTCAGCGTTCTCATCGTGAGTAACACCAGAAGTGAGTTGTACTCACCACTGCAGACTATTAATAATAATCATAATAGTTTATATTTTCTCATAAATCGGTGTTTACAAGAAATGCAAGCGATTGTCACAGGCACGATCAGTTCTAAATTGTTATAAATTACAATCGTGAAGTATTGTGAATTAATACTTTTCCATCGGTATAAAGGTATATTGGACAACTGTAATCGAGGATGTGTGGTGGGTGAAGGTATTGGGTAATTCACGAGTCAGTTGTAGGATATGGGACGAGTAATGTTTGCAGATCATTTGTCATTGTAAGTGGTCAAATACCTACATTCATTATTCTCATTCAAATAGTCATTCATATAAGTATAAAACTTGGGCACTGTGGTAGAGTATAATTCCATAATGGATAAGAATTTATTTTGATAAATCACACAGTGTAGTACAGATATATTAACTGATGACGTTTCGAGCACAAACTATTGCTCATAATCATATCAAGTTACTCACAAAACTTCTTTCCTTCATTTATATACATGTGTGGAATCAATTAGATATTGGAATAAAATTCAATATGAGATAATGTACATTCAGAAATAATAGTACGAGTGTTATTAATCCATTACAATTAGATGGGAAATACGACGAATGTTTTTATAGTCATAATAAGTTGCTTGTTAGAATGTGTTGATGTGTTTGAATGGAAGTAGAATTTTAAGATTATTTATTATCCTCTTCTGATTTGACTGGTGGCAATAATGCGAGTGTTATTAATCCATTGCAATTAGATGGGAAATACGACGAGTGTTTTTATAGTCATAATAAGTTAATTGTTAGAATGTTATGATGTGCTTGAATGGAAATAGAATTTTAAGACTATTTATCATCCTCTTCTGATTTGACTGGCGGTAATAATATCTTCCATATTTCTGGTATTTACATTGAGTCACTTCTGTCGCATGTGTTGGGTGTAGACTCGATGAATAAGGATTCCGTAATCAACCTCTCTCTCCACCTACTTATATTACTTTCTAGAATTTTAACCCTCTCCCACCCTATTGTGTCGTTGTTTGTTAATGCGTGAAATGCAATTGCTGAGGTTTTTTCTAAATTACTTATATTCACGGGTGGGGTCAACCATTCTTACCTTAGCTAAATTCTTACAGTGTTCTGACAATCTGACTACCCCTGACCTACTAGTTTGACCTATGTAGTTGACCTGACTCACAGTCATTGCAAGGTATTTTGTAAAATATATTATTTTGTTTAATTGGGTCTAGCGGGTCCTTTAACCTACAAAGTTTGTCTCTGAGTGAGTTTGTTTTTTGAATGCCACCCTAATTCCTGCTTTATTGAGAATCCTACGTAGGGCCTCAGATGTCCCCTCCTTATATGGTATAACAGTAGAAGACTTATATTCTCTCTTATTTATGTTATTACTACTAGTTACACAATTATTTTTAGTTTTCTTTTGGCCTTTACTGATCTTCTTAATGAATTTTATAGGATAGTTATTCAACACCAACGCTTCTTCTATCTGTTTTATTTCGTCATTTAGGTCCTTTTTTGTGCTACTTAGTGCTATGGCTCGGTTTGTCAGACACTTAACCAAGCCTGCCTTAACAGTTAACGGATGAGACGAATTAAAGTCTAAATATCTATTAGAATGCGTTGGTTTTCTATAAACACTAGTGTGTAGTTTGCCTTCTTCTATTCGTTTTATTTTACAATCTAACATAGCTAATTCTCCTTGTTCATTTTCTGATTCAAATGTGAATTTTATTCCCTCCACTAGTGAGTTTATGTGTGTCAAGAAGCTAGAGATATGTTCTGTTTTTAACACTGTGAATGTGTCATCTACATATCTCCACCATATTTTTGGCCTAGGATTAAATGTATTGAGAGCACTATTTTCCCAGCTGTCCATAAAGATGTCTGCTACAATAGGGGATATTGGTGATCCCATTGCTACACCTTCTGTTTGTCTATATATTTTGCCTTGGAACTTGAAGATAGTAGATGTGAGGCATAACTGAATCCCTAAAATAATTTCTTCAATGGGCAGCTTTGTCCTATGACTAAGTTGGGAATCAGAAGTTAGTTCTCTTTTAACCGCTTCTAAGGCCATATTGACTGGTATATTAGTGTAAAGACTAGTTATATCAAAACTGACCATTGTTTCGTCATTCGCTAGTTGAATGTCATTTAGCTTACTTTTCATCTCATATGAATTAGTTAATCTAGAGTTTGATTTATTTCTGATAAGGCATAGTATTAAAGCTAAGTGTTTTGATAATTCATAAGTTGGCGTATTTCTAAAATCTACTGTTGGCCTTATTGGGTATACTGGCTTATGTATTTTAATAGTACCATATAATCTACTAGCATTATTAGTTTTAGGCATTAAGTTAAACCATTTAGACTCACCCAAAGACGGCTTCATTCTGCGTATTAGTTCTGCTGTAGATTTCTTAACCTTATTCATTATTGTATCTACAGGCTTCTTAATTTCCTCATATGGACCCGTTTGAATATGTTCAATAACTTTTTTGATATAGTCAGATTTATTCAGAACTACGGTGGCGTTTCCTTTATCAGCTTTTGCAATGACAATATTTTTATCCTGTTTTAGACTAATTAAAGCTTCTCTTTCCAATTTTGTTAAGTTTGATTTTGCCTTCTTTTGATTTTTCAGGGTTAATGCACATTGTGCTCGAACCCCTTCTGCTGTTGTCTTATCTATTGAACCTAGCGCTACTTCTATGTTAGGAATGACATCCTCTGGTTTTAATTTGTTAACCGTTATATTGAAATTTAGTCCTTTCTCAAGTACTTTTATCTCACTATAGCTTAGTTCCTTTGATGAGAGGTTGATCACCCACTTTGTTCTGTCGATAGAGGATGAAGCGTTGACATCAATTTTATTTGCTGTCTTCCTTTCTGCAATTAGTTTGTTGAATTTTTTGATTTGTGTGGCTTTTGATTTTCTTGATGCTGCTTCTCTAGCTTTTTCGGATGTTTCAACAACAATTACATAATCTTTGCCATTGACCATACATTTGAGTTTCCGTTTGAGTTTTTCGATTTCATTTCGTATATTATTGAGTTTCACAGTAATTCGATGTAGTTCTTCTCTTAAACATAATCTACTGAGATGTTCAGCTGCTGACGATATTTTTCTTGAAGTAATTGGAGTGCGTATGTGTAAATATTTTGGAGTTATATGATTTTTCAAACATCGACTGTTGAAAATTCGATGGTTCGTGAATCTTGCTTCTGTTTGAGAATGTCGTGTGAGTTTATTGATAAGCTTCCTAGTAGGAAGACCATGTGTATTAATGATATAAGTATAAAACTTGGGCACTGTGGTAGAAGATATTATTACTGCCAGTCAAATCAGAAGAAGATGATAAATAGTCTTAAAATTCTATTTCCATTCAAGCACATCATAACATTCTAACAATCAACTTATTATGACTATAAAAACACTCGTCGTATTTCCCATCTAATTGTAATGGATTAATAACACTCGTACTATTATTTCTGAATGTACATTATCTCATATTGAATTTTATTCCAATATCTAATTGATTCCACACATGTATATAAATGAAGGAAAGAAGTTGTGTGAGTAACTTGATATGATTATGAGCAATAGTTTGTGCTCGAAACGTCATCAGTTAATATATCTGTACTACACTGTGTGATTTATCAAAAAAAAAATCTTATCCATTACGGAATTATACTCTACCACAGTGCCCAAGTTTTATACTTATATCCTATGATGTATTTGGCTAGACGTCGTCGATTCAGTGACAGTGTACATCGAACAGAACAGTAAGTAGTAGTAAGACTTGACTGGATAACTGATAATTGAGTAATCCATTGGCCGATCGATCGGTGGATCGATCCGAGGAATAAATGCAGTTGATTCAGATAAAAGGAAAGGAAAAGACGAGATGCATGAACAATGCGTGATAACTGATCATCAGTGTTTCTGTGTGTATTGCAAATTCGATAATGTTTGAAGGTGTCTGGAACGATGAAGAGATTGGAGAAATACAAAGCATTTTGAGTTGGATTGTTGAGACGAAGTGAAGCAGATGGGAGGAATTCGATGAGGAGAAGTCAAATGAGGAGACGGAGACGAATACCTCAGTATGTGGAGTATGTTACTGCTGGCTAGTAAAATATTGCAGAGGTTACTTAAGTGAAGATGTCTTAGATGACGTGATATGTGAGCAAAGAATTCATTCATTCATTTATTCATTCGATAACATCTTCCAATGAAATCTGCACAGTTAGTCAGTGAGTGTTTCAGACAGGTCATTTGGAAATCTTAACGTAGGTTAGTCAACGTCAGTCAATAATATCATCACTCGGTAACAACACATGTGAATTTGCATGTCAGGATAAGTTTGGAATCTATGTTGGGTAGTCCTAAGTAATCTGACAGCATTATTTGGTGACTGGTGCTGAGCGATGGACATCATTGGAATTGGACGATGCTTTCATATTCATTCCAATGTTTAAATAAATAAATATGAAAAATCTTATTGAGTATCCATTATGGATGAAAATTTCTATCAAAGAATCTAATTCTGTTTCTAGAACATCGGAACTACAGATTCGTCCGCATATTGAATCCAATCGAATCTAATTGTATAAACAATTATTCTTCACATGAGTCATGATCCTAGTAGATGTTTTATCCAACCATGCTGTCTATTTTGTTATTTCTACATTTCCAAACGGTTAATTGCACAATATGTCAGTCGTCTCAGTGATTATGATGCTGCTTTGTTTGAGTTTTGTCCTTCCCTCGTCCCACAATGATTATTATGGCATTTTAATTCCTAATTGTAATTTCACTAATTTCACCTTTGACTGGGAATATCTCTAGCATTATACTACAACCTATCTACCTTACTATATTCTCTATCCCATCTTCGTGTTTATTACACTTTGTAATTTTATCAATATTAACTGATGACCACGTTTCGAGCACAAATTATTGCCACTCATAATCATATCAAGTCACTTGATATGATATGACCTGATATGATTATGAGTGGCGATAATTTGTGCTCGAAACGTGGTCATCAGTTAATTAATACTAGCGTGTGCAACAACACTGTGTGATTTATCAAAATAAAAGCCCACGTATAGTGTATGAAGTCTTCTGATTGTGTAGGGCAATGATTGGTTAGTGTTGAAGATACATTGACTGAAATGACTCAGGACAAGTGTGTTTCCTGAATGAAATGTTTGGAATGCAGGGCTTGCTATACATAGACGAAAGGGTTAGATGAGTGGAATTCAAGCTGAATGAGTTTAGAATATGCATGAAACGTGCACATAGGGATGTAGTGAAGTGGAAGTAGAAGGTGTTGAATGAATATCAGTTATGGTAATGCACGCTACAGAAGGCGGTCATCAGGTGGATGTTGAAAGCGTCGAAATACTGGGAATAGGTTTTGATTGGCGCAAAGATAGGTCGATATCTGTATCCGTGGAAATTCTGACCAGATCGATTTCCATGAATAGGAAGTGAGTAAGCGAGGAAGTGAGGAAGGAAGGAACGAAGGATGGAAGGAAGCAGGAAATGAGGGAGGGACTAGACTAGACTATGCCAGACACTGTGTAGAGCAACAGCTCTCTGTTGTATACAGAAGGGAAATCCTCGACTGACAATGCACACGCGGTCTATCCAATCACTCTATCCAAATCCGATCAAAGATTTCGTCAATTCTTCGTCTACGATAATCTCGTGTGCAATCCACCCTCATCTGTTTCCGTGTCAAACTCCTCACTTACAACAGTACATTCCACATGTGATAAAGCTTCTAACCTCGTCAACTATATTCCTGTTTCCAAATGCATCGTCCAATTCCAATGATGTCCATCGCTCAGCACCAGTCAACAAATAATGCTGTCAGATTACTTAGGACTACCCAACATAGATTCCAAACTTATCCTGACATGCGAACTCACATGTGTTGTCACCAAGTGATGATATTATTGACTGACGTTGACTAGCCATCGTTAAGATTTTCAAATGACCTTCTTCTTCACCACCATCATCATCATCATCGTCGAATCTCTTCACGAATGACTTCCTTTCATACTGATTGAAATGTATTAATAAATGGATAAATAAACAAACAAATATGAAGAGGGTCAGTGGTGGACGACAGACGACAGATGACAGTGTGAGTTGGGTGATGTCAAGAAAACATTCTATTGGTGACACCAGTAATGGCGGTAGATGATTGCGCACACCAATGTCTACAAATATATTTAAATGTATCCACGATTAGCCCCCCTTCGGAAAGTTCAGTGATTCAGGGCATATCATCACAAGTGTCATCATCCGAATGTTCATGCTGTATGCGTATCCCATTCAGCCAGCCCCACAATTCACCTACCAAGTTACCCAGTGCATTGAAACCAAGTCCTTCGGAGGATAGTTGGTTGTTGTTGTGGTGGTGGTCATCGTGATGGTGGTGGTTGATTCAACTCATGAAATCCTCGAGTGTTGTACTCAAGCACGTGGAAGTGTGTAGTTCGGCTGTCTGGCGTCTTCGAATCTGGCGCTAACAATCAATGGGTGGCGACCGTCGCTCAACTCGCACATCCATCAAATTCTCATTATTCTCCTTCTCGATCCTGTGTGTGTGGGGGGGGGGCGTCACTCGGAACAACTCGTTCGGCACTAATGTCCTCTATCCTTAGTACACATACGACCTAACATATCGAACCATCGCCACCTCTCCTACCTCACCTCCAAACTTCAATCTCACATATACATACATACAGTCGTTAGACTGCTGGAAGATGAAGAACATTCACTTCCTGAATTCCCAGCCCCACATCCTACCCTACACAATTATCCCGCCAGGCGTTTCCAATTCAGGTGTTATATGCTGGAATCAGGAAAGCCACTAGTAGCATACAATTCTCCACACTCAATTATTCCACAGGTGACGATTGAAATCTACACATGATGAGAGCTGTGATATAGAAGGAGACGAAGGTTTCCGTCCCGTAAAATGATTCCTCCACTACACAAACGTGTCAGTCAATTCCTTCGAAATCAACCACTGACCTCCTCATTTCTCTTATTTCTCAGTGATATTCGTCTCAAAATATACTCAGGTCAGTCAACACACTGACTCATTACTAATCACCTGTGCTCGCTTCACAATCGTCTCATGTGACTGTAGCTCTCAGTCGTCTGGAAACACATCACATCAGTCAGTGTTCTAGCTCTTCCAAGTCAATCACATCAACGAAACTTCTTTCACAAGATTCAATCTACAAAACTTGAAGGTGTAAACAGTCAACATTCCGAGAGTGACTCGCGGTGATCCAACATATTTGCATGTTGTCAGTTGTTACTGACACTCTACAACTCGACGTTAATCAAATATCTCCACCAGTTTAATCCACCTACATATACATCGTCATCAGTGTTTATGCAGTTATTGTGAATACAAATGCAGCATCATCCATCCATTGCAAAACACTGATTAATGTCAGGTCAATAATTTCTCTTCAGGTTCTTACAATTATAAAAATATAATATTTGTTGTCGTTACAATAAAGGCCAGTTAGTGTGCGGCGGATACATTTTTAACGTAGAATAACAGATTAGTTATGGAGTGTCAAAATAAATAGTCGTATTTGTGTGACATACGTGCTAGGCTGAATTCGATTACAAAATATTGTAAAACGGGAGACAATGGTGGTGATTAATCATAATAGATTTGTAGAGTGTGGGGTAGGAAAATTGACAAGTAAGTCAGTTCAAGGTTATAAAAGGTGTCAGGTGAGTGGCTAGTACAAAGTGGTCTGTGTTAAATAGGAGATAGTAAGACTGCAATGAGAGGTTCATAATGAAATAACGAATATGTGAAATGAAACAGGTGGAGGCATTTATTGAGAAAAGAGATAATATCACTAATAATAAGTCCGGATAGTATAAACGAAAAATTCGATAGTATTGAGAGAATATTTGCATGAAGGGCATAAATTATGGCGAATAATAATATTAATAATGATAATAATAATTGTAATAATAATAATATTTGTAATAATAAGCAAAGGAAAAAAAAGCCAAGAGGGTTAAGGGGAAGGAGCACTCTTGGTGAGAAGAAGAATCATCAATCCAAGTTTGGCCACGGTAGGAACAGCGTCTGGACGTGTTCTTTTTGGATACAAAGTTCCGGTTTATTCGATCTTATTGCAACAGCTTCAGCTATGTGTAGAAGACGTAAGCGAACTGTACGTGATAACGACTTCGGAATTCGGTATATAACCCTGAAAGCTGTGTTGACATCAATATGATGTCCAGTATCGACCAAGTGTGATAGGACCGAGCTTCATATGCACCTAATTTCCCCCCTGCTGAACCAAGCTGGTAAATGTTCTCGAACCCGTAGACGAACCTGCCTAGTCGTGCACCCTATATAACTTGAACCACAGGAACAGCTGAAATGGTATATGCATGAAGAAGAGCTAAGCTTAGGTAAGACATCTTTGAGTTGCTGGGTAAACATTGGACGGCTACTGAAGGATAGACACAGACGTGCAGAGTAGAAAGTTTTTTTGATCGCCCTGGTTAAACGTTGCGATATAATCTCCGCAGGAGTATCTCCCTTGAATTGGAGACGTAAAAACAGAGGCTTTTTCTCCACCGTTGCTAGTTCATGTTTACGACTGTTGCGACCTATGTTGGCTTTAATGAACTTCTCTGGATATCCGCTCTCGCTTAGAATGTCTCCGATGACTTGGAGTTCTTTCTCTACACAGTCTTCGGAACAAAAAGACCTCGCTCTAAATGCTAAACATCTGATCAGATTACGTTTCTATTTCATCGGTACAAAGCTAAGGAACTTTGGTTTGGAGCTTTGGTTTCTAGCTTTCTAAATATGGTTCTTTTGACTGAACCATCCTCTCTTCTCGTTAGAAGGACGTCGAGGAAATGTAGAGAGTCGTTACATTCTCCTTCGTAGGTGACATAGACCGTTGGGTGAGCATTATTGAAGTTGACAAAAGACAAGTAGTTCAGCAAAGAGTCTCTTTTCGGCGAATTCATTTTCAAAGCTGTACAATCGCAAATATATCTGGTTATTTTGTGTGTGTGTGTGTGTGTATACATTAAATTTGTCAAACGAAAATACGGTTAGTAAGTTCAAATGAATAGGATGTTGATAAGAGGATAGCAACAAAAGTGATGAGTTGTCAAAAACGATTGTTAAAGAGGAGTAAGTTTAGGTGAATTGGATGTTCATATAAGAGGATAGTAACAAAAGTGATGAGTTGTCATAAATGATTGTTAAATAAGAGTTACGCAATGGCATGAATAGTTTGATGAATGAGGTGTACTCGAAGGGTGTACATGGAAACAAAATAATATCCAGAATTACACAAGGGTTTTAAGTTAGAAAAATAAGCATACAAACAGAAGTAAGGTCAAATCAAACAAAGAAAGAAAGAAGAGTTGGGTCAAATCAACGGAGTTGTTACCATGCGAGTAGAAGTGGTTGGATGATTTTCTTTTGTATGCATAGTTCTGGTTCCACCAACTGGATGGCTAGGGCTTCTGCGATGCAAAGAAGACGGAATCGTACTGTCTTTGGGAGGTTGTTCTTCACTTTGTAGATCACTTTGAAGGAGGCGTTCGTTGAGATGGAATGACCAGTGTTGACGAGATGTTCGATTATTGCACTCCTTATATGGCCATTATTTCCTTTCTGTAGCCACGCTGGGTAGTGTTCTTTGACCCTTTTTGACAGGATGCGCGTTGAACGACCGATGTACGTGGCTGGCTCCACAGCAACAGGTGAACTGATATATACACATAGAAGTGGTCATGTGCGGAATCTTGTCCTTTGGGTTTCTGCAGATCAGCGGGCGACTGGAGAACACTATTCTTAGTGTTTCCGCAGGGAAAGTTCTTCCTAAAGAGGTGGAAATTCTCCTTCTGAGGACGTCACTAAGTAGGTCTCCTTTGAAGTCTAGGTTCATATAAAGTATCTTTTTTGGCACAGATGGTGTCTCTTGCTTTTGGTTTTTCTGTTTGATGTTTTTGTCTACAAATCTTGGTGGGTAGCCATTTTGTATGAAGACTTCCCTCAGGAAGTTTATTTCTTCTTTTCCATGGTGTCGGAGCTGCAGATGCGTCTGACGCGAGTGGCAAGGGATTTAATTAGGTTTCTTTTCCGACTGATTGGTACCCAGCTGTAGAAACTTGTTAATTGTCCGTTCCAAGTCGGTTTTCTATGTACACTCAATGTGCAATTCACATTCAACGACATTATTTACAGACAACAAGATGGGATCGCAATGGGATCTCCATTGGGCCCATTACTAGCAGACTGCTTCATGGCAAGCCTCGAGAACGGCCCACTCAAATCAACCATCGACAATTTCCAGTTGTACGTTAGATATGTTGACGACATCTTTATCATCTGTGATGACGGTCACTATCTCAATCAACTACTGCAAACATTCAACAAATGCCATCCAGCCACAAAGTTCACTTTGGAATCTGAAAATGAATCTAAAATCCCTTTTCTTGACGTTGAGCTTACAAGGAGAGATGACGGAACTTTAAGAAGGTCAATCCATAGGAGGCAAGAGGCATCTTTGACTGTTCTGATTGTTCTCCATATGATCAGAGTTGTTCTTGTAAGCATACAAGTTGGTCCATGTGGGAGAGTATAAGTCTTATCTGTAATGGAGTGATCAGAATTGTATTTTGATGAATTGTATTGAAAGATATGAATAACCAGTTAGTCAGGTTATGGTTGCTTTCAAATTTCCTGTTCAATTCATGTGTCGTCGTGTTAATTTCAACCTTATTGTATCATTGAGGGAAAGTCAGATTTTCTCGACTGAGTGTGTTGAGTGCCTGCCTGTCTGCCTAAGTGTCTGTGAGTAGTTATGACAGTGAGTCGACTGTCACGCAGTTTACAATAATAATAGTATATTCTCATATTTTGTACACGAGGGACGCCAGTTTACAGACATCATCAAAAAGATAAATTGCATATTCAGGTAGTAAGCATATTTAAGAATAATAAAAATACTTATTATTATTATTATTATTATAAAGATAATAATATTACAATGCATCATAGGATATAAGTATAAAACTTGGGCACTGTGGTAGAGTATAATTCCATAATGGATAAGAATTTATTTTGATAAATCACACAGTGTAGTACAGATATATTAACTGATGACGTTTCGAGCACAAACTATTGCTCATAATCATATCAAGTTACTCACACAACTTCTTTCCTTCATTTATATACATGTGTGGAATCAATTAGATATTGGAATAAAATTCAATATGAGATAATGTACATTCAGAAATAATAGTACGAGTGTTATTAATCCATTACAATTAGATGGGAAATACAAAGAGTGTTTTTATAGTCATAATAAGTTGCTTGTTAGAATGTGTTGATGTGTTAGAATGGAAATAGAATTTTAAGACTATTTATCATCCTCTTCTGATTTGACTGGCGGTAATAATATCTTCTATATTTCTGGTATTTACATTGAGTCACTTCTGTCGCATGTGTTGGGTGTAGACTCGATGAATAAGGATTCCGTAATCAACCTCTCTCTCCACCTACTTATATTACTTTCTCGAATTTTAAACCTCTCCCACCCTATTGTGTCGTTGTTTGTTAATGCGTGAAATGCAATTGCTGAGGTTTTTTCTAAATTACTTATATTCACGGGTGGGGTCAACCATTCTTACCTTAGCTAAATTCTTACAGTGTTCTGACAATCTGACTACCCCTGACCTACTAGTTTGACCTATGTAGTTGACTTCACAGTCATTGCAAGGTATAGAAGCTAAAGTGTTGAGAGGGAGAGATAAAAGACGACAAACGACAGCAGCAGCAGCACAGAAGAAAGCGAGTGGAGTCCTCAAGGAGTGATTAATAAATTTATACAAGTATATATTCTGTGTAGTTACTATGATTGTTTTGGTACACTAACTAACTAGCTGACTAACTAGTCCTGTTGTGCTAACTTCTATATTGTGTGTGAACGAATATTAATGTCCTGTGTAGAAATGTTTATCATGTCCTTCCAATAATATTGAGATGTATAATTGTAGTTTGCTGTAACTTATAGGTTTAATGAACTTCAAATATGTATGTAGGGAGGAAAGGAGGGTGTCGGAGTGAGACGCAGGAGTGCATTGTCATCTTTGAGCAGTCTGGTGACTGAGGAAATGAACACTGGAAGTGTGTTTGCATCACGCACATCAGCTGATATGGTAGCCTATTCCAAATGACTGAAAACTAATTTCAGAAGAAGAAGTTGTACGGACCGCATGTAAGTCTGACAATGCTCTACAGCAACTAGGTTGTCATGATTTCTAAGATTGTAACTGATGACAGTGGTGGATTTAGTTATTGTCCTGGAGGAGTGCAAGAGAAGACTAGTTAGTTTGTAGTAGAAAATAAGGTAGGTTTAGCTTAAGACGCCTTTTCTAGGGTGGTTCTATTTGCAGTCTGTCGCAACGCTCAGAGTAGTTGAGACTACATTGTAAACCAAGAGTTGTTGAGGTGAATTGCCTCCCGAGGAGGAGCTAGTAAGAGGTGCGGTTTCACCAAGGGAGGGGTGCGTTCCTAAACTAAAGTTCTCAAACCACTCACTGAAAAGTTCACAGATGGTGGCAGGCTGATTGTAGATTACTTCGTCGTGTCGTCAAGTAAGTAAGTAGGGGATGTCCCTCGTCGACCACATTCGCTTTTTAAGAAGTGTTGTTAGGTTATAAACTTCGGAGGTACATTTAAGTGCACTTAACTCTTCGTCGAGGTCGTTTTGACAGCTTAGACGCTTGATAGATGATTCAAGTGACTCGTGGATTGAGTGCAGTAGTGCAGTGATATATCCTTAATGGAATAGTACTGTCTCATCAACTTCCTCAACTTATTGCAGTATGCCCTCGGAATGTGTTCAGCTTGGTGCCTACCTAGTTTCACCAACTTCTCAGGAGCAACAGTATCTGGAAAAATGGTAATATTCCTGTAAAATAGGGACACTACAGCCTCCAGCGAGTCAGTGTTAAAACAGTCATCCGATTGACAGCATCGAATGAGTTCTTGGACTAATCCTCAGTCTATATGTTTGTAACTACGGTATATCATGCTCCCTGAATCTTGTTTGTTTCATGTATTTATTGGTGGGAAAGGCAGAGAGCAGAGTACCATTCTATGGTCACTACTGGAAAATCTGTTACCAGCATTGTTGGAGACTGGGATTGTGTCATGACAAAACACAAGGTCCAACATGCCATCATCACAGGTAGGTGTCTGGATGTGTTGTTGCCATCCGTAACAATCGACAGTGGCAAGTGATTCATCGAAGCGTTGGGGGCTGGAACTGCTTAACCAGTTGACGTCTGCAAGACTGAAGTTCCCTGCAATTATTCTGTAATTGGTATTAATAAACGAGGAGGCGTATGCAAACGATTTAACTAATAACGCATCAGTTTATTTGGTTGAGCCTGGTGCTCAATAAACACAACCAGCCTATAAGAAGTTTGTACCTATCTCCATGTAAGACGATCCAGAGTGAATCAGGTACCTCATTCAGTATTTCATCCTACACCTTAGTCCCTGAGAATGAGTTATGTATACATATATATATGAGACATCCTCCACCACGCTTGCAATCTCTATTTGCACGGTGTACAGTGTAATCATATATACCTATATGCACATCAAGTACAGAGAGAGGATGAGCATCATTATTCAGTTATCAGAACTACAGTAGACTTAGCGATAAATAATAATAATGTACTTAGTTCAGATATCTTATTGATTAAGGAACGTGCATTAATTAGTAATATCGTGAATAAGTCAAGGGATACTGCAACCTGGCTTAAAATATTACCATAACCTAATTCTATCTGTGTGTCAGCACCGGAGTAGTTTATGAATGATAAGTGAGTCGGACTGGGTGTCCATACATCGGGGTTAGAGTTCGACGAGGTAATATCAATATTAATCATATGAATTGAACAGTAATAATACCGGAAACAATATCGAGTATCAGTGTCCTACAAGCCTATCTATCCCACGAGTATTCTCATCAGCGTCACCGTCACCATCACAACATCCCTCACTGTGAATCATCATGTTCAACACCCCTCCACGAGATACAATCTCTCGCTCTTCCCTTCCTCCCTCTGTCTGTCTGTCTTTCTGGCAATGTATGCAGTCACCATAAGAAAATTAACTTCATGAGAGCTGACTCACTGTCACAACTACTCACAGGCAGGCAGGCACTCAACAGACTCCTCAGTCGAGAATATCTGCCTTTCCCTCAGCGATACAATGAAGTTGAAATTAACACGACGATACATGAATTCCACAGAAAATATTAACATTAATCATACCAATCCAACAGTAATAATAACGGAAACAATACCGAGTATCAGTGCACTACCAGCCTATCTATACCACGAGTATTCTCATCATCGTCACCGTCACCATCACAACATCCCTCACTGTGAATCATCATGTTCAACACCCCTCCACGACATACAATCTCTCTATATCTCTCTTCCTCTGTCTGTCTGGCTGGCAGTCTATTCACTCACCATAAGAAAATTAACTTCATGAGAGACGACTCACTGTCATAACTACTCACAGGCAGGCAGGCAGAAAGACAGTTTAACACTCAGTCGAGGAAATGCGAGTCTCCGTCAAGGATACAATAAGCTTGAAATTAACACGACGATACATGAATTCCACAGAAGATATGACCACCATAACCTGACTAACTGGCTAGTCATATCCCCCAAATACAATTCATCAAAATACAACTCTGATCACTCCATTATAGATAAGACTTATACTCTCCCACATTGACCAACTTTCATGCTTACAAGAACAACTCTGATCATATGGAGAACAATCAGAACAGTCAAAGATGCCTGACTCACCAATCAATTATTCACATCATCCATCACTCCATCCAACTGAATATCACCAAGAATCAAACACACACACACACAAACAATTCCGTCTGTCTTAACCCACAGGATCGTGAGAATATGAAACGTATTTCAATATAATGCCATCACCTAGACTCTACGTGAACATCAGTCGCCTACATCACTCACTCTCCATCATCTCAACAAATACTTCGACAGGAGAAACAGACAAAATCTCCATCAGATGTCAACAAAATCGCCACCTACACAACGCTGTTTCACATTACACGCCACATTACTCAGAAACTTATTTGCAAGACATTCGATAGAGTAACTCATGAAAACATCATTGGTGAATACATATCAAAATTTATTACAAATATCGAGGTGAACAAAAATTATGCATATCTCATTTGAGCATACTTCCTCAGCATGGCTTCAACATCCCGATATTGAATTCATCTTCTCACACCAATAGCGTTTCTTCATTTCCAGAACTTCAATCTTCAAATCCAGATATCTCATCTGCTTCTCAAACAGCAAAGCCAAACGTCGTCTTCTCTCACCATCATCCACATCGCCATCTTCAGATCTAGAGAGAGACAGAGAGAAAGTTCCGTTATTCAATCCTCACAAAACAACTCAACTACGAATCAGAGCTTGTCAAATTCACCACAATAGTTACATAACTACAGCCAAAATCACTCACCCACTGACTCACTCATTCACTCACAGATCAATCCCTCTCATCTTAATTTAGTCTACTATTAACTTATCCACAATCACCGACAACAATCAGCTCCACAGTCTTCACAATCACCTTCCCATATACTCTCCACATTCACCTCATTATCAATCGTACACATCGTATAGAAGATTCTGTTAGTCTGTGTGTCTGTCTGTCCATCTGCCTTCTCCTCTGACTATTCACTTCGTCAAGTAAATCACAGACGAGCAAATAAATAGCTAGATAACACATATCGATATATGCAAAGCAACTCTACAACACTTCCTGTGTGCTCCCACCATTCTCCGACTCATTCATGTCACTCCACTCACTCACTCACTCATTCATCTCAACTCAAACTAATCAACAAACTAGTGGAAACAAACACTTCAAAATACAACCTCACTCACTAGAATGAATCCATACACGTGTGAACACCCAGTCGGCCAGCCAAAGTTCCGACGAACACTCACATCACCTTACTAACTGACAACAAAAACAACAGAGACAACAACAACAGCTCACCTCTCTTCTCAATCAACACTCAATATACACAGGAATCGTTAAATAACTGCACACTCTCCAACTGAAATCACCGAAACACATCTCGTTATCGGATGATGGATTTCCGATCAATACGCCATCATCATTCTCTTCCACTCTCCACCTACATATTCATTTATTCATTCATTCAATGTGTCGCCTTCATCCTCCTCTTCCCTGCTGACACCATCACAACCTCACCTTTACATACATACACGCACAGGCCAACCCCAACACATACATGCATACACCCACAACAACAATCAATTCCACTAACTAATGAAGAACAAACATCAACTACAAAGGTGAAATAATTTAAACACCCGAGTTTCAATCTATTCCCAGATTATCAAAGCTATAGTAAATCAAATACACATGCACACACACACACACAAGAGTTGAGTCACATTCGAAATTTACCCTGAATCAACAGAAGTAACTAACTAGGACCAACACAACACAACACAGCACACTACATCACATCACATCACATGACAGAACAGGTAGGACAAATTGACACAAAAAATATCATTACTCACCTATAACCCCGGTCACTTGAATCACCATTCCCCACTACATCATCACCAACTCCATTCACATCCATCTCCTCACAACTCTCCTCATCATCACTCGACAACGACAAATCAATAGTCTCACTCACGCCAGAACCAACTCCTCCTACACACGATTCACCAACTCCCACATCACCAACACCACAACCCTTCACCTCACCAACACCATTCGAAATACTCACAGATTCATTCACTCCACTGTGTGCTCGAACTCCATTACTCAACTCGTCGCTCCTATTCGTACGATTCACAGTCTTCTCCACTGAGTCGTTTGGAACACACAAATTTTGGGGGATAGGAGCTGTTGAGTAGACGTTCAAGATTCTCAGACCCATTGTGTTTGAAGGATTCGTGTCAGTGGAGACCGTAGATGGCGTTGAATTGATGTGGGGTGTCGGTGATATCCAAACACATGGTGAGGGAGTCAGTAACGGCAGACTCAATTGACGAACACTCGAGTCAACATTACCTACCTTCATTCAATAGGATTAACATGTCGTTATGGAATGTGAACATACCGAAGTGCACTGACCACTCACATGGGAATCTCCATTAACACTGACCGCCACGTGATGAATAGTGGCGGATTCAGAAGACTTCGGAATATCGGGACACACTGTGTCCTGTCTGTCCGTCATGGTGAGATTCAACTTTCTCAGCATTTTCTGTCCCTTATAACGGAGTCGAGTCCAGTGTCGTCTCGGATATCCTTTCGAGTGCAGATATTCTGAGAATTGCATCCACATGTTTCTCTTCATCAGCAGTGATGGCTGACTTCTTTCTCCATCCCTCAACATATTCTTGTATTTGATTAGTAGTTGTGTGAATTCTTTCACCTCGTCCTTTGTGAATGTCATCGGTATGAATTGCTTTGCTGTTTCTTTGACTGCTTCATCATTCTGTGTCGCAGATGTATCGGCCATAATAAAAAATAATAATAATAGTAATGATAATATTAGTAGCAGTAGTAGTAATATTGATATTAATAATCGAGCGGTTTTGGAGATATTCCGTAATTTGTTTCAGTATGTCGTGGTGTTATTCTCGGTTAGTGTATTTCTCCCGTATATTTCTGCGTGTTTTTGTATATATGTTGATACTATATAGAGACAGTGTCTAACTTATTATCATAGGTGTATGTATATGGAAGGGATGTTGCATTGTATGTTCCAGTGGTTTTCGTCACAAGGACACACACGAGTGTTGGCCAGACATGTTGGCTTTGTTTTCTGGTGATTGAGGTCACAGGATTTTGGAATCAGTGATTGCTCATTGGTTGTTGTTTGTTGCAGCCTGTGATTTGTTTTCCATTTCAATGTAGAAATTACTGCTGAATAATTCCACTGTTGTTTGTTTTCGTGGTGTGGGTACAATGCTCTGCTGCTTATGTACGTGGGTTTGTTTTAATTCATGCAGGCGTGCATGCATGCATGCATCCAGGCCATTTATATCACTCCTCTCTTTCTTTCGGTGTCTGTGTGTCTGTTTATCTTCCTGTGTGCGTGTGTGTTTCTGTTGTCTGTGTGAGATTCTCAATCCTTTTCATTCTCTCATTCAGTCATTGATTTATTCATGTCTACTTCATGATTGGTGAAAAACGAGATGTTGAAGTTTTCTTGATCCCCGTAAAATGTTTGAGCATTGTGGATTAGATCAAATAAAGTATAATTATATTTCAATAGTTTACACACAATGATAAGTTTTGTTATTGGCAATATTTCGAGCAAAATTACTGTCCGCGTTCACACCACTGATGGAATTGTTTTATTCACACATTTATGATTTGTACTCATATATATAGTTCATTATTTTTGCTCATTCATGTTTTTTTTTTGTATTTAAGTTATATTCCACGTTCATTCATGTCTTTGTATTCAGAATTATATTCCAAGTTGTTGATAGTTGTACTGAGTCACCCTTGTTACATGTATCCGGTGTGACTTTAATGAAAATCGATTCTATTATAAGTCTTTCTTCCCATTTGTTCATGTTAGTTTTTAGAATTCACACATTGTTCCAATCGATATTGTGGTATTTTTCCCATGCATGTGCAGCCATCGATGAATTTTTTCAAGATTCTTGTAGGCTTGTGTTCCTGTTGGTTGACCTTTGGTTAGGCGTTTATGTTCATTCACTCTTATTTTGAGTGATCTGGACGTTTACCCCACATATTTAGTCGGACAGTCAGCACAAGATATTTTGTAAATCAAGTTGTTTTATCCATCATATTTATGGGATCTTAAACAGTTGATTTACTTAATTTTTGGTTAGATTTGTCGGTTTGAAAGCTGTGTGAATGTCCTCGAATTGCCTCTGATGTACCAATTTTATATGGTATTGTGACTGTTTTTTTGCATTCTTCCATCTCGTTATTCTCCGGTTTTTCCCTCTTTTTTCTCTTTTTTATATTATCTTTTATACATTCTTTTGGGTAGTTGTTTTCGAGTAGCATTTTGAATAGGACGTTTATTTCTTTACACTGGTCCTCTGGCGTTGTTGTAAGTCTACGTATTCTATCTGCAAGACCTTGTATTAATCCTCATTTCACCGTGAGTGGATGAACTGAGTGATAATCAAGGAATCTTCCAGAGTGTGTGGCTTTTCTATATAGCGTCGTTTTAATGCTACCATCTGTTATTCTTTGTATTTTGCAGTCTAACATAGACAGTTCCCCAATTTCATTCTCTACTTCCATAGTGAATTTTATTGAGTCGACATGGCTGTTTATGTGTGAGAAGAGTTTGTCAATATCGTTTTTTTCACTACTACTAGCGTGTCGTCTACATATCTCCACGAACATTTTAGTGATGACCTGAATGGTTTAAGCGCATTCTCTTCCCAATAATCCATGAATATGTCAGCTATTATTGGTGAGATAGGCGATCCCATGGCTACTCCTTCATTTTGTTGGTATATCTTCCCTTCGAATGTGAAATATGTTGTTGTCAGACAGAATTCCACCCCTTTTATTATCTCTTTATACGGATAACTGTGTTCTGTGTTTTAGGCCATTATCTTCTTTTAGTTTCCCTTTCAGTGCATTCATGGCCATTTGAATGGGTATTTTCGTATAGAGACTGTTTACATCAGAGCTGACTAGTGTTTCATCTTCCTCTATTTTAGTGGTTTTTAGTCGCTTCACTAATTCAAATGAATCTGTTATTCTAGCTTTTGAGTTGTCTCTTGTTGGTCTTAGTATTGTCGAGAGATATCTTGGTAGCATATACGTCGGTGTGATTCTAAAGTCTACAATCGGTCATATTGGGTATCCCTCTTTATGCAATTTTATCTTGCCATATATTCTAGGTATATTGCATGATTTTGGCATAATTTCAAACCATTTTGACTAACCAATTACTTCTTTAATTTGTCTGACTACCTTTGCTGTTTCTTTCATTGTTTTGTTTGTGATTGTTTCAGTTGAGATAAGATAACATTAATAAATGGCAATGTTTAATCTACGTCTTCGTTCCATCGATTGATCAGTCGATCAATGAATCAACAGCCAAACTGCCTGAACTGGAACAGGCTGAATTGGAAGATGAGAAATTGGATGACTTTAGTGATGTATGTGTGTGAAACTTACAGGACAGCAGGCAGCCAGGCAGGCATGAGGAGAGAGAGATAGGAAGAGAGACTGAAGTAGTGTGTGAAAAAGCGAGCGAAAACAGGTCGATGACCAGTGTGTCACACCACCCGAATCGCATCAATATCGTCCTCGTTATTTCCGTCTATTCGTGTGAGTTCTCCTGATCAGGATAGACAGCAGCGAGTGAGAGAGCGAAAGACACACATTGTTCATTGACAGGAGAAAGGTCGATGAGCTACTCGAGGCTTGTTGAATATGCTGTGTGAGAGACTACTGGGTCATCATCATCATCATCTTCATCATGGTGATCATGGAAGACAGTGGAAGTGAAAGAAACACACACTATCCAGGTTAGGTGGTAAGACTACGGTGAGTAGTAGTTGACGATGTGAATGGAATGTGTGCCCTTAAAGAAGTAAAGTTAATTATAATTATAATTTCATTTTTAAATAGTTTATGCACAATGCGAAGTTGGTCGGTTGGTTTTAATTGTCTTGGTAATATTTCGAGGAGAATAAGTGACGATGATCATACGGACTGTTGTGGGGGGGGGAGTTTGTTACTGGTTATGGTTAGTGCAAATGTCATGTGAAGTGAGAGGTGATAGGTGATCGGTGGTGTGGTGTGATGTGATGTGATTTGATATGTGAGTAAAGAGTATTCTTCACTTGGTAACTTCACTTCTCACTCAGTCTGCCTAGTTAAATGATGAGTGTGTGTGTGTGAGAGAGAGAGTGAAGATGGGGATGGGGATGGCTGACAGTGGTGAATGATCAGTAGCACTTGGTGAAGAAGATATGGAATAACACATGTCAGAAGGGGTTCGCCTAGATTTAGAACTTCGCTGATCATTTGATTAGTCGTAAATGATCTACCGATCTTCTACTGTAAGAATGATCGAAATAATCCCGGTGTGTTTATTGAGTCAAAAGAATACTTTCTGGTAGACTTCTCATCGAGACTAGAAGACGAAGCTTAGTTACCGGAGATTGTTTGTGGAGTGCATGTATTGGAACAGGACCCTTCAAGACTGTCAGAAATCCCACACTACCCTGAATATAGTCATACAGGTGATCACTAACGGAGTAGAAGCGAATCAACCTACGGCGAGTGAGGAGGTGACAACGCTACTCAGATAGAAAGGTAACAGGAGATTCCATTGTACAGACTGTCATTGCGATCATTGGCTTGCATCTGCTAAATTGGCATATAAACGAAAGTAAATTTTATGTTCGATCCACTGATGTTTCAGTCCACTCTCTTCAGTTAAATAGAGGGGAGAATGAATAATTGATTTTCATGATGTGGTAAGACAACTCATTAGTCAACGACACGATGACATACGTGTACATCCAACATAAGTGACTAATAATTAATTAAAGCGACGTGTAACACACTTATGATACATGATGAGTGATTACATTACATTACACGGGATACCTCAGTTTCAATTGGCGCCACCGCCATTCGAGTGAAGACGAAGTATATCCGATGAAATGGGCCATATAGCAGGATGAGATGATGAAGGACAAGTATAAATGTGTAATCTTGAGACTTCCTGTCTAGATATGAGCAGCAAGCACCATTCACTCCTACAGACAGACAAGGAAGAATTGTGCAGCAATCAAAGTGAATACCTCATACAAGATTTTCCACAACAGTGAGTTTGATATCAGCTTGTCTGAGAGTGTAGAGTGGAGAAAGATGACTTTGAACAGTTCTTGTTCGAATTGGAACAAATGACATGCCTTCCTATGAAAACACGGTGTATAAATCCAGTTTGAAACAAATCCCTGTTCAGCTCATTTGTACAAGTTTGTAGAGAATTCTCTGTTCTATTATAATCACTTCGTTGCATGTTTCGGTGATTACATCGGCTTCCTATTTACTGACTACAGGACTATGTTGACTAGAGTTCCGGTGAGAAGTGTTGACCAGCGAGGTCCACTCGTCGATGACACTAGGTGCTTATCACACTAAAATTACGAATTGTTGAATGTTAAAATTCATGAGCTGCTGTGTCAGTTCCCAGTGGCTGAATGTTCTATGAGCTTGTCTACCTGCCTACAACCGCAAGCTTCTGCATTCCAACCCTGGTGGGTGTGTACTGACGAGGGGTCCCAAACTAGTAATAGGCCACTACCCAGTACCATCCTATGCTTTCCAGCGTCTCTCCAACTCACATCAATTCATGATCAAAACTTGCAATACATAGAATCTCTACAAACCAACTCACTCACATTGAGTGAGTACCTTTCATTGTTTCGGATTTTATTTTGATATTTCGCATAATTACTGCCTTTAGTATTTAGTCTAGAACAAGAGATATCCCTTTACTCATATTACTACGCAAACATAACAACAACGAACTCTTACGCTACAGTTGGCGTGGTTGTTTCGATAACCTATAATAAGTTCACTTGAGATAAGTGATGAATCAATATTTGGATATTGGATTGAAGAGAAGGAATTCTCAGGGCTACACATTAGACACCATAATGGTTCTCCAGAACCATATAGCAAGCAAATACATGATTCACTAGATGACATGTATCTCCCTCATTTCGAAATATACACTGTCATTCGTATTATCATTATACAGATATTACAATATATCGAATATTGTAAAGTCGTCTACACACCTCACAACAAAATCCTCTTCAAATTATTCTTCATCCATACAACATAATCTTGGAGTCTTTCTAAGTGGCTCATGAAGACATCTTATACCGTTAGCTCTTCTTTCTTTCTTTCTTTCTGTCTCTCACTCCACAGTAATCACTTCCAAGATCATATTTTGCAACAGTAAAGTAGCAGTAAAGATGAGATGAAAGTTGTGCCGAAAACAGACAGTATCAGTATAAAAGTGAAGAAACGAGGGTTACTCTAAATCATCATGATTAACATCCCTCCTGGTTGCCATTCTCACATTGAATCAAATATGTTGACTATGTTTCGCTTTCAAGTCTCACTTACACACGCTGATGCACATATTCTCTCAGGGGTTTGTCTTTTCAACAAACATGATAATACATGTTGTTGATGATGTATTACACACGGGCAGAATGAGTATGTGTGTGTATTGTTGTGATGAGTGAAATAAGCGAATCCATAACTATTATGAAACATTGGAGAGAGATATGTGATCAATTCTGTGGGTGAGGAAATCAGTGGACACCAATTATCCGCTTCATGAGGTGATCGATCATGGAGCTGAAGGTAGATGACGTGATTGAGGTGGGGATTCGTACAATTCACTATACATAATCAGAGGGAATTGAACACTACCTGAGTGTGGAGATGAGTGAAGCTGGACAAAGTAATAGAGATATATCATGACAACTGCTGTGACCGTGTGCGTAGGACAGCACGTAAAACAAAGACGGAAAGACGATGAAGCAAGAGATGTCGGCAGAAGTAAAAGAGAGGAGGTATATTTTCGAAATGACTGGTTAGTAGTTGAGTACGTAGTTGGGCAGATGTGCAGTAGCCTTGGAATTAGAATGGGTTGGTCGGTGTACAGATTGGTTTGAGTGGTTTATTGATAGCGTTTGTAAACTGGGCTGGACCAGGATGACTTGTCTGGCGATTTGACTATGCCAGCTGAAGTCAACACACATCCTGGTGTGTTGTCAGTGAGCACAGCGGGAGACGATGGTGCCCCACTGCTAGCCGGCAATCAGTAGGCTGCAGTCGGTCGCAATCGGTCGATCAGTGCTCGGTGGTCTGGCGGTGGGTGGGATGTTGAGCAGAGGTTCTATGAATCATGCATGAGTCGGTGACCACAGTGCTACACATTCGTGTCTCCACTCACCTCCTACAACCTATATCCAATTTAGGCAGGCAGGCGTGTTTTAATTCCGGATTGTCAGCTGGTCTGTGGACGCCGTTTCCTTCTCTGACACAACCAATTTGCAACACAGCTGACAGACATGAATGTGAAAATGTCAATCGCCTTCCTCTCCTCAATATTAATTATTCTTCACGTTATAATGTAATTATTGTTACTAGGAATGGTTTTGTGAGTAATTAATATTCCTTGCAATATTGCCTTTATCCTTCATCTGATTAATCCTCATGTACTCATGTTTCAGCGTTCAAGGCGTCTATCCTGAGAGCTAATTAAGGAGCCATTTTTCTCAGAAATAGTCTCACTTATGATTTGCCTTCTCCCACCCGTTTCCCTAATGAGTCTATAGAGTTGTCTGGTGTTGCTTACCGCCGATTCTTTTTCCATCTGTTTCGCCTCTGTCAACCACCACTGTTCACGGTCCTTGCGGAGACTTTTCGTAACTTTCCTTTGTGCAGCTTTCGCTCCTCATTGAATTCGGAGCTCGCCGGAATAAGTCTTCTAGCATGTATCAGTTCGGATGAGGCAGTCGAAGTGCAATGGTTTTTACTCACCTTTGGATTTACCTTATTCACAGCTTTTACAGCTGTATCTATGGCTGACTGAATATTCTTCAGGGCTTCTTCAGGGTGAGCACAGCTGTCGAACTCATATATGTGTTTACCTAGTTCTTCCTCGAATAGGGAGGGACTTAGTTTCCTGATCGAGCTGGCGACGTGATGGGTTCACCGCCAGCTGTTTCCTACGTCCATTCAGTCGTAAGCACACAAGAGCGTGGACCAGTGCGTGATTGGTATCTACACGCATGTTCCAGAAGGAGCGACAATCTCCTACCGACCCACGCCAACGATAGCTTATTGCTATGTGGTCTATTTGTGTCCAGCGTTGGTTTGATGATGACGGTCGCTAGGTAAAACAGTGTCTCTCCTTGTGTTTGAAGTTAGTGCTTACAAGAAAGAAATGATTATCTGAACAGAACCTGTGCATCGACCAACCCATGCTTATTCCCAGACTACTACACATCTGTCCAACTACGTACCCAACGACTAACCAGTCATTTCGAAAATAAATCTGTTATTATTCATAATCATCGGTTCACTTTTATTCATGCTCTGTACTTCGAAGAAAAAATGGATACATTTTAACCCAACCCATTACCCCAAATATGTAATTAAATCCCTCACCACTCGCATCCAATACATCTGTAGTCGCCATGTTCTTGAAACTGAATTAGATGCTTCGAGAGAAATCTTCATCCAAAATGGACACCCAACAAGAGTCATTCATAAATATATCAAAGGAATAATTCAGAGAAGTGAAATTTCACTTGCGCCGAAAAACAAACTCTACATTGTCTTGGATGTCAAGGGAGATTCGACAGGTGATATTCTCAAGAGGAGGATCGCATCATCTCTGAGAAGAACATTCTCTGCATCAAGGCAAACAATAGTGTTCTCCAGTCACCCGCTGATCTGAAGAAGCTCTTAAGACAAGATGTCGCATCTGGCTACCACATCTGTGTGCATATATCACTTCACCTGCTGCTGTTGTGCAGTCAGCAATGTACATCGGTCGTTAGACGCTCATCCTGTTGAAGATGATCCAGCCAGCATGGTTTCGAAAATTCAATAGTGGTGCTATGAGGAGTGGGATAAGTGAACACTTGGTCAACACTCATCATTCAATCTCAACAAACTCCTCCTGCTTCAAAGTACTCTACATAGTCAAGAATAACCTACCAAATGCAATACACTCACGTCTTATTTGTATTGCTGAAGCTGTGTCCATTCACATAAAGAAAACTGAGCTGTGCATACGAGGGAGAATTACTCAAACACTTCTACTATCATGGTAACAAATTTGTTAATTTTTCATGACTTAATTTTGCATGTTTTCTTGTCTCTCTAATCGCTCATAAACCTTGTCCAACAAAATGGATTATCTTCAATCCCTAATGTATTCTAATGTTTATCGAAATGCTGGCGTTTTAGCAATACAAGAGACTTGGCTGCACCAGCATTATGATGATAATCTAGTTTCAATAAATGGATATAAAGTTTTTCGCCAAGATAGAAAAAGTTCTAGGAAAAAATGTGGAGGAGGGGTAGCCACTTTTATAAACACAAGTTGGTCTACATCAAATCACGTTTGCTTCAATTATTCTAATGACAATATAGACTGCATAACCGTCAGGTGTCGCCCAAAACACTTAAGTAAATATTCTTATATATACATAACAAATATTTACATAACACCCAATTGTAGCCTTTCAAATATAGTTACGTTTGCGGATGAATTTACTGAATTCGCTGCTCCTGCATTCGAAAACTCGTTGTCTGTAGTCTGTGGTGATTTTAATTCATGTGATCACAGCTTTCTTACTTCACTTGGTCATGAGAATCTAGTCAAGTTTAATACACGTCTGGACAAATCACTAGACCTGGTTTTCATAAACGACCGTGATGTATATGAAACCCGAAGGAGAGCTCCTTTGCTAAACTCTGACCACTGCATTATTCGTATTTTACCGAAAGTGTACGGCAAGTTACAACAAAATCGTTTAGTCATTTAACAAAGAAGATACATGAACGTTCATATTCCCATGACAACATTCTAGCACTAAGAAGCATGTTGTATGATACCAAGTGGGAACTATTTACTGACGATAAGTTGGATGCTACTGTCTCTAATATAACCGATTATCTGAAGTTTTGTTTGGATATTTGCTGTCCATATGAAACACTGTTTTCGAGATTTGACAGAATCTCTTCTTTGCAGCTGAAAAAACTTAGAAGACAAAAAGAGAAGTTGTATAAGAATTGTGATAATACTGGTGTCCGTAAAATAAACACCCTTATAAAAATTGAAATAGAAAGATTGAACAGACTATATAATGAAAAATTTTTATCATGTAAAAATCCTTCAAACATTTGGAAGCTTTTCAATAAACTTACAAGTAAAAAAGAAATGTCTGTTGATGCTTATTCTGATGTTAATGCTTTAAACAAATCATTTATCATGAAACAAATTAATAAGGTTGTACCTGATGTACCTAGTCAAGATAATGGTCATTTTCCGGGTTTTAAAGAAGAGGATGTACTATTATGTTTGAAATCTTTAAATCCAACACACAGCCTTGGTCCAGATGGTTTACCAGGCATTCTTCTTCAAAAGTGTGCAGACATCTTGTGTCATCCTCTTACTCAAATCTTTAATGCTTCATTTAACAGGGAAACGGTACCTGCTGACTGGAAAGAAATCAAGGTTGTACCTGTACAGAAATCATCTTCTGGAGCAGGTATAAAGTTTAGACCAGTCGCTATAACATCTCCTTTTTTGAAAACTATGGAGAAACTTCTTTTGAACATTCTTAAACCTTCTTTAAAAGCCTTTAGTGACCCTAAGCAGTTTGCTTATAAGTGTGGAAGAAGTACATTAGATGCAGCCGTTGTACTACACCACAATATTGTTTCCTGCCTTGATAAGGGTGCTAAGTTCGTTCGAACAGCTTTTTTAGACTATACTGCAGCTTTCGACTCTGTTCCTAGGACACTTTTATTAGGAAAGATGATTTCAGCACAAACAGAGTCCTGGGCAACTGGATGGCTGTCTTCTTATTTTAAGGATAGGAAACAGCATACTGTTTTGGCTGGAAAGCGCTCCACTTCTCAGCTAACTGAAAGTGGTGTGCCTCAAGGAGCAGTACTTTCTCCATTTCTTTTCTCTTTCTTTTTGCATGAGCTTCCGAACTCACCCAACGTTAACTTCATTAAGTATGCTAATGATCTGACCGTTTCTGTCCCTGTAGTTTCCAAATTGGATTGTTCCCATATGAATGGCTTCTTAGCTGAAGTTAAGGATTGGTCTGGCTTAAATGGTCTTAAACTAAATCCAACTAGATGTAATACTGTTGATCTCAGCTTGAGAAGTGAAAAAGACATGCATGGATTGATCCAATCTCATGATTGTTGTAATATTGATGGTACCATGATAGAGAGTAAGCCAAGTGTTTCTTATCTTGGCATTAGTTTCTCTTCAAACCTTTGCTGGTCGTCTCATATTCTTATAGTTTCTAAAAAGATTTTCTGTCTGACTTATTACATAAAGAAGTTGAGGCACTCAGGTATAACCCAATCTCTTCTCATACAATTTATTAATTCATGTGTTTTGCTCATCATTCTTTATTGTTCTCCATTATTCTTCCCTGGGCTACTCAAGAAAGACCATATAATACTACGAAGAACATTGAAGGCTGTAAGTAAGGTCAGTGCTAACCCTTTGACTCAACTAACCGACACCGTTGTCAATAGGCACATGAATTCTTGTAAACACTTGGATAAAGTTATTTTGTCTGATAGTGAACATCCTCTTTATTCACAATTGTTTCCTTGAATCTCTTCGGGTAAGACCAGAAGAAATTTCATAAACATTTATGCTCGTACTACAAAATATAAAAATTCGACCGTACCATATTTGGCACGAGTATTGTGTGAAGGGACGAATATCAGAAAAGAACTTTTACAACTTTTAAATCATTAACTAAACTATAAAATGTAATGATGCATATTATTGCATGTGTGATTTGTTATATTATTTATTTATTATTCACTATGACCTAGCAGAGGTGTGATTTTGTTGGGGTTTTTATTTTTTCCTATTAATTATCAATATTTTTAACATTTCATGAATTTATATAATTATAAAAAGAGCTAAACCAATGGAATATGTAAAATGAAACGCTGAAAATTCCATGCTGTAAATTGTTATTGTTGTGGAATAAAGTTATTATTATTATTATTATATTATTATTAAGAAGTCTTAGTTGATTTCACATTGTCTACTTTGTTTCTATGTGCATCCTGAGTACTACTCAATCATCAAATTATTCATATCACTACGTGACGATTGTTTGTGACAACTCATCACCTTTGTTACTACACTAGTTTCATTAACACCCAATTTTCCTGACCGTTTTCGTATTACGGTACTCGAAACCAAGTTACTAATTCTCACCGCTTTACTTAAAATAACCATAACTAATTGTATTTTGGTTTGAAATACTGTGATCAAGATTTGACAGAATAGTTCGAAAATAATTCGACGTCGAGTGACAAGTAGACATTTGTAGAAACAACACATTTGTAAATTCTCAGGAAAATGCAATTGCCTAATTTCAACGCTTCCTACGTTCGGAAAACTGATCCGAACTTCCTCAGGGAAGAAAATCGAAATTAACACAACAGAGGTATTTATACAGAAAAATAAGGACATCTCCTGTAAAGACTCGCTGCTGTGTATAAGGGTGAGGAGAACTCACACGAATAGACGGAAATAACAAGGGGACGATATTGATGCGATTCGGGTGGTGTGACACACTGGTCATCGCCCTGTTTTCGCACGCTTTCCACACACTACTTTAGTCTCTCTTCCTCTCTCTCTCTCCTCATGCCTGGCTGCCTGCTGTCCTGTACTGTAAGTTTCACACACATACATCACTGATGTCATCCAATTTCTCATCTTCCAATTCAGCCTGTTCCAGTTCAGACAGTTTGGCTGTTGATTCATTGATCGACTGATCAATCGATCGAACGAAGACGTAGACTAAACATTGCCATTCATTAATGTTATCTTACGTTGTTGCTATGTTATATTGTGTGATGTGATGTGATTTGAATGCATCATGAAAACTTCTACATCTCGTTTTTCACCAATCATGAAGTAGACATGAATAAATCAATGACTGAATGGAAGCATGAAGGAATAAATGAAAAGGATTGAAAATCTCATATAGACAATAGAAACACCCACACACACGCACACGTGGACACAGACAGACACACCGATCTAGCGAGATACAGAGGAGTGATATAAATAATCTGCATGCATGCACGCCTCCATGAATTAAAACAAACGCACTTACACAAGTAGAGCATTGTACCCACAACCGAAAACAAACAACAGTCCAATTATTCAGCAGTAATTTCTACATTGAAATGGAAAACAAATCAGAGGCTGCAACGAACAACAACCAATACGCAATGCCTGATTCCAAAATTCTGTGACCTCAATCACCTCTCAATCACCAGAAAACAAAGCCAACATGTCTGGCCAACACTCGTGTGTGTCCTTGTGACGAAAACCACTCGAACATACAATGACAACAACCCTTCCATATACATACACCTATGATAATAAGTTAGACACTGTCTCTATATAGTATCAACATATTTACAAAAACACGCAGAAATATACGGGAGAAATACACTAACCGAGAATAACACGACGACATACTGAAACAAATTACGGAATATCTCCAAAAACCGCTCGATTATTAATTTAATCATTATTACTATTATCATTACTATTATTATTATTCTTATTTATTATGGCCGATACATCTGCGACACAGAATGATGAAGCAGTCAAAGAACAAGCAAAGCCAATCATACCGATGACATTCACAAAGGACGAGGTGAAAGAATTCACACAACTACTAATCAAATACAAGAATGTGTTGAGGGATGGAGAAAGAAGTCAGCCATCACTGCTGATGAAGAGAAACATGTGGATGCAATTCTCAGAATATCTGCACTCGAAAGGATATCCGAGACGACACTGGACTCGACTCCGTTATAAGGGACAGAAAATGCTGAGAAAGTTGAATCTCACCATGACAGACAGACTGGCCTCAGTGTGTCCCGATACTCCGAAGTCGTCTGAATCCGCCACTATTCATCACGTGGCGGTCAGTGTTAATGGAGATTCCCATGTGAGTGGGCAGTGCACTTCGGTATGTTCACATTCCATAATGACATGTTAATCGTATTGAATGAAGGTAGGTAATGTTGACTCGAGTGTTGGTCAATTGAGTCTGCCGTTACTGACTCCCTCACCATGTGTTTGGATATCACCGAGACCCCACATCAATTCGACGCCTTCTACGGTCTCCACTGACACGAATCCTTCAAACACGATGGGTCTGAGAATCTTGAACGTCTACTCAATAGCTCCTATTCCTCAAAATTTGTGTGTTCCATACGACTCAGTGGAGAAGACTGTGAAGAGTACGAATAGGAGCGATGAGTCGACAAATGAAGTTCGAGCACACAGTGGAGTGGATGAACCTGAGAGTGTTTCGAATGGTGTTGGTGAGGTGAAGGGTTGTCGTGTTGGCGATGTGGGAGTTGGTGAAGGGTGTGTTGGAGGAGGTGGTCCTGGCGTGAGTGAGACTGTTGATTTGTCGTTGTCGAGTGATGATGAGGAGAGTTGTGAGGAGATGGATGTGAATGGAGTTGGTGATGATGTAGTGGGGAATGGTGATTCAAGTGACCGGGGTTATAGGTGAGTAATGATATTTAATGAGTTAATTTGTCCTACCTGTTCTGTCATGTGATGTGATGTGATGTAGTGTGCTGTGCTGTGTTGTGTTGGTCCTCGTTGGTCACTTCTCTTGATTCAGGTTGAATTTCGAATGTGACTAATTTCTAGTGTGTGTGTGCATGTGTATTTGATTTACTATAGCTTTGATAATCTGGGAATAGATTGAAACTCGGGTGTTTAAATTATTTCACCTTTGTAGTTGATGTTTGTTCTTCATTAGTTAGTGGAATTGATTGTTGTTGTGGTCGTATGCGTGTATGTGTTCGCGTACGCCTGTGCTTGTGTGTGTGTGTGTGTAAAGGTGAGGCTGTGATGTTGTCAGCAGTGAAGAGGAGGATGACTGTGACTGAGGATGAAGGCGACACATTGATCGAATGAATGAATGAATATGTAGGTGGAGAGTGGAAGAGAATGATGATGGTGTATTGATCGGAAATCCATTATCCGATAACGAGATGTGTTTCGATGATTTCAGTTGGAGAGTGTGCAGTTATTTTACGATTCCTGTGTATATTGAGTGTTGATTGAGAATAAAGGTGAGCAGTTGTTGTTGTCAGTTAGTAAGGCGATGTGAGTGTTCGTCGGACCTTTGGCTGTCCGACTGGGTGTTCACACGTGTATGCGTGCATTCTAGTGAGTGAGGTTGTATTTTGAAGTGTTTGTTTCCACTAGTTTGTTGATTAGTTTGAGTTGGGATGAATGAGTGAGTGAGTGAGTGAGTGAGTAAGTGAGCGAGTGAGTGAGTGAGTGAGTGAATGAGTGAATGAGTGAGTGACATGAATGAGTCGGAGAATGGTGGAAGCACTTAGGAAGTGTTGTAGAGTTGTTTGTTTTTCGATTGTCACTATTCACCAATGCTTTGCATATATCGATATGTGTTATCTATCTATTTATTCATTTATTGATTTACTCGTCTGTGATTTACTTGACGAGGCGAACAGTCAGAGGAGAAGGCAGATGAACAGACGGACACACAGACTAACAGAATCTTCAATATGATGTGTACGACTGATAATGAAGTGAATGTGGAGAGTATATGGGAAGGTGATTGTGAAGACTGTTGAGCTGATTGTTGTCGGTGATTGTGGATAAGTTAATAGTAGATTAAATCAAGATGAAAGGGATTGATCTGTGAGTGAGTGATTGAGTGGGTGAGTGATTTTCACTGTAGTTATGTAACTGTTGTGGTGAATTTGACAAGCTGTGATTCGTAGTTGAGTTGTTTTGTGAGGATTGAATAACAGAATTTTCTCTCTGTCTCTGTCTCTCTCTCTCTAGATCTGAAGTTGACGATGTGGATGATGGTGAGAGAAGACGACGTTTGGCTTTGCTGTTTGAGAAGCAGATGAGATATCTGGATTTGAAGATTGAAGTTCTGGAAATGAAGAAACGCTATTGGTGTGAGAAGATGAATTCAATGTCGCGATGTTGAAGACAGGCTGAGGAAGTATGCTCAAATGAGATATGCATAATTTTTATTCACTTCGATATTTGTAATAAATTTTGATATGTATTCACCAATGATGTTTTCATGAGTTACTCTATCGAATGTTTTGCAAATAAGTTTCTGAGTAATGTGGCGTGTAATGTGAAACAGCGTATGTGTAGGTGGCGATTTTGTTGAGATCCGGTGGAGATTTTGTCTGTTTCTCCTGTCGAAGTATTTGTTGAGATGATGGAGAGTGAGTGATGTAGGCGACTGATGTTCACGTAGAGTCTAGGTGATGGCATTATATTGAAATACGTTTCATATTCTCACGATCCTTCAGGTTAAGACAGACGGAATTGTTTGTGTGTGTGTGTGTGTTTTTGATTCTTGGTGATATTCAGTTGGATGGAGTGATGGATGATGTGAATAATTGATTGATAAGGCAGGCATCTTTCACTGTTCTGATTGTTCTCGATGGGATCACAGTTGTTCTTATAAGCATAAAAGTTGGTCCATGTGGGAGAGTATAAGTCTTATCTGTAATGGAGTGATCAGAGTTGTATTTTGATGAATTGTATATGGGGGATATGACTAGCCAGTTAGTCAGGTTATGGTGGTCACATTTTCTGTGGAATTCATGTATCGTCGTGTTAATTTCAACTTTATTGTATCGTTGAGGGAAAGTCAGATTTTCTTGACTGAGTGTGTTGAGTGACTGTGAGCAGTTATGACAATGAGTCGGCTCTCATGAAGTTTACTTTCTTATGGTGACTGAATACATTTCCACAAAGACAGAGAGAAAGTTGTAAGAGAGAGGGAGATTGTATGTCGTGGAGGGGTGTTGAACATGATGATTCACAGTGAGGGATGTGGTGATAGTGATGATGACGATGATGAGAATACTCGTGGTATAGATAGGCTGGTAGTGCACTGACACTCGGTATTATTTCCGTTACTATAACTGTTGGATTGGTATTATTTCCGTTATTATTACTGTTGTTATTGTTATGTGATAAGTTATCTTATCATGCAAGGGTTGAATTCGATGAGAATTTGGATGAGTTGGGGATGAGAATTGTCGGTGAATAAGTAGATGAATGTGAGGGGAGTGAATTCGTTGGTGTATGTGACCTCCAACTCTCCACACGAGTTTAATCTCTGGACTTTTCAGAAGTCATCAACTGTGAAAGTTGTTTTTCGCAATGTGAGTGAGTGATTGAGTGGGTTAGTGCTTTGAATTGCACAGAAATGATGAAGCAAGATTAGCGTATGCAGTGACTGATCAAGTTGTCATGATGAATTGGTGATGATTGTTGTCTAATTAATTCTTGACTAGTTTCATTGGTGTGTGTGTGTGAGAGAGAGAGAGACTCATAAATACTGATGACGATGTATATGAAGATAGATATTTGCAGTAGTTGATTGAGATCGTGAACGTCATCACAGATGATAAAGATGTCGTCAACATATCTAACGTACAACTGGAAATTGTCGATGGTTGATTTGAGTGGGCCGTTCTCGAGGCTTGCCATGAAGCAGTCTGCTAGTAATGGGCCTAGTGGAGGTCCCATTGCGATCCCATCTTGTGGTGATGTCTGTAAATAATGTCGTTGAATGTGAATTGCACATTGAGTGTACATCTCAGTAGTAGTTCTTTTAAACAGGTCGTCGGGAATCCGATGTTCAGCTGATTTTCGTCGATATAGTGACAAATATAAGAGGCAGTTTCTGTGAGTTGAACGTTGGTAAATAGTGATTCAATGTCGAGGGAGAGCATAGTTTTGTTCTTCATATTGATATCTTTAATGTAATCGACGAATTGGAAAGTGTCACGAAGTGAATAGTGGCACATTCGTTTTCGCAAAGGTTCTAAAATGTCAGTGAGCCATTTCGCTATTGAATGGTACGGTGTACCTGACATATCCAGAATTGGACGAAGTGGGAGGTTGGCTTTATGTATCTTTGGTAAGCCATATAGTCTTGGTATTGTTGACCCTGTCGGTCGGATCTGATCATACACTTCATGAGTGATTAACTTTTGGGTTTGCATTCTTTTCAGGACATCGGTGAGTTGCTTTTCAATCTGTTCTGTTTTGTTTCTTTCGTTGGGTGGTTGCGAAAATTTTGTTTTATCTGACAAGATGTTGTTCATTTTCTCAATATAGTCTTTCTTGTCCATAAGGACTATACCAGTTCCTTTGTCTGGACGAGTTATAAGGAGTTCTTCATTTTGTTTTAGTTGATTTAATTCTTCTCTATGTTGCTTTGTCAGGTGGTTGTATACTTTTGGCTTTGTATTAAGATACTGATAACAGCTATCGATTATTGTTGATTTGAAACGCTGCAATTCTTGTTCGGAGGTTGGGGTTAAATCATTTGTTTGGGTCATTAGGTTTTCGAATTGTACTTGTGTATGGAGTCTGTTGGCGTTTAAGTTGACGTCGCAGAATTTTGGGCCCATGGTTGGATTAAGCTACTGAAGAGTAGTTGAATACGAATTTCGAAGGGTCTTCAGGAAATTGTTTGTGTGCTTTGATGGGTTTGAGGCTTTTGGTGAGTCGGGAAATAGTAGATTGTGCTCGTTTTTCAGTGACTGTATTGACATTTTCCGTAAACCTCTGGGTTTCACTAGGTAGCAGATCGTGGAGGGCTGGAAACCTCTGTGAAATGTTGCGTTGTAGTTCTGGAATACGGGCTTTAATAGAGTCAATAAGATTCAACGCATGTCGTCGGAGGGATTTTGTTTTGGGATATGTGTGGCTTCTTCTCAATGCTTTCCAAAACCACTCTGGATATTCGCGATTGGTGATACAATCATTGAAAAAAGAAAATTTCGCTTTCACTATCGCAAGTTTGACAGAGTACCGTAGAAACCCATTGAGTTCCTTGACTGTCGAGGGATCCTTGCTACTTTTTAATTCATGAAAAATTCCCATTCGGACATTAGTAGATAAAAGACAAGTAGTTCAGCAAAGAGTCTCTCTTTTCTACTCGCATGGTAACAACTCCGTTGATTTGACCCAACTCTTCTTTCTTTGTTTGATTTGACCTTACTTCTGTTTGTATGCTTATTTTTCTAACTTAAAACCCTTGTGTAATTCTGGATATTATTTTGTTTCCATGTACACCCTTTGAGTACACCTCATTCATCAAACTATTCATGCCATTGCGTAACTCTTATTTAACAATCATTTATGACAACTCATCACTTTTGTTACTATCCTCTTATATGAACATCCAATTCACCTGAACTTACTCCTCTTTAACAATCGTTTTTGACAACTCATCACTTTTGTTGCTATCCTCTTATCAACATCCTATTCATTTGAACTTACTAACCGTATTTTCGTTTGACAAATTTAATGTATACACACACACACACACACAAAATAACCAGATATATTTGCGATTGTACAGCTTTGAAAATGAATTCGCCGAAAAGAGACTCTTTGCTGAACGACTTGTCTTTTGTCTACTAATGTCCGAATTGGAATTATTCATGAATTATTGAAGTTGCTCAGAATCAAATCACTACTAAACACTTCATCTTACACTACAAAAATGTCATCCATGTAACGACAATACATTTCCATATTTGCTATTTCCCCTTTCAACGGACTATTTTCTAGTTTTGCTAGAAATATATTCGCGAAAATAGGTCCCAGTGGGGATCCCATTGCTACTCCATCACTCATCACACACAGAATTGTTTGTTTGTGTGTGTGTGTTTGATTCTTGGTGATATTCAATTGGACGGACGGCTGGATGGAGGGATAAATGATGTGAATAATTGATTGATAAGGCAGACATCTTTGACTGTTCTGATTCTTCTCGATGGGATCAGAGTTGTTCTTGTAAGCATGAAAGTTGGTCAATGTGGGAGAGTATAAGTCTTATCTATATAAGTATAAAACTTGGGCACTGTGGTAGAGTATAACTCCATAATGGTTAAGATTTTATTTTGATAAATCACACAGTGTTGTACAGTTATATTAACTGATGACGTTTCGAGCACAAACTATTGCTCATAATCATATCAAGTTACTCACAAAACTTCTTTCCTTCATTTATATACATGTGTGGAATCAATTAGATATTGGAATAAAATTCAATATGAGATAATGTACATTCAGAAATAATAGTACGAGTGTTATTAATCCATAACAATTAGATGGGAAATACAACGAGTGTTTTTTACAGTCATAATAAGGTAATTGTTAGAATGTTTTGATATGTTTGAATTGAAATAGAATTTTAAGATTATTTATCATCCTCTTCTGATTTGACTGGTGGCAATAATACGAGTGTTATTAATCCATTGCAATTAGATGGGAAATACAACGAGTGTTTTTTACAGTCATAATAAGGTAATTGTTAGAATGTTATGATGTGCTTGTATGGAAATAGAATTTTAAGATTATTTATCATCCTCTTCTGATTTGACCGGCGGTAATAATATCTTCCATATTTCTGGTATTTGCATTGAGTCACTTCTGTTGCATGTGTTGGGTGTAGACTCGATGAATAAGGATTCCGTAATCAACCTCGTCAACCATATTCCTGTTTCCAAATGTAAAAAAAGATAACATTCTATTGGTGACACCAGTAATGGCGGTAGATGATTGAGCACACCAATGTCTACAAATATATTTAAATGTATCCACGATCAGCCCCCCCTTCGGAAAAATCCGTGATTCTGGGCATATCATCACAGACACACACACACATACACACACCTACTTGAAGAATGCATAGAAGACACAAGTGTCATCATCCGAATGTTCACGCTGTATGCGTATCCCATTCAGCCAGCCCGACAATTCACCTACCAAGTTACCCAGTGCATTGAAACCGAGTCCTTCGGAGGATAGTTCGTTGTGGTTGTGGTTGTGGTGGTGGTGATCGTGATGGTGGTGGTAGTTGATTCGACTCATGAAATCCTCCAGTGTTGTACTCAAGCACGTGGAAGTGTGTAGGTCGGCTGTCTGGCGTCTTCGAATCTGGCGCTAACAATCAATGGGTGGCGACCGTCGCTCAACTCGCACATCCATCACATTCTCATTATTCTCCTTCAAGTACCTACTTGTCATCGATCCTGTGTGTGGGGTGTCACTCGGAACAACTCGTTCGGCACTAATGTCCTCTATCCTTAGTACACATACGACCCAACACATCGAACCATCGCCACCTCTCCTACCTCACCTACAAACTTCAATCTCACATATACATACATACATACAGTGGTTAGACTGCGGGAAGATGCACAACATTCACTTCCTGCATTCCCAGCCACACATCCTACCTTACACAACTATCCCGACAGGCGTTTCCAATTCAGGTGTTGTATTCAGGAATCAGGAAAGCTAGTAGTAGCATAAAATTCTCCACACTCAATTATTCCACAAGTGACGATTGAAATCTACACATGATGAGAGCTGTGATATGGAAAGAGACGAAGGTTTTCGTGCTGTAAATTGATTCATCCACTACACGAACGTGTCAGTGAAGTCCTTCGAAATCAACCACTGACCTCCTCATATCTCTTATTTCTCAGTCATATTCGTCTCAAAATATACTCAGGTCAGTCAACACACCGACTCATTCTTAACCACCTGTGCTCGCTTCACAATCGTCTCATGTGACTGTAGCTCTCAGTCGTCTGGAAACACATCACATCAGTCAGTGTTCTAGCTCTCCCAAGTCAATCACATCAACGAAACTTCTTTCACAAGATTCAATTGACAAAACTTGAAGGCGT
This sequence comes from Trichobilharzia szidati, assembly GCA_944472155.2. Lineage (NCBI taxonomy): Eukaryota > Metazoa > Platyhelminthes > Trematoda > Strigeidida > Schistosomatidae > Trichobilharzia > Trichobilharzia szidati. The sequence goes on along the minus strand of OX235274.1, from coordinate 79,063,641 downwards.
AAACAGTCGACTTTCCGAGAGTGACATACGGTGATCCAACATATTTGCATGATGTCAGTTGTTACTGACACTCTACAACTCGACGTTAATCAAATATCTCCACCAGTTTAATCCATCTTCATATACATCGTCATGAGTTTTTATGCAGTTATTCTGAATACAAATGCAGCATCATCCATCCATTGCAAAACATTTGTTAATTAATGTCAGGTCAATAATTTCTGTTCAGGTTCTTACTATTATAAAAATATAATATTTGTTGTCGTTACAATAAAGGCCAGTTATGCGGCAGATACACTTTTAACGTAGAATAACAGATTAGTTATGGGGTGTCAAAATAAATAGTCGTATTTGTGTGACAAACGTGCTAGGCTGAATTCGATTACAAAATATTGTAAAACGGGAGACAATGGTGGTGATTAATCATAATAGATTTGTAGAGTGTGGGGTAGGAAAATTGACAAGTCAGTTCAAGGTTATAAAAGGTGTCAGGTGAGTGAGTGGCTAGTACAAAGTGGTCTGTGATAAACAGGAGATAGTAAGACTGCAATGAGAGGTTCATAATGAAATAACGAATATGTGAAATGAAACAGGTGGAGGCATATATTGAGAAAAGAGATAATATCACTAATAATAAGTCCGGATAGTATAAACGAAAAATTCGATAGAATTGAGAGAATATTTCCATGAAGGGCATAAATTATAGCGAATAATAATATTAATTATGATAATAATAATAATTGTAATAATAATAATATTTGTAATAATAAGCAAAGGAAAAAAAAGAGCCAAGAGGGTTGAGGGGAAGGAGCACTCTTGGTGAGAAGAAGAATCATCAATCCAAGTTTGGCCACGGTAGGAACAGCGTCTGGACGTGTTCTTTTTGGATACAAAGTTCCGGTTTATTCGATCTTATTGCAACAGCTTCAGCTATGTGTAGAAGACGTAAGCGAACTGTACGTGATAACGACTTCGGAATTCGGTATATAACCCTGAAAGCTGTGTTGACATCGATATGATGTCCAGTATCGACCAAGTGTGATAGGACCGAGCTTTATATGCACTTAATTTCCCCCCTGCTGAACCAAGCTGGTAAATGTTCTCGAACCCGTAGACGAACCTGCCTAATCGTGCGCCCTATATAACTTGAACCACAGGAACAGTTGAAATGGTATATGCGTGAAGAAGAGCTAAGCTTAGGTAAGACATCTTTGAGTTGTTGGGTGAACATTGGACGGCTACTGAAGGATAGACACAGACGTGCAGAGTAGAAAGTTTTCTTGATCGCCCTGGTTAAACGTTGCGATATAATCTCCGCAGGAGTATCTCCCTTGAATTGGAGACGTAAAAACAGAGGCTTTTTCTCCACCGTTGCTAGTTCATGTTTACGACTGTTGCAACCTATGTTGGCTTTAATGAACTTCTCTGGATATCCGTTCTCGCTTAGAATGTCTCGGATGACCTGGAGTTCTTTCTCTACACAGTCTTCGGAACAAAAAGACCTCGCTCTAAATGCTAAACATCTGATCAGATTACGTTTCTATTTCATCGATACAAAGCTAAGGAACTTTGGTTTGGAGCTTTGGTCTCTAGCTTTCGTTTGACGGAAACATCCTCTCTTCTCGTTAGAAGGACGTCGAGGAAATGTAGAGAGTCATTACATTCTCCACCGTAGGTGACATAGACCGTTGGGTGAGCATTATTGAAGTTGAAAAAAGTAGTTCAGCAAAGAGTCTCTTTTCGGCGAATTCATTTTCAAAGCTGTACAATCGCAAATATATCTGGTTATTTTGTGTGTGTGTGTGTACATTAAATTTGTCAAACGAAAATACGGTTAGTAAGTTCAAATGAATTGGATGTTGATAAGAGGATAGCAACAAAAGTGATGAGTTGTCATAAATGATTGTTAAATAAGAGTTATGCAATGGCATGAATAGTTTGATGAATGAGGTGTACTCGAAGGGTGTACATGGAAACAAAATAATATCCAGAATTACACAAGGGTTTTAAGTTAGAAAAATAAGCATACAAACAGAAGTAAGGTCAAATCAAACAAAGAAAGAAAGAAGAGTTGGGTCAAATCAACGGAGTTGTTACCATGCGAGTAGAAGCGGTTGGATGATTTTCTTTTGTATGCATAGTTCTGGTTGCACCAACTGGATGGCTAGGGCTTCTGCGATGCAAAGAAGACGGAATCGTACTGTCTTTGGGAGGTTGTTCTTCACTTTGTAGATCACTTTGAAGGAGGCGTTCGTTGAGATGGAAGGACCAGTGTTGACGAGATGTTCGATTATTGCACTCCTTATATGGCCATTATTTCCTTTCTGTAGACACGCTGGGTAGTGTTCTTTGACCCTTTTTGACAGGATGCGCGTTGAACGACCGATGTACGTGGCTGGCTCCACAGCAACAGGTGAACTGATATATACACATCGAAGTGGTCATGTGCGGAATCTTGTCCTTTGGGTTTCTGCAGATCAGCGGACGACTGGAGAACACTATTCTTAGTGTAGCCGCAGGGAAGGTTCTTCCTAAAGAGGTGGAAATTCTCCTTCTGAGGACCTCACTAAGTAGGTCTCCTTTGAAGTCTAGGTTCATATAAAGTATCTTTTTTGGCACAGATGGTGTCTCTTGCTTTTGGTTTTTCTGTTTGATGTTTTTGTCTACAAATCTTGGTGGGTAGCCATTTTGTATGAAGATTTCACTCAGGAAGTTTATTTCTTCTTCCATGGTGTCGGAGCTGCAGATGCGTCTGACGCGAGTGGCAAGGGATTTAATTAGCTTTCTTTTCCGACTGATTGGTACCCAGCTGTAGAAACTTGTTAATTGTCCGTTCCAAGTCGGTTTTCTATGTACACTCAATGTGCAATTCACATTCAACGACATTATTTACAGACAACAAGATGGGATCGCAATGGGATCTCCACTGGGCCCATTACTAGCAGACTGCTTCATGGCAAGCCTCGAGAACGGCCCACTCAAATCAACCATCGACAATTTCCAGTTGTACGTTAGATATGTTGACGGCATCTTTATCATCTGTGATGACGGTCACTATCTCAACAAGTTTCTACAGCTGGGTACCAATCAGTCGGAAAAGAAAGCTAATTAAATCCCTTGCCACTCGCGTCAGACGCATCTGCAGCTCCGACACCATGGAAGAAGAAATAAACTTCCTGAGGGAAATCTTCATACAAAATGGCTACCCACCAAGATTTGTAGACAAAAACATCAAACAGAAAAACCAAAAGCAAGAGACACCATCTGTGCCAAAAAAGATACTTTATATGAACCTAGACTTCAAAGGAGACCTACTTAGTGAGGTCCTCAGAAGGAGAATTTCCACCTCTTTAGGAAGAACCTTCCCTGCGGCTACACTAAGAATAGTGTTCTCCAGTCGTCCGCTGATCTGCAGAAACCCAAAGGACAAGATTCCGCACATGTTGTTATAAGCATGAAAGTTGGTCAATGTGGGAGAGTATAAGTCTTATCTATGATGGAGTTATCAGAGTTGTATTTTGATGAATTGTATTGGGGGATATGACTAGCCAGTTAGTTAGGCTATGGTTGTTTTCAAATTTCCTGTTCAATTCATGTATCGTCGTGTTAATTTCAACTTCATTGTATCATTGAGGGAAAGTCAGATTTTCTCGACTGAGTGTGTTGAGTGCCTGCCTGTCTGCCTAAGTGTCTGTGAGTAGTTATGACAGTGAATCGACTGTCATGAGGTTTACAATAATAATAATAGTATATTCTCATATTTTGTACACGAGGGACGCCAGTTTACAGACATCATCAAGATGATAAATTACATATTCGGTTAGTAAGCATATTTAAGAATAATAATAATGATGATAATAATTATAAATACCATAATATTACAATGCAGTCCATATGTATTCCTACCTATGTAGGACACACCAATTGTATTGGCATGGATAAGTATTATTGAAATGACATAAATTGTGTTTCTGGTTAAATGGCATGGTTGCTGTCTCTTTTGTCTGTAGTGTTGTGGGTACAATCTGCTAACCAGTCATCATTAAGTGGAGCACATCAAGTAATATAGAAATATTGTCTTCGCATTAATAAATAAAAAACTCAAGTATGTTTTGGATGGATTACAAATACTTGGGAAAAATAAATAAAGCTTGAAGTCATTCCCCCATATAACTTTGCTGTGTATGACATGCAATCTTATCTTGTTCTTGATTTATATCCAAATGGGGTATCAATTTAAAATAAGTGATGTAATGGTATAATTTTGTCAGCGTTCTCATCGTGAGTAACACCAGAAGTGAATTGTACTCACCACTGCAGACTATTAATAATAATAATCATAATAGTTTATATTTTCTCATAAATCGGTGTTTACAAGAAATGCAAGCGATTGTCACAGGCACGATCAGTTATAAATTGTTATAAATTACAATCGTGAAGTATCATAAATTAATACTTTTCCATTGGTATAAAGGTATATTGGACAACTGTAATCGAGGATGTGTGGTGGGTGAAGGTATTGGGTAATTCACGAGTCAGTTGTAGGATATGGGACGAGTAATGTTTGCAGATCATTTGTCATTGTAAGTGGTCAAATATCTACATTCATTATTCTCATTGAAAAAGTCATATAGAAGCTAAAGTGGTGAGAGGGAGAGAGATAAAAGACGACAAACGACAGCAGCAGCACAGAAGAAAGCGAGTGGAGTCCTCAAGGAGTGATTAATAAATTTATACAAGTATATATTCTGTGTAGTAACTATGATTGTTTTGGTACACTAACTAACTAGCTGACTAACTAGTCCTGTTGTGCTAACTTCTATATTGTGTGTGAACTAATATTAATGTCCTGTGTAGAAATGTTTATCATGTCCTTCCAATAATATTGAGATGTATAATTGTAGTTTGCTGTAACTTATAGGTTTAATGAACTTCAAATATGTATGTAGGGTGGAAAAGAGGGTGTCGGAGTGAGACGCAGGAGTGCATTGTCATCTTTGAGCAGTCTGGTGACTGAGGAGATGAACACTGGAAGTGTGTTTGCATCACGCACATCAGCTGGTATGGTAGCCTATTCCAAATGACTGAAAACTAATTTAAGAAGAAGAAGTTGTACGGACCGCATGTAAGTCTGACAATGCTCTACAGCAACTAGGTTGTCATGATTTCTAAGATTGTAACTGATGACAGCGGTGGATTTAGTTATTGTCCTGGAGGAGTGCAAGAGAAGACTAGTTAGTTTGTAGTAGAAAATAAGGTAGGTTTAGCTTAAGACGCCTCTTCTAGAGTGGTTCTATTTGCAGTCTGTCGCAACGCTCAGAGTAGTTGAGACTACATTGTAAACCAAGAGTTGTTGAGGTGAATTGCCTCCCGAGTTGGAGCTAGTAAGAGGTGCGGTTTCACCAAGGAAGGGGTGCGTTCCTAAACTAAAGTTCTCAAACCACTCACTGAAAAGTTCAGAGATGGTGGCAGGCTGATTGTAGACTACTTTGTCGTGAAGTAAGTAAGTAGGGGATGTCCCTCGTCGACCACATTCGCTTTTTAAGAAGTGTTGTTAGGTTATAAACTTCGGAGGTACATTTAAGTGCACTTAACTCTTCGTCGAGGTCGTTTTGAGAGCTTAGGCGCTTGATAGATGATTCAAGTGACTCGTGGATTGAGTGCAGTAGTGCAGTGATATATCCTTAGTGGAATAGTACTGTCTCATCAACTTCCTCAACTTATTGTGGTACTCCCTCTTAATGTGTTCACCTTGGTGCCTACCTAGTTTCACTACCTTCTTAGGAGCAACAGTATCTGGAAAAATGGTAACATTCCTGTAAAATAGGGACACTACAGCCTCCAGCGAGTCAGTGGTAAAATAGTCATCCGATTGACAGTGTCGAATGAGTTCTTGGACTAATCCTCAGTCTATATGTTTGTAACTACGGTATATCATGCTCCCTGAATCTTGTTTGTTTCATGTATTTATTGGTGGGAAAGGCAGAGAGCAGAGTACCATTCTATGGTCACTACTGGAAAATCTGTTACCAGCATAGGTGGATTGTTTCATGACAAAACACAAGGTCCAACATGCCATCATCACGGGTAGGTGTCTGGATGTGTTGTTGCCATCCGTAACAGTCGACAGTGGCAAGTGATTCATCGAAGCGTTGAGGGCCGGAACTGCTTAACCAGTTGACGTCTGGAAGACTGAAGTTCCCTGCAATTATTCTGTAATTGGTATTAATAAACGAGGAGGCATGTGCAAACGATTCAACTAATTACGCATCAGTTTATTTGGTTGAGCCTGGTGCTCGATAAACACAGCCAGTCTATGAGAAGTTTGTACCTATCTCCATGTAAGACGATGCAGAGTGAATCAGGTACCTCATTCAGTATTTCATCCTACACCTTAGTCACTGAGAATGAGTTATGTATGTATATATATTTATATATGAGACATCCTCCACCACGCTTACAGTCTCTATTTGCACGGTGTACAGTGTAATCATATATACCTATATGCACATCAAGTACAGAGAGAGGATGAGCATCATTATTCAGTTGTCAGAACTACAGTAGACTTAGCGATAAATAATAATAATGTACTTAGTTCAGATATCTTATTGATTAGGGAAGGTGCATTAATTAGTAATATCGTGAATAAGTCAGGGGATACTGCAACCTGGCTTAAAATGTCACCATATCCTAATTCTATCTGTGTGTCAGCACCGGAAGAGATTATGAATGATAAATGAGTCGGACTGGGTGTCCATACATCGGGGTTAGAGTTCGACGAGGTAATATTCATATTAATCATATGAATTGAGCAGTAATAATAACGGAAACAATATCGAGTGTCAATGTACTACAAGCCTATCTATCCTACGAGTATTCTCATCATCGTCACCATCACCATAACCACCTCCCTCACTGTGAATCATGTTCAACACCCCTCCACGACATACAATCTCCCTCTCTCTTACTCTGCCTGTCTGTATGGCAATGTATTCAGTCACCATGAGAAAATTAATTTCATGAGAGACGACTCTCTGTCATAACTACTCACAGGCACTCAACACACTAAGTCGAGGAAATGCGAGTTTCCCTCAACGATACAATAAAGTTGAAATTAACACGACGATACATGAATTCCACAGAAAATGTGACCACCATAACCTGACTTACTGGCTAGTCATATCCCTCAATACAATTCATCAAAATACAACTCTGATCACTCCATCACAGATAAGACTTATACTCTCCCACATTAACCAACTTTCATGCTTACAAGAACAACTCTGATCCCATCGAGAACAATCAGAACAGTCAAAGATGACTGCCTTATCAATCAATTATTCACATCATCCATCACTCCATCCCTCCATCCAACTGAATATCACCAAGAATCAAACACATACACACACACAAACAATTCCGTCTGTCTTAACCTGAAGGATCGTGAGAATATGAAACGTATTTCAATATAATGCCATCACCTAGACTCTACGTGAACATCAGTCGCCTACATCACTCACTCTCCATCATCTCAACAAATACTTCGACAGGAGAAACAGACAAAATCTCCACCGGATCTCAACAAAATCCGCACCTACACATACGCTGTTTCAAATTACATGCCACATTACTCAGAAACTCATTTGCAAAACGTTCCATAGAGTAACTCATGAAAACATCATTGGTGAATACATATCAAAATTTATTACAAATATCGAAGTGAATAAAAATTATGAATATCTCATTTGAGCATACTTCTTCAGCCTGTCTTCAACATCGTGACATTGAATTCATCTTCTCACACCAATAGCGTTTCTTCATTTCCAGAACTTCAATCTTCAAATCCAGATATCTCATCTGCTTCTCAAACAGCAAAGCCAAACGTCGTCTTCTCTCACCATCATCCACATCATCATCTTCAGATCTAGAGAGAGAGAGAGAGAGAGAGAGACAGAGAGAAAATTCCGTTATTCAATCCTCACAAAACAACTCACAAAACTACGAATCACAGCTTGTCAAATTCACCACAACAGTTACATAACTACAGTCAAAAACACTCACCCACTCACTCACTCACTCACAGATCAATCCCTCTCATCTTGATTTAATCTACTATCAACTTATCCACAATCACCGACAACAATCAGCTCCACAGTCTTCACAATCACCTTCCCATATACTCTCCACATTCACCTCATTATCAATCGTACACTTCATATTGAAGATTCTGTCAGTCTGTGTGTCCGTCTGTCCATCTGCGTTCTCCTTTGACTGTTCGCCTCGTCAAGTAAATCACAGGCGAGCAAATAAATAGCTAGATAACACATATCGATATATGCAAAGCAACTCTACAACACTTCCTGTGTGCTCCCACCATTCTCCGACTCATGCATGTCACACACTTACTCACTCACTCATTCATCTCAACTCAAACTAATCAACAAACTAGTGGAAACAAACACTTCAAAATACAACCTCAATCACTAGAATGCGGGCATACACGTGTGAACACCAAATCGGCCAGCAGAAGCTCCGACAAACACTCACATCGACTTACTAAATCACAACAAAAACAACAACTGCTCACCTCTATTCTCAACCAACACTAAATATACACAGGAATCGTAAAATAACTGCACACTTTCCAACTGAAATCACCGAAACACATCTCGTTATCGTATGATGCATTTCCGATCAATACTCCATCATCATTCTCTTCCACTCTCCACCTACATATTCATTCATCCATTCATTCAATCAGTGTGTCGCCATGCATACACCCACAACAACAATCAATTCCACTAACTAATGAATAACAAGCATCAACTACAAAGGTGAAATAATAAACACGCGAGTTTCAATCTATTCCAAGACTATCAGTGCTATAGTAAATCAAATACACACACACAATGGTTGAGTCACATTCGAAGTTTATCCTAAATCAAGAGAAGTGACCAACTAGGACCAACACAAAACAACACAGCACACTATATCACGTCACATGACAGAACAGGTAGGACAAATTAACACTACAAATATCATTACTCACCTATAACCCCGGTCACTTGAATCACCATTCCCCACTACATCATCACCAACTCCATTCACATCCATCTCCTCACAACTCTCCTCATCATCACTCGACAACGACAAATCAATAGTCTCACTCACGCCACAACCACCTCCTCCAACACACCCTTCACCAACTCCCACATCGCCAACACCACAACCCTTCACCTCACCACCACCATTCGAAACACTCTCAGGTTCATTCACTCCACTGTGTGCTCGAACTCCATCAGTCAACTCGTCGCTCTTATTCGTACGATTCACAGTATTCTCCACTGAGTCGTTTGGAACACACAAATTTTGGGTGATAGGAGCTATTGAGTAGACGTTCAAGATTCTCGGACCCATTGTGTTTGAAGGATTCGTGTCAGTGGAGACCGTAGAAGGCGTCGAATTGATGTGGGGTCTCGGTGATATCCAAATACATGGTGAGGGAGTCAGTAACGGCAGACTCAACTGACGAACACTCGAGTCAACATTGCCTACCTTCATTCAATGGGATTAACATGTCTTTATGGAATGTGAACATACCGAGGTGCACTGACTACTCACATGGGAATCGCCATTAACACTGACCGCCACGTGATGAATAGTGGCGGATTCAGAGGACTTCGGAGTATCGGGACACACTGTGTCCTGTCTGTCTGTCATCGTGAGATTCAGCTTTCTCAGCATTTTCTGTCCCTTATAACGGAGTCGAGTCCAGTGTCGTCTCGGATATCCCTTCGAGTGCAGATATTCTGAGAATTGCATCCACATGTTTCTCTTCATCAGCAGTGATGGCTGACTTCTTTCTCCATCCCTCAACATATTCTTGTATTTGACTAGTAGTTGTGTGAATTCTTTCACCTCGTCCTTTGTGAATGTCATCGGTATGAATTGCTTTGCTGTTTCTTTGACTGCTTCATCATTCTGTGTCGCAGATGTATCCGCCATAATAAATAAGAATAATAATAATAATAATAGTAATAATAATATTAGTAGTAGTAGTAGTAATAATTATAATAATCGAGCTGTTTTGCAGATATTACGTAATTTGTTTCAGTGTGTCGTGGTGTTATTCTCGGTTAGTGTATTTCTCTGGTATATTTCTGCGTGTTTTTGTATAAATGTTGATATAATGTAGAGACAGTGTCTAACTTATTATCATAGGTGTATGTATATGGAAGGGATGTTGCATTGGATGTTCCAGTGGTTTTCGTCACAAGGACACACACGAGTGTTGGCCAGACATGTCGGCCTTGTTTTCTGGTGATTGAGAGGTGATTGAGGTCACAGGATTTTGGAATCAAGCATGCTCATTGGTTGTTGTTTGTTGCAGCCTGTGATTTGTTTTGTTTTCGATTTCAATGTAGAAATTACTGCTGAATAATTGGACTGTTGTTTGCTTTCGTGGTGTGGGTACAATGCTCTGCTGCTTATGTACGTGGGTTTGTTTTAATTCATGTAGGTGTGGATGCATGCATGCATGCAGGCTATTTATATCACTCCTCTCTTTCTTTCGGTGTCTGTGTGTCTGTTTATCTGCCTGTGTGCGTGTGTGTTTCTGTTGTCTGTGTGAGATTTTCAATCCTTTTCATTCTCTCATTCAATCATTGATTTATTCATGTCTACTTCATGATTGGTGAAAAACGAGATTGAGAAGTTTTCATGATGCCCGTAAAAAGTTTGAGCACTGTTGATTCGATCAAATAAAGTATAATTATATTTCAATAGTTTACACACAATGAATACATCGGCTTGCTATTTACTGGCTATAGGATAAGGTTGACTAGAGTTCCGGTGAGAAGTGTTGACCAGCGAAGTCCACTCGTCGATGATATTAGTTGCTTGTGGCGCTAAAGTTACCAATTGTTAAATGTTATAATTCATGAGCTGCTGTGTCAGTTCCCAGTGGCTGAATGTTCTATGAGCTTGCCTACCTGCCTACAACCGCAAGCTTCTGCGTTCCAACCCTGGTGGGTGTGTACTGACGAGGGGTCCCAAACTAGTAATAGGCCACTACCCAGTACCCTCCTATGCTTTCCAGCGTCTCTCCAACTCACATCAATTCATGATCAAAACTTGCAATACATAGAATCTCTACAAACCAACTCACTCACATTGACTACCTTTCATTGTTTCGGATTTTATTTTGATATTTCGCATAATCACTGCCTTTAGTATTTAGTCTAGAACAAGAGATATCACTTTACTCATATTACTACGCAAACATAACAACAACGAACTCTTACGCTACAGTTGGCGTGGTTGTTTCGATAACCTATAATAAGTTCACTTGAGATAAGTGATGAATCAATATTTGGATATTGCATTGAACAAAAGGAATTCTCAGGGCTACACATTAGACACCATAATGGTTCTCCAGAACCATATAGAAAGCAAATACATGATTCACAAGATGACATGTATCTCCCTCATTTCGAAATATGCACTGTCATTCGTATAATCATTATACAGATATTACAATATATCGCATATTGTAAAGTCGTCTAAACACCTCACAACAAAATCCTCTTTAAATTATTGTTCATCCATACAACATAATCTTGGAGTCTTTCTAAGTGGCTCATGAAGACATCTTATACCGTTAGCTCTTCTTTCTTTCTTTCTTTCTATCTCTCACTCCACAGTAATCACTTCCAAGATCATATTTTGCAACAGTGAAGTAGCAGTAAAGATGAGACGAGAGTTGTGCCGAAAACAGACAGTATCAGTATAATGAAGAAACGAGTGTTACTCTTAATCCTCATGATTAACATCCTTTCTGGTTGCCATTCCGACATTGAATCAAATATGTTGACTATGTTTCGCTTTCAAGTCTCACCTACACACACTGATGCACATATTCTCTCAGGGGTTTGTGTTTTCAACAAACATGATAGTAATACATGTTGTTGATGATGTATTACACACGGGCAGAATGAGTATGTGTGTGTATTGTTGTGATGAGTGAAATAAGCGAATCAATAACTATTATGAAACATTGGAGAGAGATATGTGATTAATTCTGTGAGTGAGGAAATCAGTGGACACCAATTATCCGCTTCATGAGGTGATCGATCATGGAGCTGAAGGTAGATGACGTGATTGAGGTGGGGATTCGTACAATTCACTATACATAATCAGAGAGAATTGAACACTACCTGAGTGTGGAGATGAGTGAAGCTGGACAAAATAATAGAGATATATCATGACAACTGCTGTGACCGTGTGCGTAGGACAGTACGTAAAACAAAGACGGCAAGACGATGAAGCAAGAGATGTCGGCAGAAGTAAAAGAGGGGAGGTATATTTTCGAAATGACTGGTTAGTAGTTGAGTACGTAGTTGGATAGATGTGCAGTAGTCTAGGAATTAGAATGGGTTGGTCGGTGCACAGATTGGTTTGAGTGGTTTGATGATAGCGTTTGCAAACGGGGCTGGACCAGGATGACTTGTCTGGCGATTTGACTATGCCAGCTGAAGTGAACACACATCCTGGTGTGTTGTCAGTGAGCACAGCGGGAGACGATGGTGCCCCACTGCTAGCCGGCAATCAGTAGACTGCAGTCGGACGCAATCGGTCGATCAGTGCTCGGTGGTCTGGCGGTCGGTGGGATGTTGAGCAGAGGTTCTATGAATCATGCATGAGTCGGTGACCACAGTGCTACACATTCGTGTCTCCACTCACCTCCTACAACCTATATGCAATTTAGGCAGGCAGGCGTGTTTTAATTCCGGATTTTCAGCTGGTCTGTGGACGCCGTTTCCTTCTCTGACACAACCAATTTGCAACACAGCTGACAGACATGAATGTGAAAATGTCAATCGCCTTCCTCTCCTCAATATCAATTATTCTTCACGTTATAATGTAATTATTGTTACTAGGAATGATTTTGTGAGTAATTAATATTCCTTGCAATATTGCCTTTATCCTTCATCTGATTAATCCTCATGTACTCATGTTTCAGCGTTCAAGGCGTCTATCCTGAGAGCTAATTAAGGAGCCATTTTTCTCAGAAATAGTCACACTTATGATTTACCTTCTCCCACCCGTTTCCCTAATGAGTCTATAGAGTTGTCTGGTGTTGCCTACCGCCGATTCTTTTTCCATCTGTTTCGCCTCTGTCAACCACCACTGTTCACGGTCCTTGCGGAGACTTTTCGTAACTTTCCTTTGTGCAGCTTTCGCTCCTCATTGAATTCGGAGCTCGCCGGAATAAGTCTTCTAGCATGTATCAGTTCGGATGAGGCAGTCAAAGTCCAATGGTTTTTACTCACCTTTGGATTTACCTTATTCACAGCTTTTACAGCTGTATCTATGGCTGACTGAATATTCTTCAGGGCTTCTTCAGGGTGAGCACAGCTGTCGAACTCATATATGTGTTTACCTAGTTCTTCCTCGAATAGGGAGGGACTTAGTTTCCTGATCGAGCTGGCGACGTGATGGGTTCACCGCCAGCTGTTTCCTACGTCCATTCAGTCGTAAGCACACAAGAGCGTGGACCAGTGCGTGATTGGTATCTACACGCATGTTCCAGAAGGAGCGACAATCTCCTACCGACCCACGCCAACGATAGCTTATTGCTATGTGGTCTATTTGTGTCCAGCGTTGGTTTGATGATGGCGGTCGCTAGGTCAAACAGTGTCTCTCCTTGTGTTTGAAGTTAGTGCTTACAAGAAACAAATGATTATCTCAACAGAACCTGTGCATCGACCAACCCATGCTTATTCCTAGACTACTGCACATCTGTCCAACAACGTACCCAATGACTAACCAGTCATTTCGAAAATAAATCCGTTATTATTGATAATTATCGGTTCACTTTTATTCATGCTCTGTACTTCGAAGAAAAAATGGATACATTTTAACCCAACCCATTAACCCAAATATATAATTAAATCCCTCACCACTCGCATCCAACACATCTGTAGTCGCCATGTTCTAGAAACTGAATTAGATGATTCGAGAGAAATCTTCATCCAAAATGGATACCCAACAAGAGTCATTCATAAATATATCAAAGGAATAATTCAGAGAAGTGAAATTTCACTTGCGCCGAAATCAAACTCTACATGGACTTGGAAGTCAAGGGAGATTCAAAAGGCGATATTCTCAAGAGGAGGATCGCATCATCTCTGAGAATAACATTCTCTGCATCAAGGCAAACAATAGTGTTCTCCAGTCACCCTCTGATCTGCGGAAGCCCATAGGACAAGATGTCGCATCTGACTACCACATCTGTGTGCATAAATCAGTTAACCTGCTGCTGTTGTGCATTCATCCAGGTGCATCGGTCGTTCGACGCTCATCCTGTTGAAGATGATCCAGCCAGCATGGTTTCGAAAATCCAATAGTGGTGCTATGAGGAGTGGGATAAGTGAACACTTGGTCAACACTCATCATTAAATCTCAACAAACATCTCCTGCTTCAAAATAATCTACACAGTCAACAATAACCTACCAAATGCAATACACATTCGTCTCATTTATATTGCTGAAGCTGTGTCCATTCACATAGAGAAACCGGAGCTGTGCATACAAAGGAGAATTACTCAAACACTTCTACTATCATGGTAACAACTTTGGTAATTTTTCATGGCTTAATTTTGCATGTTTTCTTGTCTCTCTAATCGCTCATAATCCTTGTATTCATTCAGAAGTCTTACTTGATTTCACATTCTCTACTTTGTCTCGATGTGCATCCTGAGTACAACTCAATCATCAAATTATTCAGATGACTACGTAACTTCCTTTTGACGATTGTTTGTGACAACTCATCACATTTGTTACTACACTAGTTTCATTAACACCCAATTTCCTTGACCGTTTTCGTATTACGCTACTACGAAACATAGTTACTAATTCTCACCGCTTTACTTAAAATAACCATAACCAATTGTACTTTGGTTTGAAATACTGTGATCAAGATTTGACAGAATATTTCGAAAATAATTCGATGTCGAGTGACAAGTAGACATCTGTAAAAATAACACATTTGTAAATTCTCAGGGAAATTGAAATGCCTAATTTCAACGCTTCCTACGTTCGGAAAACTGATCCGAACTTCCTCAGGGAAGTTAATCGAAATTAACACAACATAGGTATTTATACAGAAAAGAAGTACATCTCTTCTGAAGACTCGCTGCTGTGTATAAGGGTGAGGAGAACTCACACGAATAGACGGAAATAACGAGGACGATATTGATGCGATTCGGGTGGTGTGACACACTGGACATCGACCTGTTTTCGCACGCTTTCCACACACTACTTCAGTCTCTCTTCCTCTCTCTCCTCATGCCTGGCTGCCTGCTGTCCTGTACTGTAAGTTTCACACACATACATCACTGATGTCATCCAATTCCTCATCTTCCAATTCAGCCTGTTCCAGTTCAGGCAGTTTGGCTGTTGATTCATTGATCGACTGATCAATCGATCGAACGACGACGTAGATTAAACATTGCCATTTATTAATGTTATCTTACGTCGTTGTTATGTTATATTATGTGATGTGATTTGAATGCATCATGAAAACTTCTACATCTCGTATTTCACCAATCATGAAGTAGACATGAATAAATCAATGACTAAATGAGAGAATGAATGAATAAATGAAAAGGATTGAAAATCTCATATAGACTACAGAAACACACACAAGCACACGCACACGTGGACACAGACAGACACACAGACCAAGCGAGAAACAGAGGAGTGATATAAATAGCCTGCATGCATGCACGCCTCCATGAATTAAAACAAACCCACGTACACAAGCAGCAGAGCATTGTACCCACACCACGAAAACAAACAACAGTCCAATTATTCAGCAGTAATTTCTACATTGAAATGGAAAACAAATCACAGGCTGCAACAAACAACGACCAATGAGCAATGCCTGATTCCAAAATCCTGTGACCGCAATCACTTCAATCACCAGAAAACACAGCCAACATGTCTAGCCAACACTCCTGTGTGTCCATGTGACGAGAACAACTGTAACATCCAATGACAACCCTTCCATATGCATACACCAATGATAATAAGTTAGACACTGTCTCTATATAATATCAACATATTTACAAAAACACGCAGAAATATACGGGAGAAATACACTAACCGAGAATAACACGACGACATACTGAAACAAATTACGGAATATCTGCAAAACCGCTCGGTTATTATAATTATTACGACTACTATTATTCTTATTATTCTTATTTATTATGGCCGATACATCTGCGACACAGAATGATGAAGCAATCAAAGAAAAAGCAAAGCAATTCATACCGATGACATACACAAAGAACGAGGTGAAAGAATTCACACAACTACTAATCAAATACAAGAATATGTTGAGGGATGGAGAAAGAAGTCAGCCATCACTGCTGATGAAGAGAAACATGTGGATGCAATTCTCAGAATATCTGCACTCGAAGGGATATCCGAGACGACACTGGACTCGACTCCGTTATAAGGGACAGAAAATGCTGAGAAAGCTGAATCTCACGATGACAGACAGACAGGACACAGTGTGTCCCGATACTCCGAAGTCCTCTGAATCCGCCACTATTCATCACGTGGCGGTCAGTGTTAATGGCGATTCCCATGTGAGTGGTCAGTGCACTTCGGTATGTTCACATTCCATAACGACATGTTAATCCTATTGAATGAAGGTAGGTAATGTTGACTCGAGTGTTCGTCAATTGAGTCTGCCGTTACTGACTCCCTCACCATGTGTTTGGATATCACCGACACCCCACATCAATTCGACGCCTTCTACGGTCTCCACTGACACGAATCCTTCAAACACAATGGGTCTGAGAATCTTGAACGTCTACTCAATAGCTCCTATTCCCCAAAATTCGTGTGTTCCATACGACTCAGTGGAGAAGACTGTGAATCGTACGAATAGGAGCGAGGAGTCGACAAATGAAGTTCGAGCACACAGTGGATTGAGTGAATCTGTGAGTGTTTCGAATGGTGTTGGTGAGGTGAAGGGTTGTGGTGTTGGCGATGTGGGAGTTGGTGAAGGGTGTGTTGGAGGAGGTGGTTGTGGCGTGAGTGAGACTATTGATTTGTCGTTGTCGAGTGATGATGATGAGAGTTGTGAGGAGATGGATGTGAATGGAGTTGGTGATGATGGAGTGGGGAATGGTGATTCAAGTGACCGGGGTTACAGGTGAGTAATGATATTTGTAGTGTTAATTTGTCCTACCTGTTCTGTCATGTGACGTGATATAGTGTGCTGTGTTGTTTTGTGTTGGTCCTAGTTGGTCACTTCTCTTGATTTAGGATAAACTTCGAATGTGACTCAACCATTGTGTGTGTGTATTTGATTTACTATAGCACTGATAGTCTTGGAATAGATTGAAACTGGCGTGTTTATTATTTCACCTTTGTAGTTGATGCTTGTTATTCATTAGTTAGTGGAATTGATTGTTGTTGTGGGTGTATGCATGTATGTGTTGGCGTTCGCCTGTGCGTGTATGTTTGTAAAGCTGAGGTTGTGATGGTGTCAGGAGTGAAGAGGAGGATGACTGTGACTGACTGAGGATGAAAGCGACACATTCAATGAATGAATGAATGAATGAATATGTAATAGGAGAGTGGAGAGTGGAAGAGAATGATGATTTCAGTTGGAAAGTGTGCAGTTATTTTACGATTCCTGTGTACATGGAGTGTTCATTGAGAAGAGAGGTGAGCAGTTCTTGTTGTTTTTGTTTTTGTTGTTGTTGTTGTCAGTTAGTAAGGCGATGTGAGTGTTCGTTGGAGCTTCGGCTGGCCGACTGGGTGTTCACACGTGTATGCATTCATTCTAGTGAGTGAGGTTGTATTTCGAAGTGTTTGTTTCCACTAGTTTGTTGATTAGTTTGAGTTGAGATGAATGAGTGAGTGAGTGACATGAATGACTCGGAGAATGGTGGGAGCACAAAGGAAGTGTTGTAGAGTTGTTTTGCATATATCGATATGTGTTATCGATCTGTTTCTATATTTACTCGTCTGTGATTTACTTGACGAGGCGAACAGTCAGAGGATAAGGCAGATGGACAGACGGACACACAGACTGACAGAATCTTCAATATGATGTGTACGACTGATAATGAGGTGAATGTGGAGAGTATATGGGAAGGTGATTGTGAAGACTGTGTAGCTGATTGATGTCGGTGATTGTGGATAAGTTGATAGTAGACTAAATTAAGATGAGAGGGATTGATCTGTGAGTGAGTGAGTGAGTGAGTGTTTTTCACTGCAGTTATGCAACTGTTGTGGTGAATTTGACAAGCTGTGATTCGTAGTTGAGTTGTTTTGTGAGGATTGAATAACGGAATTTTCTCTCTGTCTCTCTCTCTCTAGATCTGAAGATGGTGATGTGGATGATGGTGAGAGAAGACGACGTTTGTCTTTGCTGTTTGAGAAGCAGATGAGATATCTGGATTTGAAGATTGAAGTTCTGGAAATGAAGAAACGCTATTGGTGTGAGAAGATGAATTCAATATCGGGATGTTGAAGCTAGGCTGAGGAAGTATGCTCAAATGAGATATGCATAATTTGTGTTCATTTCGATATTTGTAATAAATTTTGATATGTATTCACCAATGCTGTTTTCATGAGTTACTCTATCGAATGTTTTGCAAATGAGTTTCTGAGTAATGTGGCGTGTAATGTGAATCACCGTATGTGTAAATGGCGATTTTGTTGAGATCCAGTGGAGATTTTGTCTGTTTCTCCTGTCGAAGTATTTGTTGAGATGATGGAGAGTGAGTGATGTAGGCGACTGATGTTCACGTAGAGTCTAGGTGATGTCATTTTATTGAAATACGTTTCATATTCTCACGATCCTGTGGGTATGACACACGGAATTGTTTGTGTGTGTGTGTTTGATTCATGGTGATATTCAGTTGGATGGAGTGATGGATGATGTGAATAATTGATTGATGAGGCAGGCATCTTTGACTGTTCTGATTGTTCTCCATGTGATCAGAGTTGTTCTTGTGAGCATGAAAGTTGGTCAATGTGGGGGACTGTTACTCTTATCTATAATGGAGTGATCAGAGTTGTATTTTGATGAATTGTATATGGGGGATATGACTAGCCAGTTAGTTAGGTTATGGTGGTCATATTTTCTGTGGAATTCATGTATCGTCGTGTTAATTTCAACTTTATTGTATGGTTGAGGGAAAGTCAGATATTCTCGACTGAGTGTGTTGAGTAACTGGCTGCCTGTATGAGTGCCTGTGAGTAGTAATGACAGTGAGTTGGCTCTCCTGAAGTTAATTTTCTTATGGTGACTGCATACATTGCCACAAAGACAGACAGACAGACAGACAGCGGAAGTGAGAGAGAGAGATTGTATGTCGTGGAGGGGTGTTGAACATGATGATTCACAGTGAGGGATGTGGTGATGGTGACGGTGACGATGATGAGAATACTCGTGGGATGTGTTAGCTGGGTAGTACACTGACACTCGGTATTATTTCCGTTATTATTACTGTTGGATTGATGTTACTAATATTATTATAATTGTTGTTATTGTTATGTGATAAGTTATCTTGTCATAGGTGGATTGGATTCGATGAGAATTTGGAGGAATTGGGATGAGAATTGTCAGTGAATAAGTGAATGAATTTGAAGAGAGTGAATTCGTTGGTGTAGGTGACCTCCAACTCTCCACACGAGTTTAATCTCTGGACTTTTCAGAAGTCATCAACTGTGAAATTTGTTTTTCGCAAAGCGAGCGAATGGGTTAGTGCTTTGAATTGCACAGAAATGATGAAGCAAGATTAGCGTATGCAGTGACTGATTAAGTTGTCATGATGAATTGGTGGTGATTGTTGTCTAATTAATTCTTAACTAGTTTTATGTGTGTGTGTGAGAGAGAGAGAGAGAGAGGAAGACTTGTCTATACTGATGACGATGTATATGAAGATGGATTAAACTGGGGGAGATATTTGATTAACGTCGAGTTGGAGAGTGTCAGTTACAACTGACATCATGCAAATATGTTGGATCACCGTGAGTCACTTTCCGAAAGTCAACTGTTTACGTCTTCATGTTTTGTCAATTGAATCTTGTGAAAGAAGTTTCGTTGATGTGATTGACTTGGGAGAGCTAGAACACTGACTGATGTGATGTGTTTCCATACGGCTGAGAGCTACAGTCACATGAGATGATTGTGAAGTGAGCACAGGTGATTAGTAATGAGTCAGTGTGTTGACTGACCTGAGTATATTTTGAGGCGAATATGACTGAGAAAGAAGAGATATGAGGAGGTCAGTGGTTGATTTCGAAGGACTTCACTGACACGTTCGTGTAATGGAGGAATCATTTTACAGCACGAAAACCTTCGTCTCTCTCCATATCACAGCTCTCATCATGTGTAGATTTCAATCTTCACTTGTGGAATAATTGAGTGTGGAGTATTTTATGCTACTACTGGCTTTCCTGATTCCAGCATATAACATCTCAATTGAAAATGCCTGTCGTGATAGTTGTGTAGGGTGGGATGTGGGGCTGGGAATGCAGGAAGTGAATGTTCTGCATCTTCCAGCAGTCTAATGACTGTGTGTGAGATTGAAGTTTGGAGGTGAGGTAGGAGAGGGGCGATGGTTCGATGTGTTGGGTCGTATGTGTACTAAGGATAGAGGACATTAGTGCCGAACGAGTTGTTCCGAGTGACGCCCCAAACTGATAGGATCCCACACACTTTGTTATTGTTCAATTATTTTAACGACTGTTAATCTCGCATAAGTGGTATATCATCATTTCCCACGCATTTTGTTATTGACTATTACGACCAATTATTTCAAATACGGTTAACTGTCTGTATTGGTTGTAAAAATGTATAAATACCATTTCCTAAATAAGTTTCTTCTTCGTCGTAGTTTGTCGTAGTTGTTGTACTACAATACACAGTCACAGACCAGCTTTTGTCTTTTGATATTTGCGTGGTTCTCTGAATCGGAAGGTACCAGAAGCAGATAGGCATATTAGTCAGGCGCAGACAGAACAAGGCGACAACGTCCTCATTTAATTCGGCTACAGTTATAACACAAACACACACACACAGGATCGATCACTCGTAAGTACTTGAAGGAGAATAATGAGAATGTGATGGATGTGCGAGTTGAGCGTTGACAACGATTTCGCGTTATGTCAGCACCAGTCGCCACTCATTGATTGTTTGCTCCAGATTCGAAGATGCCAGTCAGCCGAACTACACACTTCCACGTGCTTCAGTGCAACACTCAAGGATTTCACGAGTCGAATCAACCACAACAATAATCAACTATCCTCCGAAGGACTGGGTTTCAATGCACTGGGTAACTTGGTAGGTGAATGGTCGGGCTGGCTGAATGGGATACGCATACAGCATGAACATTCGGATGATGACACTTGTGTCTTCTATGCATTCTTCAAGTAGGTGTGTGTGTGCGTGTGTGTCTGTGATGATATGACCGGAATCACTGAACTTTCCGAGGAAATATAAGGAGGGTCTGATCGTGTATACATTTAAATATATAATTGTTGAGAATGGTGTGCCCACCCAACTACCGTCATTACTGGTGTCACCGATAGAATGTTTTCTTGACATCACCCAACTCACACTGTCACCTGTCGTCTGTCGTCCACCACTTACCCTCTTCATATTTGTTTGTTTATTTATCTATTTATTAATACATTTCAATCAGTATGAAAGGAAGTCATTTGTGAAGAGATTCGACGAGGATGATGATGATGGTGGTGGTGAAGAAGAAGCCTTGGTTTATAGATACTTGGTGTCAGCGGAAATCGGGAAGAATCCACTCTAGAAACATCACTGAGTTGTCAACTGCGAGTTTTTACTTGCCTAATAGTGCTGGATGTTGGACGAATGCGATGAGCAGAAGCCAAGTGAGGAGATGGAGATAAGTATTTGAGAATATGGTGTATGTTACTGCTGGCTAGTGAAACGTCGGAAAGGTTACATAAATGAAGATGTCGTAGATGATGTGATTTGTGAGAAAAGAATTCATTCATTCATTCATTCGATAACATCTTCCAATGAAATCTGCACAGTTAGTCAGTGAGTGCTTCAGGCCGGTCTTTTGAAATGCCCAACGCAGGTTAGTTAACATCAGTCAATAATATCATCACTCGGTGACAACACATGTGAATTTGCATGTCAGGATAAGTTTGGAATCTTTGTTGGGTAGTCCTAAGTAATCTGATAGCATTATTTGGTGAGTGGTGCTGAGCGATGGACATCATTGGAATTGGACGATGCATTTGGAAACAGAAATATGGTGGACGAGGTTGGAAGCTTTATCACATGCGGGAAGTATTGTTGTAAGTGAGGAGTTTGACACGGAAACAGATGAGGGTGGATTGCACACGAAATTATCGTAGACGAAGAATTGATGAAATTATAAGAGTTAGACTTGTCTTAACTTAGACCTAAATTAGCCACTCTTACAAAAACTTCTTCACCGCTTTATGACCTTAGTTGTACTCTGCCTAATGAGCAAATACTAGCGAATGGAATCAAGGTAAAAAGACTTGAGACGACAAGTGTGACTGGAACAGAGTTATATTTACACAAAAGCGATATGAGATTTGATAAAATATAAGAGGTTATACACTTATCTGCAGTCGTGACGGTGGTAAGCTCGGAGAGTGTGTCAGATGAAAGCACAACGAGAGAGTGAACCAAAACCGTACGGGAGATTCACGAATCGAAAGAGGAAGTGGTGGTAAAGGTCAGGTGAGTCCGTTCAAACAAAAGTTCGAAGGTTCAATGTACACTACAGGTTATCCCCCCCTTAGAAGTTTGGTGAGAAAACAGCAAGCTTCGATATGTAAAAGTAGCAAGGTTGTGTACAATAACAGTGAATGAACAAGAAAGTGTGAAGGCATTAATAAGATAGTTTAAAATGTATATATATATATATATTGGAAGGAAAGAATGAAGGGAAAAAATATTAAGGCAATTTATGGGCACTATGTACATGATTAATGGCGTAAGATGGAATATAAGAAGAAATAACGCTGGTGCCTTGGTGCGATTTCAAGCTTCTGAGTTGTCTGGGTTTTTTTTTACATCTTTTATTTTTATTTATCTTTTTTTATATCTGTTTATGTATTTATTTTTTTTAACGACATACTGTTACGGGCTGAATTATGTGGAGGTCTGATGGTTTACCTCCATTTACCAGGTTGTTATAGCGGGAAGGTGACTCATTATGTCTAAGTTTCATCTTAGACTAATGCCCCATCCTTCTTCATCAACCAAAACTAGTAGTAATACCAAAGGCAATCAATATACCAGCGTATTAGGAGGAACAAAGTAAAAGCAACAGAAAAGAATAGAAGAAGAGGTTAAGATTTCAAAATCAGCATAAGGTGTTAACAAAAACTTAAGCGGAATAAATGCGAGGGAACTAGTGTAACATGGAAGTGGTACGCCAAATTGAAATAAAACAAGGGAAATTGCTAACGCTGTGAAAACTGATGCAACCTACAGAGAAGTGTGTGTACAACCAATAGTTATGAGTAGGTACAATCGCCATTTAATAAAAAAAATGTTGCAAGCCGTATAATTAAAGTCATACAAAGTAATTACAAATGCGGGTCACAAAATAAATAAGTGTAATCATGGCACAACCCGAGTGAACATAATAAAGTCTGTAAAATAAATAGATTGAGCAGATTAAAATGTACAGCAGAGAAGTGACACAGTCATGTGCAATAATATGTAACGGTTCATTGAACTATACAGTACAAGTTTTGCTTATTATTTTTTATTTTTTTTTAAAATTTTATTTTCAGACTTTTTTTGTTTTTACATTTTACCTTTTTATTTCTTTTATTTTATTATTTTTCATTGGTCTATATTTTGTTAGTTCGGTTTGTAATTCCACAAGTGATGGGAGTCATCATACAACAATAGAGCTGACTGGTATAGCTGGCTGTTCGAGTGCAAGGCCGAAAATAAAGTTTTAGAACACTCTGTAAAGAGAAAGAAATCTAACAAGGTTAGTAACTGTAAAAGTGGCTACTGCCCACAAACTAAACCAAAAGGGTAAATACCATGAAAAAAGAATGTGATCTGCGACAAAAGAAAAAAAATGAGGGTATGAACTACTCTTGTACGTAAAAGTGTTTAGTTAACGAATTCACAGTATCGCTTAGGCCAGTGCACACGCCGACCCACGCGTGTAACTGTTGCCTTATTTGTTGTATCTGGCGAACTGCTAGCTTTAGTAGGATTTTCAACAACAGAACCTGGCTGGAGTGTGGGTGCAGGCGTAGTTGCTGGTTGTGTAGGCGTGAGGGGTAAAGAGTCTTCGATGTAGGCCGCTTTAAGTCTGTCGACACTTACGGTGTCTTGATGGCCAGATCGATCAATAACGAAAAATTTTTCTTTCCGACTAAGGACCTTGAAAGGTCCATCATATGGGGGGTTGCAATGGCTTACGCACGGTGTCATGACGCACGAAAACATGAGTACAATCATCCAGTCGATTATCGACATGTACTTTCCGGTTTTGAGTGCGTGTGGGAACGGGTTGGATTTGCTGCATATAACCTTTAAGCCTCTGGGCGTAACAGGTGATATCAGGGAAAATTTGCTCGACAGTGTCAGGGGCGACAAGCCCACCTGGTAAACGCAGCGTAGTGCCATACACCAATTCAGCTGAGGAACATTGTAGATCCACTTTGAGTGTGGCACGGATGCTAAGTAGGACCAAGGGCAGAGAATCCATCCACCTACTGTTGTCTACTGCAATCAATGCGGCTTTTAATTGGCGGTGAAAACACTCTACTAGCCCATTTGACGCGGGATGATACGCGGTTGTCCCAATACGCTTGCATCCCAGCATCTCTATATGACCAGTTGAAGCCTATTACTCCCGCTTCTGAAGACCATCACAGTTGGTTCAAAGCAAAGTTAGTTGACATTGCTCACCAATTTTGCAATAGTCGTACATCTCAGAAAAGTATCCTAACATCTGAGCACTCTAAAGCTCTAAAAGAACTCAAGCATAATACTGACACCGTCATCCTCAGACCAGATAAAGGGTCTGGTGTAGTCATAATGGACAAAATTGAATACAAAAGTAAAATGTTATGCATTCTTGGAAATAACGATAAATTTATGAGAGACTCCAGTCTGGAGGATGTGAAAGATGTACAAAATATGGTGACAAATAATCTAGTAAAACTCTTAAATATGAATGCGATTAACAGAGAGAAGTTCAATTCACTAAAGCCCACGCAGTCCGAATTACCACACATGTATGATCTCCCCAAAATACATAAACCTAACATTCCTCTACGTCCCATAATGTCAATGTGCAGATCCCCAACGCACAAACTTGCACAGTGGCTAGCAGAAATATTAGAGCCGATTAGAAGAAGCTTCTGTAAGTTCTCATTGAAAGACACTTTTGAGTTAATTGATTGTCTTGATAACCTTGATATAAAGGACAAAACGATGTTTTCCCTAGATGTTGAATCTTTATTTATGAATGTACCTCTTTTACAGACGGTTGACATTTTATGCGATTACATCTCTGACAATGATTTCCTATTACCAGTATCCATTTCCTACATAAAGGAGTTACTGCTTCTTTGTACTAAGAATGTTAAGTTTACATTCGAGGGCGAGCATTATCGCCAGATCGATGATGTTGCCATGGGAGGCGCCCTAGGTCCATTGTTAGCTGATATATATATATGTCGCATGTCGAGAACCTAGTGGATAAAGAAATTGGAAAAGTTTATTTTTATAAAAGATATGTAGATGACGTAATAGTCATTTGTGATAAACCGACAGACGCCGTAGAAATCCTGAACCGGATCAATAGAGCACAAAACAGTATATCACTAACATACGTTAAAGAGAATAATGGATGCCTGCCATTTTTAGATGTACTAATAACCCACCGAGAAGATGGGTCAGTAAAACGATCTGTCTACAGAAAGTCAACATGGACGGGACAGTACCTAAATTATCATAGTTTCTGTCCACTACAGTATAAACGTCTATTCAAGCGCATTCACCGTATATGTACTGCCGATACAATTGAAGAAGAAAGACAACACCTCACTGAAATATTGTTAGACAACAATTACCCACTGAGATTTATTAGACGTTACGGAAGTGTCAACCATAGAGCTTTACCAATCCAATCAGCTCCCAAAAAGGATGTTTACATATCCTTACCGTTCAGAGGTGATCAACAAAGTTTAGTCACTAGACAAAGACTAAAGGCCGCAATCAATAGAACCTATTATGCAGCTAAACTTATCTTCATAGAGAAAACGAGGACTATGCTGTTCTGTAAACCCTCACATCAT
This sequence comes from Trichobilharzia szidati, assembly GCA_944472155.2. NCBI lineage: Eukaryota > Metazoa > Platyhelminthes > Trematoda > Strigeidida > Schistosomatidae > Trichobilharzia > Trichobilharzia szidati. The sequence continues at coordinate 79,037,250 of OX235274.1, read as the reverse complement.
CCGAACGATAGTGTCACATCCCACTGTGTTTATCAATTTACATGTATGTGTGGAGACACGTACATAGGGAGGACCCATCGGTCTCTGCAGGTTAGGGCTACAGAACACATTCCAAAGTGGCTGCAGCAACAAATGAAATCACCAGACACAATTGAACCCGGAAATAGATGTCCAACATCATCTATAGCCAAGCATATTATAGAGACGGGTCATAAGGTTGATTTCAACAGTGCCTTTAAGCCGATATATAAAACGAGGTTGGGCCACATACTTAAATTCATTGAAGCCTTAGCCATAAAAAGACTTAAACCTGTCTTATGTGTCCAAAAATTATTTGTTATCACCTTAAACCTGCCTTGGTAATTCAATTTAGAACCAAGGACTAATTTACTTCCTAATATTTTCAACCCCTTCTTTGCCTTGTTTTTTTCTCCTTTTATCTTTCTTACCCACACCTTTTGTGTCTCCCTACCCATTATTTGTGACCTTGACCTGTATACAATCTGACCTGTATTGTAATTATTCATGCCTTCTTGCATTATATAAAAACTGTGTATGACAAGTACGTGTGTGATCAGAATGTCCGAAATGTGTTGCGCCAATACATTACACGTTTCAGATAAACTACGTCTTCTTATTGTGTTGTCGAAATTCATAAAGGGAACTAATTGCTTTAAAACACGTGAATCAGACAGATGATGTCAGTGTGAGAAGCTTGTAGTGTACATTGTACCTTCGAACTTTTGTTTGAACGAACTCAGCCTGACCTTTAACCCTACTTCCACTTTGCATTCGTGATCCTCCTGTACGGTTTCTGTTTCGCTCTCTCGCTGTGCTTTCATCAGTACACTCTCCGAGCTGACCACCATCTCACCTCCAGAAAAGTGTGTACCTCTTATTTCTTATCAAATTCTATATCTCTTTTGTGTAAATACAATTCTGTTCCAGTCACGCTTGCCATCTGAAGTCTTTTAACCTTGATTCCGTTCGTTAGTACTTGCACGTTAGACAGAGTACGATTAAGGCCATAAGCGGTGAAGAAGTTTTGTAAGAGTGGTTATTGTTAGGTCGAAGTTAATCCAAGTCTAACTCTTACAAGCTAATTGTAACGACGAGTTCAGCTGGATCGCAGAAATTCGCCTATATCTCAGAAACAAGATGACTGGAGACACACAACGAATCACGTTGATGATGCTTCCGTATCATCCTTAACTGTGAGTTTGTAAATGACGACCAATTCATACAGAGTCGACACCAGGGCGATGAATGAATCAATGAGTGAGTGAGTGAATGAATGAATGAATCGATGAATCAGAGAAGTAAGGTGGAGAGCAGCCACGTGTATTTTCACGCTAACCACATCACACATCGTTTTCGTTCCTGCCTTCCTTCGTTGGTTCGTTATTTCGAGACTCTGTGTGTGTATGTCTGGAGAAGCGTAATTGAGTGAGTAAGTGGTTATGAATAAGGGATATTACAACAAATGGTTTGTCTCTTGTTGTGTCGTTGTTTTTGTTGTTGTAGGTTTCTCACAAACAATGAGCGAACAGTTCTCTTGTGTTCTGTTCTGTTATTTTCTGATCTGACAGAAAGCAGTGTTATTTCTAACTTTAGAAGGAAGACGACAAAGTCACCTTCTCCACACGCCTCCGTCCCTCACAACTAACTCCACAGAATGTGAATGGCAGATATAGAAAGACAGATGACGAGAGACAGAGACAGAAAGAGGGAGTGAGTGTAACAAAAGGCAGCACAAACACCGTGCACGATAACATGACACATGAATGAATGGACAACCACTGCACTTCACTGCAACGAACACCACATCAAGCACTATTATGCATGTACAAACTCAAGGTGGACAACTCAGTGATTGCCGCTGACACCAAGTATCTATAAACCAAGGCTTCTTCTTCTTCACCACCACCATCATCATCATCCTCGGCGAATCTCTTCACAAATGACTTCCTTTCATACTGATTGGAATGTATTCATAAATAGATAAATAAACAAACAAATATGAAGAGGGTAAGTGGTGGACGACAGACGACAGGTGACAGTGTGAGTTGGGTGATGTGAAGAAAACATTCTATTGGTGACACCAGTAATGACGGTAGTTGAGTGGGCACACCAATGTCTACAAATATATTGAAATGTATACACGATCAGACCCTCCTTATATTACCTCGGAAAGTTCAGTGATTCTGGGCATATCATCACAGACACACACACACCTACTTGAAGAATGCATAGAAGACACAAGTGTCATCATCCGAATGTTCACGCTGTATGCGTATCCCATTCAGCCAGCCCGACCATTCACCTACCAAGTTACCCAGTGCATTGAAACCGAGTCCTTCGCAGGATAGTTGGTTATTGTTGTGGTTGTGGTGGTGGTGATGGTGTTGGTTGATTCGACTGGTGAAATTCTCGAGTGTTGTACTCAAGCACGTGGAAGTGTGTAGGTTGGCTGACTGGCGTCTTCGAATCTGGCGCAAACAATCAATGGGTGGTGACTGTAGCTGATATAATACGAAATCGTTTTCAACGCTCAACTCCCACATCCATTAAATTCTCATTATTCTCCTTCAAGTACTTACTAGTCATCGACCCTGTGTGTGTGGGGGGGGGCGTCACTCTGAACAACTCGTTCGGCCCTAATGTCCTCTATCCTTAGTACACATACGACCTAACACATCGAACCATCGCCACCTCTCCTACCTCACCTCCAAACTTCAATCTCACATATACATACATACAGTCGTTAGACTGCTGGAAGATGCAGAACATTCACTTCCTGCATTCTCAGCCCCACATCCTACCTTACACAACTATCCCGACAGGCGTTTACAATTCAGGTGTTGTATTCAGGAATCAGGAAAGCTAGTAGTATCATAAAATTCTCCACACTCAATTATTCCACAAGTGACGATTGAAATCTACACATGATGAGAGCTGTGATATGGAAAGAGACGACGCTTTCCGTCCCGTAAAATTATTCCTCCACTACACGAACGTGTCAGTGAAGTCCTTCGAAATCAACCACTGACCTCCTCATATCTCTTATTTCTCAGTCATATTCGCCTCAAAATATACTCAGGTCAGTCAACACACTGACTCATTCTTAATCACCTGTGCTCACTTCACAATCGTCTCATGTGACTGTAGCTCTCAGCCGTCTAGAAACACATCACATCAGTCAGTGTTCTAGCTCTCCCAAGTCAATCACATCAACGAAACTTCTTTCACAAGATTCAGTCTACAAAACTTGAAGGCGTAAACTGTCGACATTCCGAAAGTGACTCACAGTGATCCAACATATTTGCATGATGTCAGTTGTTACTTACACTCTCCACCAGTTTAATCCATCTTCATATACATCGTCATCAGTATTTATGCGTCTCTATCTCTCTCACACACACACCAATAAAACTAGTCAGGAATTAATTAGACAACAATCATCACCAATTCATCATGACAACTTGATCAGTCACTGCATACGCTAATCTTGCTTCATCATTTCTGTGCAATTCAAAGCACTAACCCACTCAATCACTCACTCACATTGCGAAAAACAACTTTCACAGTTGATGACTTCTGAAAAGTCCACAGGTTAAACTCGTGTGGAGAGTAGGAGGTCACCTACACCAACGAGTTCACTCCCCTCACATTCATCACCGACAATTCTCATCCCCAACTCATCCAAATTCTCATCGAATTCAACCCTTGCATGATAAGATAACTTATCACATAACAATAACATCAGTAATATTAATATTAATAATACCAATCAAACAGTAATAATAACGGAAACATTAACGAGTGTCAGTGCACTACCAGCCTATCTATCCCACGAGTATTCTCATCATCGTCACCGTCACCATCACCACATCCCTCACTGTGAATCATCATGTTCAACACCCCTCCACAACATACAATCTCTCTCTCTCGCATCCTCTGTCTGTCTGTCTGTCTTTGTGGCAATGTATTCAGTCACCATAAGAAAATTAACTTCATGACAGGAGACTCACTGTCATAACTACTCACAGGCACTCAGACAGGCAGCCACTCAACACACTCAGTCGAGAATATCTGACGTTCCCTCAACGATACAATAAGGTTGAAATTTACACGACGATACATGAATTCCACAGAAAATATGACCACCATAACCTGACTAACTGGCTAGTCATATCCCCCAATACAATTCATCAAAATACAACTCCCATCACTCCATTACAGATAAGACTTATACTCTCCCACATCGACCAACTTTCATGCTCACAAGAACAACTCTGATCACATGGAGAACAATCAGAACAGTCAAAGATGCCTGCCTTATCAATCAATTATTCACATCATCCATCACTCCATCCCTACATCGAACTGAATATCACCAAGAATCAAACACACACACACACACACAAACAATTCCGTGTGTCATAACCCAAAGGATCGTGAGAATATGAAACGTATTTCAATATAATGCCATCACCTAGACTCCAAGTGAACATCAGTCGCCTACATCACTCACTCTCCATCATCTCAACAAATACTTCGACAGGAGAAACAGACAAAATCTCCACTGGATCTCAACAAAATCGCCATTTACACATACGCTGTTTCACATTACACGCTACATTACTCATACAATTATTTCCAAAACACAAGATACAGTAACTCATGAAAACATCACTGGTGAATACATATCAAAATTTATTACAAATATCGAAGTGAATAAAAATTATGCATATCTCATCTGAGCACACTTCCTCAGCCTGTCTTCAACATCCCGATATTGAATTCATCTTCTCACACCAATAGCGTTTCTTCATTTCCAGAACTTCAATCTTCAAATCCAGATATCTCATCTGCTTCTCAAACAGCAAAGACAAACGTCGTCTTCTCTCACCATCATCCACATCACCATCTTCAGATCTAGAGAGAGAGAGACAGAGAGAAAATTCCGTTATTCAATCCTCACAAAACAACTCACAAAACTACGAATCACAGCTTGTCAAATTCACCACAACAGTTACATAACTACAGTCAAAATCACTCACCCACTCACTCACTCATTCACAGATCAATCTCTTACATCTTAATTTAGTCTACTATCAACTTATCCACAATCACCGACAACAATCAGCTCCACAGTCTTCACAATCACCTTCCCATATACTCTCCACATTCACCTCATTATCAGTCGTACACATCATATTGAAGATTCTGTCAGTCTGTGTGTCTGCGTTACCCCCTGACTATTCGCCTCGTCAAGTAAATCACACACGTATAAATAAATAAATGAATAAATAGATAGATAACACATATCGATATATGCAAAGCATTGGTGAATAGTGACAATCGAAAAACAGACAACTCTACAACACTTCCTGTGTGCTCCCACCATTCTCCGACTCACTCATGTCACTCACTCACTCACTCATTTGTCCCAACTCAAACTAATCAACAAAAGCATGGAGGCAAACACTTCAAAATACAACCTCACTCACTAGAATGCACGCATACACATGTAAACACCCATTCGCGAGCCGAAGCTCCGACGAACACTCACATCGCCTTACTAACTCACAACAACTGCTCATCTCTATTCTCAATCAACACTCAATATACACAGGAATCGTAAAATAACTGCACACTCTCCAACTGAAATCACCGAAACACATCTGGTTATCGTATGATGGATTTCCGATCAATACGCCATCATCATTCTCTTCAACTCTCCACTCTCCACCTACATATTCATTCATCCATTCAATGTGTCGCCTTCATCCTCAGTCACAGCCATCCTCCTCTTCACTGCTGACACCATCACAACCTCACCTTTACACAAACACACAAGCAAAGGCGTACTCGAACACATACACGCATACGACCACAACAACAATCAATTCCACTAACTAATGAAGAACAAACATCAACTACAAAGGTGAAATAATTTAAACACCCGAGTTTCAATCTATTCCCAGATTATCAAAGCTATAGTAAATCAAATACACATGCACACACACACTAGAAATTAGTCACATTCGAAATTCAACCTGAATCAAGAGAAGTGACCAACGAGGACCAACACAACACAGCACAGCACACTACATCACATCACATCACATGACAGAACAGGTAGGACAAATTAACTCATTAAATATCATTACTCACCTATAACCCCGGTCACTTGAATCACCATTCCCCACTACATCATCACCAACTCCATTCACATCCATCTCCTCACAACTCTCATCATCATCACTCGACAACGACAAATCAACAGTCTCACTCACGCCAGGACCACCTCCTCCAACACACCCTTCACCAACTCCCACATCGCCAACACAACAACCCTTCACCTCACCAACACCATTCGAAACACTCTCAGGTTCATTCACTCCACTGTGTGCTCGAACTCCATCAGTCAACTCGTCGCTCTTATTCGTACGATTCACAGTCTTCTCCACTGAGTCGTATGGAACACACAAATTCTGGGGGATAGGAGCTATTGAGTAGGCGTTCAAGATTCTCAGACCCATTGTGTTTGAAGGATTCGTGTCAGTGGAGACCGTAGAAGGCGTCGAATTAATGTGGGGTCTCGGTGATATCCAAACACATGGTGAGGGAGTCAGTAACGGCAGACTCAACTGACGAACACTCGAGTCAACATTGCCTACCTTCATTCAATAGGATTAACATGTCGTTATGAAATGTGAACATACCGAAGTGCACTGACCACTCACATTGGAATCTCCATTAACACTGACCGCCACGTGATGAATAGTGCCGGATTCAGAGGACTTCGGAGTATCGGGACACACTGTGTCCTGTCTGTCTGTCATCGTGAGATTCAGCTTTCTCAGCATTTTCTGTCCCTTATAACGGAGTCGAGTCCAGTGTCGTCTCGGATATCCCTTCGAGTGCAGATATTCTGAGAATTGCATCCACATGTTTCTCTTCATCAGCAGTGATGGCTGACTTCTTTCTCCATCCCTCAACATATTCTTGTATTTGATTAGTAGTTGTGTGAATTCTTTCACCTCGTCCTTTGTGAATGTCATCGGTATGATTGGCTTTGCTTGTTCTTTGACTGCTTCATCATTCTGTGTCGCAGATGTATAGGCCATAATAAATAATAATAATAATAATAGTAGTAGTAGTAGTAGTAATAATTATAATCGAGCGGTTTTGGAGATATTCCGTAATTTGTTTCAGTATGTCGTGGTGTTATTCTCGGTTAGTGTATTTCTCTGGTATATTTCTGCGTGTTTTTGTAAATATGTTGATATAATATAGAGACAGTGTCTAACTTATTATTATAGGTGTATATATATGGAAGGGTTGTCATTGGATGTTCCAGTGGTTTTCGTCACTAGGTCACACACGAGTGTTGGCTAGACATGTTGGCCTTGTTTTCTGGTGATTGAGGTCACAGGATTTTGGAATCAAGCATGCTCATTGGTTGTTGTTTGTTGCAGCCTGTGATTTGTTTTCCATTTCAATGTAGAAATTACTGCTGAATAATGGGAGTGTTGTTTGTTTTCGTGCATGCATGCAAGCGGTTATGACCACTTCTCTCTTTCTCTCTGTGTCTCTTTGTCTAGCTGTGTGCGTGTGCTTGTGTGTGTTGTTCTCTTGTCTACATCAGATTTTCAATCCTTTTCATTCATGCGCAAGGATGACACGCAAAATCGTGAAGCGTTCCTTTTCATTCAGTCAGTCATTCATTCACTCATTGATTTATTCATGTCTACTTCATGATTGGAGGAAAACGAGATGTTGAAGTTTTCATGATGCCCGTAAAAAGTTTGAGCATTGTGGATTAGATGAAATAAAGTATAATTATATTTCAATAGTTTACACACAATGATAACAATAATAATAATAATAATACTAATAATGATTTACTTTATTCCAAAAACAGTACTTGTGATACAGAATGGAATTTTCAGCATTAATCACAATATTGCATCTAATTTACTCAAATTATAAATAAAATTAATCACATAGAAAATTTTCCACATTTACAATAGGGTTAATATAAAAAAATAAAAAACATGCAGCATATAAAATGGAATAATAATAATAATAATGATAACAGCTAAGGTAATAATGATAATAATACAAGTGAAAATTTCCATGGTCTTGTTTCACACAGTATTGTCAATGCGGTATACAAATCCTTGCATGATTAAAAACATTGAATATAATGTTCTCTTTACATGATATGGTGAGGGAAAAAACAAAGATTACAGCAGTCATAGAGATAAGTTGGTGTTTGCAGTTATGAAAGTAAAAACAAAGAAGCAACAGGACCATAAATATAATAGAAATAATAAAAATGAAACTTGAAGGCATATAAGGATGGATGGATGGAGGAGATTGTTTATTTACTAGATGAAAAAAGGTTAGTCAATTCTTGCCTGACGCTATTTTCATCACATAAAATACGGGCCAAGTATGGTATCATAGAATTTTTATACTTAGATGTGCGAGCATACACTTTTCTGAAGTCACTTCTTGTTCTACCTGAGGAGGGAGATGCAAGGTGAAAGCTGAGGGTGTTGTGGTGCGTGCTCCAAGTCAGACAAAATCCCTTTAGCAAATTTACTGCACGAAGTCAAATGCCTATCGACAACGACGTTAACCATGTAGTCCACTGGGACAACACTCATCCTACTGACAGTCTTCAGCATTCTACGAATTGTGACAAAGTCCTTTTTAAGCAAACCAGGAAAGAATAAGCAGGGGTGAACAATACAGAAGAATAGGTAGGATGCAAGAGTTTATGAACTGTAAGAGCAGGAGGGGTTGAGTTATACCCGAGTGCCTTAACTTCTTAATGTAAAATGTCAGGCGGAATATTTTACTGGAGATCACTGAGACACGGGAAGACCAGGAGAGATCAGAAGAGAGAATAAGTCCAAAATACTTAATTTCAGTTTTAATTCCTATATCATTGTCATCAATCTTACAACTGTCATGAGAATCGACGGCTTCTTTTAACTGTCGTTTACATATTAAGCTGAAATTAACAGTTTGACATTTAGAAGGATTCAGTTTAAGACCGTTAGACTCAGACCATTTACTGACTTCCGACAGAAAGCTATTCATTTTGGTACAATCTAGCTGGGAGTCAACAGCCATTGAAACAGCTAAATCATCAGCGTACTTCACAAAGTTTATTTCATCAGACTGAGGCAAGTCATGTAAGAAGATAGAAAAAAGAAAAGGAGAAAGGACAGCGCCTTGAGGGACACCAGCTTCAGTAGGTAATGAAGTCGAGGACTTCCCTTTATATACGGTGTACTGCTTTCTTTCTGAGAAATAAGAATGTAACCAGTTAGCAGCCCAACATTCTGTTTGACTTACAGCAAGTTTATTTAACAAGATGTCCCCAGGGACCGAGTCAAAAGCAGATGTATAGTCTATGAAGGCACAACGAACAAATTTAGCCCCTTTGTCTAGACTGGAAGCAATGTTATGATATAAGACGGCGGCTGCATCTAAAGTGCTTCTACTGTGCTTATAGGCAAACTGTTTTGGGTCATTAAAGGATTTAAGAGAGGGTACAAGACTAAGTGAAAGTAGTTTCTCCATAGTTTTCAAAAAAGGAGAGGTAATAGCAATGGGTGTAAATTTGACACATGCTCCAGTAGACAATTTAGGTATGGGTACAACTTTAATGTCTTTCCAAACAGCAGGCACAGTATTACTGGAAAAAGATTTGTTAAACAGATCAGTGAGAGGGTAACATAGAATATCAGAACATTTTTTGAAAATAATACTAGGTACATGATCTGGACCTAAGCTCTGGGAAGGGTTCAGACACTTGAGGCACTTTTGAACATCATTTGTGTTAAAACCTGGAAAGGGGCTATTATTAACACTAGTGATACTGGGAAGCATGGAATTTGAGGGAGAATAAATAAAAGATTTATTAAGAGTACATACATCAGAAGAATACGGAATATTGTTAATCTGCTTACCACCAGTGATTTCCTTAAATAGTTTCCACATATTTGAAGCATTTTTGCAGGATATGAATTTCTGGTTATATATAACATTGAATCTCTGCATTTCAGACTTGATAAGGAAGTTAGTTCTTTTTACACCACTTTTATCTTTCATTTTATATAGCTTTTCCTTCTCTCTACGAAGCTTTTTAAGTTGAGGGGAGGAGAAACGGTCGAATTTGACGAATAGTGTTTCTTTTGGACAGCAGATTTCAAAACAGAATTTCAGATAAGACGTAATATTAGAGATTGTGTCATCAAGTGAAACATCATTAAACAGATCCCATCTTGTGTCACTGAGCATGTTCCTAAGATGTTGTACATTCTCATTTGAGTAACATCTGTGAACAACTTTCTTGGACAAGTTAGAGAGAGAAGGCTTTTTTGTGTAACTTTCCGTAAACTTTGGGTAGAACTCGTACAATACAGTGATCAGAGTTTGAGAGTGGAGCTCTTTTACGAGCCTCGTATATTCCAGAATCATTTATGAATACTAAATCAAGCGAAGTATCTTGTCGAGTTGGGAAGTTAACCACATTTTCATGACCCAGCAATGTAATAAAACTGTAGTCACTGGCGTTGAAGTCACCAGTTACTACAGACAAGGAGTTACCAAACGAAGCAGCAGCAAAAATAGTGAATTCGTCAGCAAAGATCGATAGTTCTGAGGGACTGCAAGAACGTGTGACATAGATATTTGTGACAAAAATGCATTTATACTTAGATAAGCGTTTAGGTCGGCATTTAACAGTTATACATTCAATGTTGTCATTTGAGAATTTGAAGCAGACGTTGTTGGCAGTAGTCCACTGAGAATTAATAAAAGTGGCAACACCTCCACCTCTCTTCTTCTTTGAGCTGCATCGGTCTTGTCTGTACACTGTGAAATCAGGTGAAGAGACTAAATTATCGTCATATGAATCGTGCAGCCAAGTTTCTTGAAGAGTAATTACAGCAGTATTACAATATACATTTGAGTATAATAGAGAATGCAAATGATTAATCTTGTTTGGTAGAGATCTGCAATTTGTGCTCATAATCACAGGAACAGTCATCAAATGCATTGGAGTACGCTTTAAAGCTCGTTGCCATCCACCATGAGGCTTTTTCTTAAGTTTGTTAGAAACGAGTAAATCAGCCGGTTGGAAACGTTTTGAATAATCGCGAGAGTAAACAATGCGATTAGGACACATAATTGAATGATTCAAATAAAATAAATACGAGGAAATACATGCAATATATAGGATGGAAAATTTGGCAGCCCAAGGTTTAAGCAGGCCGCCGAGATATGAGTTTTGTTATTGGTAATATTTCGAGTAAAATTACTGCCCACGTTCACACCATTGATGGAATTGTCTTATTCACACATTTATGGTTTGTACTCATATATATAGTTCATTATTTTTGCTCATTCATGTTTTTTTTTGTATTATTTAAGTTATATTCCACGTTCATTCATGTTTTGTATCCAGAATTATATTCCAAGTTGTTGATAGTTGTACTGAGTCACCCTTGCTACATGTATCCGATGTGACTTTAATGAATATCGATTCTGTTATAAGTCTTTCTTTCCATTTGTTCATGTTAGTTTTTAGAATACACACATTGTTCCAATCGATATTGTGGTATTTAGCCCATGCATGTGCAGCTATCGATGAATTTTTTTCAAGATTCTTGTAGGCTTGTGTTCCTGTTGGTTGACCTTTGGTTAGGCGTTTATGTTCATTCACTCTTATTTTGAGTGATCTCGACGTTTACCCCACATATTTAGTCGGACAGTCAGCACAAGATATTTTGTAAATCAAGTTGTTTTATCCATCATATTTATAGGATCTTTCAGTTGATTTATTTAATTTTTGATTAGATTTATCGGTTTGAAAGTTGTGTGAATGCCGATATTTTTGAGGTTTCTTTGAATTGCCTCTGATGTACCACTTTTATATGGTATTGTGACTGTTATTTTTGCATTCTTCCATCTTGTTATTCTCCGGTTTTACCCTCTTTTTTCTCTTTTTTATATTATCTTTTATAAATTCTTTTGGGTAGTTGTTTTCGAGTAGCATTTTGAATAGGACGTTTATTTCTTTACACTGGTCCTCTGGCGTTGTTGTAAGTCTACGTATTCTATCTGCAAGACCTTGTATTAATCCTCATTTCACCGTGAGTGGATGAGCTGAGTGATAATCAAGGAATCTTCCAGAGTGTGTGGCTTTTCTATATAGCGTCGTTTTAATGCTACCATCTATTATTCTCTGTATTTTGCAGTCTAACATAGACAGTTCTCCAATTTCATTCTCTACTTCCATAGTGAATTTTATTGAGTCGACATGGCTGTTTATGTGTGAGAAGAGTTTCTCAATATCGTTTTTTTTTCACTATTACTAGTGTGTCGTCTACATATCTCCACGAACATTTTAGTGATGACCTGAATGGTTTAAGGGCATTCTCTTCCCAATAATCCATGAATATGTCAGCTATTATTGGTGAGATAGGCGATCCCATGGCTACTCCTTCATTTTGTTGGTATATCTTCCCTTCGAATGTGAAATATGTTGTTGTCAGACAGAATTCCACCCCTTTTATTATCTCTTTATACGGATAACTGTGTTCTGTGTTTTAGGCCATTATCTTCTTTTAGTTTCCCTTTCAGTGCATTCATGGCCATTTGAATGGGTATTTTCGTATATAGAATGTTTACATCAGAGCTGACTAGTGTTTCATCTTCCTCTGTTTTAGTGGTTTTTAGTCGCTTCACTAATTCAAATGAATCTGTTATTCTAGCTTTTGAATTGTCTCTTGTTGGTCTTAGTATTGTCGAGAGACATCTTGATAGCATATACGTCGGTGTGATTCTAAAGTCTACAATCGGTCATATTGGGTATCCCTCTTTATGCAATTTTATCTTGCCATATATTCTAGGTATATTGCATGATTTTGGCATAATTTCAAACCATTTTGACTAACCAATTACTTCTTTAATTTGTCTAACTACCTTCGCTCTTTCTTTCATTGTTTTGTTCGTCACTGTTTCAGCTGACTTCGTCATTAGGGTATAGGGTCCAGATTGTAGATGTTCATTCATCTTTTCATTATATGTCGTTTTGTTAAGTATTACTGTTTTGTTTCCCTTGTCTGCTTGAGTAATGACAATGGATTTGTCTGCTTTTATGTCTTGGAGTGCTTTTAGTTCCTCCTTCGTTACATTCAGCTTTTCTGCTTTTTGCTTTTTTAAGGTTAGTGCACATTGTGCTCGTACCAGTTCTGCTTTTTGCTTGTCATGTCCTTCGAGTGCTGTTTCAATTACAGGTATAATATCTTCAGGTTTTAATTTTTTTTGTTGCTAATATTGAAGTTCATCCCTTTCATCAGTACGCTCGCTTTCCTCTGCTTCTGTTAGCTTTCTGTCTGACAAGTTTACAATCCAATTGGCTTTAGTTACTTGTTTGTCATTCGGAGTTTTCGCTATCATGAGTTTATTAAATTTTTTTCATTTGTTTCTTCTTTGTTTTTTCATAGGTAGTTTCTTTTCGTTTTTGTGCAACTTCTAGTATGCTTTCATACTTTTCCTTTTCAATTGCTCCTTTCAATTTTCCTTTCGCTTCATTAATATCTTTCCTTATTGTGAATGGCTTTCGTATAATTCCACATAGGTGTTCTTTGATGCATATTTTTGAGGCATGTGTGAGTGCTGCATTTGCTTTATCAGTAGATATCGGTGATTTTAGTCTCATGTAAACAGGAGTAATTCCATTTTTTAGGCATCTGATGTTGAAAATTCGATGGTTCATAAATCGAGATTCAGCTTGATATAAATGTGTGAGTTTGTTGGCCAGTCTTTTAATGGGAAGACCGTCAGTTGAATTAATATCAGTGAAAAGTTTGAGCATTGTGGATTAGATCAAATAAAGTATAATTATATTTCAATAGTTTACACACAATGATAAGTTTTGTTATTGGCAATATTTCGAGGAAAATTACTGTCCGCGTTCACACCATTGATGGAATTGTCTTATTCACACATTAATGATTTGTACTCATATATATAGTTCATTATTCTTGCTCATTCATGTTTTTTTTGTATTTTTTTGTATATATGTGTAAATATGTGGGGCAAACGTTCAGATCACTCAAAATAAGAGTGAATGAACATAAACGCCTAACCAAAGGTCAACCAACAGGAACACAAGCCTACAAGAATCTTGAAAAAAATTCATCGATAGCTGCACATGCATGGGCTAAATACCACAATATCGATTGGAACAATGTGTGTATTCTAAAAACTAACATGAACAAATGGAAAGAAAGACTTATAACAGAATCGACATTTAATTGGTGGATGGTGACTAGCAGTGAAATCCAGGATGCGCATTTCGTCCTATCTGGGACTCGTCAGCTGTATGTACCTGCATTTCTCAATGAGTGATGATGTTCCCACCGAGGCTCGAACCAAGTCCCCATAGTTTCCAACGCCAAAGCGTTATTCACTAGACCACTTCGGCCACGAGAGCCACCAATCAAATACTAATTAAACATGAATGAGCAAACATAATTAACTATATATATGAGTACAAATCATAAATGAGTGAATAAATCAATTCCAACAGTGGTGTGAACACGGGCAGTAATTTTGTTCGAAATATTACCAATAACAAAACTTATCATTGTGTGTAAACTATTGAAATATAATAATACTTTGTTTTCATGATGTATTCACATCACATCACATAATATAACATAACAACAACGTAAGATAACATTAATAAATGGCAATGTTTTATCTACGTCTTCGTTCGATCGATTGATCAGTCGATCAATGAATCAACAGCCAAACTGCCTGAACTGGAACAGGCTGAATTGGAAGATGAGAAATTGGATGACATTAGTGATGTATGTGTGTGAAACTTACAGGACAGGCAGGCAGGCAGGCATGAGGATAGAGAGAGAGGAAGAGAGACTGAAGTAGTGTGTGGTAAAGCGTGCGAAAACAGGTCGATGACCAGTGTGTCACACCACCCGAATCGCATCAATATCGTCCCCTTGTTATTTCCGTCTATTCGTGTGAGTTCTCCTGATCAGGATAGACAGCAGCCATTGGGAGAGCGAAAGACACACATTGTTCATTGACAGGAGAGAGGTCGATGAGCTACTCGAGGCTTGTTGAATATGCTGTGTGAGAGACTACTGGGTCATCATCATCATCATCATGATCATCGTCATCATGGAAGACAGTGGAAGTGAAAGAAACACACACTATCCAGGTTAGGTGGTAAGACTACGGTGAGTAGTAGTTGACGCTGGGAATGGAATCTATGCCATCAGAGAAGTAAAGTTAATTATAATTATAATTTCATTTTAATAGTTTATACACAATGCGAAGTTGGTCGGTTGGTTTTAATTGTCTTGGTAATATTTCGAGGAGAATTAGTGGCGATGATGACACGAACTGTTGGAGAGGAGTTTGTTACTGGTTATGGTTAGTTCAAATGTCATGTGAAGGGAGAGGTGATAGGTGATCGGTGGTGTGATGTGATGTGATTTGATATATGAGTAAAGAGTATTGTTCACTTGGTAACTTCACTTCTCACTCAGTCTGCCTAGTTAAATGATGAGTGTGTGTGTGAGAGCGAGAGAGAAGATTGGGATGGGGATGGGGATGGCTGACAGTGGTGAATGATCAGTAGCACTTGGTGAAGAAGATATGGAATAACACATGTCAGAAGGGGTTCGCCTAGATTTAGAACTTCGCTCATCATTTGTCTAGTCGTAAATGATCTACCGATCTACTACTGTAAGAATGATCAAAATAATCCCGGTGTGTTTATTGAGACCTTTTAGTAGACTTCTTATCGAGACTGGAAGACGAATCTGAGTTACCGGAGATTGTTAATGGAGTACATGCATTGGAACAAGACCGACTAAGACTTTCCTGCAATCAGAAATCCCAACCTACTCTGAACATAGTCACACATGTGATCACTAATGGAGTAGAAGTGAATCAACCTACGGCGAGTGAGGAGCTGAACATGCTACTCAGACAGAAAGATAAATTAGCGTTGAAAGCTCACGGAACTTCGACTTGGTGAGAGAACGATGGAAGCTGGTTGACGGTAATACCTCAGTGTCTATGCCATGAGATGATACAAGAATGTCACCAGTCAGCTTATACAGGAGTAGGCAGAACAACAACTACAACCGACCTGTTGAGACAAAGCATATACTGACCAGGAAACTGAGAGAGAGATGATGTTGCAAAATATGTGCTGGGATGTGTTCAGTGGCAGTTGGTGAGAGGAGATAGGTGCCTACAATGCTTCTGCAGTAAATTCCAGTTAGTGCGGTAGGTGACTTGTGGTCCGTAGATGTGATGGATCCATTTCCGCAAATATTCAGTGACAATCCTTACCTCCTGGTGATGACGGAACACACTACAGGATGGGTAGACACGTCGTGATCCTCGATCACTTTGCGATAAGTGTGACTGACGCAGTAGTTCGACACATGGTTGCGGACCACGGTGTATCAAGGACGATAGTGACAGATCATTGTCAATGTTTTCAAAATGAAGAATTTACTTCCCGTTTGCGAAACTGCGTATCGACGAACTACCCGACACGTATCACAGTGCTAGTCGACCTGTCGAATCGAGGTCTGCCGTAATGCAGTGATGGATGAGATGCGCTGCTCGTCGTCGGGAGGCTAGTCACCAATCAGCTGATCAGCTCAGTCTAATGTCACACATCATTGTAGGCCTGTTCACTGCAGCACACCAACCAACATCAATCTTATCCTCCAAAATATTCACGTCATCATCATCATCACGCTGTGGGACACCACAAAATCCATCGATATCGGCCAGACAATACTCATCACCCACCCGAAATTGAAATGCATAAGGACATGAGGATTAATCAGATGAAGGATAAAAGCGATATTACAAGGAATATTAATTACTCACAAAACCATTCCTAGTAACAATGATTACATTATGACGTGAAGAATAATTAATATTGAGGAGAGGAAGGCGATTGACATTTTCACATTCATTTCTGTCAGCTGTGTTGCAAATTGGTTGTGTCAGAGAAGACAATGGTGTGCAGGGACCAGCTGACAATGAGGAATTCCGACAAGCCTGCCTGCCAGCCTACACTGGATATAGGTTGTTGACACGAATGTGTAGCTCTGTGGTCACCGACTCATGCATGATACATGGAACCTATGTCAAACATGCCACCCACCGCCAGAAAACCGAGCACTGATCGACCAACTTGCGACCGACCGCAGCGGACTGACTGTCGGCCAGCAGTGGGGCACCATCGCCTGCTCTCCCGCTGTGCTCACTGACAACACACCAGGATGTGTGTTCACTTCAGCTGGCATAGTCAAATCGCCAGACAAATCATCCTGGTCCAGCCCAGTTTACAAACGCTATCATCAAACCACTCAAACCAATCTGTGCACCGACCAACCCATTCTAATTCCTAGACTACTGCACATCTGCCCAACTACGTACTCAACTACTAACCAGTCATTTCGAAAATTTTTACTTCTGCCGACATCTCTTGCTTCATCGTCTTGCCGTCTTTGTTTTACGTACTGTCCTACGCACACGGTCACAGCAGTTGTCATGATATATCTCTATTACTTTGTCCAACTTCACTCATCTCCACACTCAGGTAGTGTTCAATTCCCTCTGATTATGTATAGTGAATTGTACGAATCCCCACCTCAATCACGTCATCTACCTTCAGCTCCATGATCGATCACCTCATGAAGCGGATAATTGGTGTCCACTGATTTCCTCACCCACAGAATTAATCACATATCTCTATCCAATGTTTCCTAATAGTTTTGGATTCGCTTATTTCACTCATCACAACAATACACACACATACTCATTCTGCCCGTGTGTAATACATCATCAACAACATGTATTATCATGTTTGTTGAAAAGACAAACCCCTGAGAGAATATGTGCATCAGCGTGTGTAGGTGAGACTTGAAAGCGAAATATAGTCAACATATTTGATTCAATGTGAGAATGGCAACCAGGAGGGATGTTAATCATGAGGATTTAGAGTAACCCTCGTTTCTTCATTATACTGATACTGTCTGTTTTCGGCACAACTCTCGTCTCATCTTTACTACTACTTTACTGTTGCAAAATATGATCTTGGAAGTGATTACTGTGGAGTGAGAGACAGAAAGAAAGAAAGAAAGAAGAGCTAACGGTATAAGATGTCTTCATGAGCCACTTAGAAAGACTCCAAGATTATGTTGTATGGATGAAGAATAATTTGAAGAGGATTGTCTTGTGAGGTGTGTAGACGACTTTACAATATGCGATATATTGTAATATCTGTATAATGATAATACGGATGACAGTGTATATTTCGAAATGAGGGAGATACATGTCATCTTGTGAATCATGTATTTGCTTTCTATATGGTTCTGGAGAACCATTATGGTGTCTAGCGTCAAACCCTGAGAATTCCTTTTGTTCAATGCAATATCCAAATATTGATTCATCACTTATCTCAAGTGAACTTATTATAGGTTATCGAAACAACCACGCCAACTGTAGCGTAAGAGTTCGTTGTTGTTATGTTTGCGTAGTAATATAAGTAAAGTGATATCTCTTGTTCTAGACTAAATACTAAAGGCAGTGATTATGCGAAATATCAAAATAAAATCCGAAACAATGAAAGGTAGTCAATGTGAGTGAGTTGGTTTGTAGAGATTCTATGTATTGCAAGTTTTGATCATGAATTGATGTGAGTTGGAGAGACGCTGGAAAGCAGAGGAGGGTACTGGGTAGTGGCCTATTACTAGTTTGGGACCCCTCGTCAGTACACACCCACCAGGGTTGGAATGCAGAAGCTTGCGGTTGTAGGCAGGTAGACAAGCTCATAGAACATTCAGCCACTGGGAACTGACACAGCAGCTCATGAATTATAACATTTAACAATTCGTAATTTCAGCACGTCAAGCAACTAGTGTCATCGACGAGTGGACCTCGCTGGTCAACACTTCTCACCGGAGCTCTAGTCAACTTTATCCTGTAGCCAGTAAATAGGAAGCCGATGTAATCACCGAAACATGCAACGAAGTGATTATAATAGAACAGAGAATTCTCTACAAACTTGTACAAATGAGCTGAACAGGGATTTGTTTCAAACTGGATTTATACACCGTGTTTTCATAGGAAGGCATGTCATTTGTTCAAATTCGAACAAGAACTGTTCAAAGTCATCTTTCTCCACTCTACACTCTCAGACAAGCTGATATCAAACTCACTGTTGTGGAAAATCTTGTATGAGGTATTCACTTTGATTGCTGCACAATTCTTCCTAGCCTGTCTGTAGGAGTAAATGGTGCTTGCTGCTCACATCTAGACAGGAAGTATCAAGATTACACATTTATACTTGTCCTTCATCATCTCATCCTGCTATATGGCCCATTTCATCGGATTTACTTCGTCTTCACTCGAATGGCGGTGGCGCCAATTCAAACTGAGGTATCCCATGTAATGTAATGTAATCACTCCTCATGTATCATAAGTGTGTTACACGTCGCTTTAATTAATTATTAGTCACTTATGCTAGATGTACACGTATGTCATCGTGTCGTTGACTAATGAGTTGTCTTACCACATCATGAAAATCAATTATTCATTCTGCCCTCTATTTAACTGAGGAGAGTGGACTGAAACATCAGTGGATCGCACTTAAACTTTAATTTCGTTTATGTCCCAATTTAGCAGATGCAAGCCAATGATCGCAATGACAGTCTGTACAATGGAATCTCCTGTTACGAGAGTTGTGAGTATGATTTCACTCAAAGGGAAATCGACTGATGGTTCAGATGACTTTGACGAAGTTTTCCACAAATATATGTAGGAAAATGGGAAGATAGGTGATGGTGATCAAAGTGAAATAGCACACGTCAACACTGATTCATCTTATGCTTCACCACTATGAAGCTCCAGGTTTCCGGAAAGAGAGCTATTCCTTGTCTCTCCTCCTCCTCCTATCGATTCGAAAGACTTATGGCTGTACAGGATTCCACTCACCTCACTTTCACAGAGTTCCAGTGTTCGTCCACACAGGCCTCCTCCGTGATGCTACATTTGTTTTCCTTCACGTTCCCCAGTGGAACATAGGGCTTCAAGCTAGTGGCTTGAAGTTTCTGTAGCAGTGTTTATTTTACAGGATGGGGTTGCTAGCCTCATGCAGAACCTTTCCTCTTCACCAGCATTATTTCCGGCTTAGCGAGGCAAAGCATTGCGTCGGCCGGCGATCGAACCGCGGACCATGTGCATGGTCGGCGAGCGTCCTAACCGCTATGCTGCATAATGTCGCCAAATTTGCTCTGACGTCTACAGTGAACGTGTCATTCACAGTTTCAACCTTCAGTTTCTAGGTGTTGAACATGAAATGTGGTCTGTCTACAGCTTCTTCGAAGGTATTCAGTCTCACCTTCAAAGCTCACTCACTGCACCAGATAATGTTCTGAAGCCACTTCTGCTATCCTCCCTAATATTGTGTCAAGCAATCCGCGCCTACGCTTTCCCCGGAAACAATGAAATAACGTCTATCTGATTTCTGGTTTGTCCATTTCCTGAAACTCATGTCGCCATATAAGTATATATATATCTTCATGTCTGCATTGAATGCACAGGAGTCTGTGAAGGATCCCCTGTTCTCATGCATTCCATTGAGTACTATTCCACTATTGATGAATCCTCCTCCTCCTGTGTTGTCTGCTCCCGGTTTCACATCATTCACATCACTCATTTGCAATTCCGATGTCACCATCGGAGTGGATTCTTGTCCAGTATTACTGACTCAGGTGGTTCACAGAAGTCTTCATTTTCTCCTCACAGGATTCATCATTTACGACCACCTAGTGAACATTCATCTCTCATCACACCTGGGAATTTTCATGTCAAGCTGAAAATTATTCAGAAAACAGAAAGGCTGAGCGCAGAAATTTTTACTTTTCAATCAGATCCTCATCTCTGGCTCTACTTTAATATATATCCATAACAATTTTATTACAATACACAACAGTTTACCAAACAAGTTGCGATATGTTTGTTAACAATAATTAAAGTGTCAAAATGTCAATGGGTTGATAATTAACGAAGAAAATCAATACACATTTAAAAGGTAGAAATGGTTAGAATAAATTATTTTTGCAAGAATAACACGTAATTAAAGATGAAGTAGTCAGAAAAAATAAAATAATTTGGACAATTATAATTTTTATCATTTTTAAAGGTTTAGGGGGAGGGAAACGAAGTAGTCCGGTTCACACATTCATGTAACGATGCCCAAGACAAGGAAAGTGGCTGTACAAATTTCTTTTGAAAACATAGGCTTGGCTTCTTCAGGTGGATTCCGATTGCTTCAGCTGTCTGTAGAAGACGAAATCGTAGAGCCACATTAGGATTAGTCGGAATGCAATAAATAATTTTAAATGTAGTATTAACATCAGCCTTATGCTCAGTATCAACAAGGTGTGCTAAAATAGAACTACGAATAGTTTTGATGTGGTTGCGTTCTCTGAGCTGGATAGTTAATTTGCGAAGCTTTCATCTCCCTACTGGGTGACATCTTCAGCGCATACTTCAATTTGAACTGAGTTTTCAGATTTCTCCACGAGTTTCTTAATCATCTCTCCTGGTGACCTTGGATGTGATTGGTTGTTTTTGTGTGTTTTCACACTTTCTAGGTTACTTGTATTGTCACTCATTGTTTTTTTGACTTGAACTTTGACCCTTTGTCTGTGAGGTTTCTTTCTTAACGGTTGATAAATTTAGTCTATCTCGATGTGTCTATTGATTGATGATTCACTAGAATGCCAAGCTTCTAAAAATTCTCCAGCATTCTTGTTGTTTCCTCTGTCTAATATTTGAACGTTGTCCCAGTCGAATAGATATCCGTGTTTGTCTGTATGTAGTGATATGAGGGAGTGGATGTCATGTCTTTTGACGCCTAGCTTATGTTCGTGGATACGAAGACGAAGGGGACGTCCACTTTGGCCAATGTAGTGTTTTTCGCAGTTGTTACAATTTATTTTCTAGATGATGTTGGTTTTATCTACTTTTGCTGTTGAGTCTTTTGGTTGACATAGAATTGAGTGAAGTGACTTTGTTGGTTTGTGTACAACTTCGATTCCTAAAGGTTTGAAGGGTCTTGTAGTGATTTCTGAGATATCCTTTATATATGGTAAGGCGATTTTCTTTGTGATTTCCTTGGGGGCCTTTGGTTTGATAGGTTGGCTTGGGGGTTTATGTCTTTTGATGAAATTCCGTGGATACCCATTCTTTTGGAAGACGTCAATGACATAACTTTCTTCAATTTTCCCTAAGGTGGGAGTGCTGCAATGAGTCCTGGCTCTCTTGAATAGTGTTTGTATGCAATTCCTCTTGTGTGCTATTGGATTGTTGCTGTTGTAATTCAGGATTTGGTCTGTGTGAGTTGATTTTCTATAGACTTGAGTTTCTAATTCCCCTGTGGTTGTTCGCTTGACTAAGATGTCGAAAAATGGGATTTGGTTTTCTGATTCCTCTTCTCTTGTGAATTTGATGTCGTTGAAGACGTTGTTTATCAAGTTATGAGCTTTATCTAACTCGTTTCTTTTGATAATTACAAATGTGTCGTCTACGTAACGTATCCAAATCTTGGGTTTGATCTTTGGTAGAATTATGCTTTCTAGCCTATGCATCACTGTGCGTCGGTGGCACAGTGGTTGGGACTCTCGCCAACCATGCACATGGTCCGGGGTTCGATCCCCTGCCGGCGCACACCCGATATCTATGGTATGCCTGAATTTGGGCAACCGATATCCATGCTGAAAATTCCACACTTGTACTGAAAATACAGTGTGGAAATCAAGCTGTAAATCAAAAAAAAAAAAATCAAACCTCATATTGGCGATCCCATAGGTGTTCCTTTGACTTGTTCATATATTTGGCCGTTGAACTGGAAGTACGTTGTTAGACATGGGTCTATGCATTCCATCCAGCTTGTGAGTTGCATTTTTGATTTTTGTGGAACGTGTTCGTCGTTGCTAAGTAATTGCTTCATGGTTTCTTTTACTAGTTTCTGTCCGATTGAGGTTTACAATGCTGTGACGTAGAAAGATATCATTATCACTAGTTCATCTATTTGGATGCCTCTGATTTTCTCTAGGAATTGGATAGCCGAGTTGATGGATTGATTACAAGATTCCGTTAGATGTTTTAGTTTTCTGTATAATTCTTTGGATAAATTGTATGTTGGAGTTCCTGGTAGTGATACAATTGGTCGTAACGGGATATTTAGCTTGTGTAATTTGGGTCTGCCGTAGAACCGAATACGAATAGATCTTGTTTGTTCCTTGCTTAACCATGTTGGATGATGTTCGGAAATACGAAGATGGGCCTGCCTAATTTTAGGCCCAATGTAGCTGGCTCCGCAGCTGCAGTCAAACTGTTGTATACACACAGAAGAGGCAAAATTAGGAGGGGATTTTTTCTATATTGAAAAATATTCTCCCCACTAAATCTCACCTGTGTCATTGTGTGAACTGAATGTTAACTGTAAGTGTGCTGGCTTGTGGAATGAAACAACGCATATGGATTACATCCAGATTTCTCCTACGAAATCCCCAGTCATAATTGCAATCGATTAATTCACTGAAACGTCTGAGATACGTGTGAAACTTCAAATAACAGGATTGATATAAAATTCACAAGCCTCAAATAATTGTGAGGTGTCCAGTCAGGATGTTGTCGAAATCGCTGTCATCACTGTATGTTAATAAGAGTAGAACAGTGGAGTTGTATCAATATCAATCCATGGTCAGTAATAAACAACACGAATGTCCAGATGAAGAATACAGGGATTCGAATAAACGCTAATGAGGAGAATGCGACACATACAGGAGATCCATACTGCAGATGGTGCAATATATCGAGATCTAAATCCTACTACTCACAATTGTCGAGCAGTATGAAATTTAACACCAATGGAAAAGCCTCGCTTGAACAATCATTGCAATGCGATGGCCATAGAGAAAGTAAACGTCGATAAGACAGTTTTCCTAAGCTTCTTCTTTCCTTTGTTACACTCGCCTAAATATAAACAACTTCCCACCCTCAACGATCGTCATCTGGCTGAATATTGACACTCCGATCGCAAACCGTGAGATATTCATACCACATTTTAAAGAAATATATCACGTTGAATATTCTAACACAAATTAAAGGCGCATTAATCTGATTCAGTGAGTGACAATCAAGTATTCTGTCATTCGATCAAACTCAACAAAGATGCACAGATTTCCAGTACGATTTGAAATACCCGTCGGTTTGTTGTTGTTTCAATCATGCAATGATGTCAGTAGTCTTAAAATGTACCCATGAATATTTCAGCTTCCACACAACCGATACTCATTCCTTGCAAAGCAAATCAAAATATCACAGGGCATACATCGAACACCAATGCACTCACTACATGATATATTATGGATTCATATTACACTTGACGACTGTAGATGAATGGGGAATGCGTATTATGCAATCAATTATCCTGAGAACTGTGTGCATTTAGCAAACATTTTGTCCAGAATATATCTGTCATTATTCATCATCAGGTGCACTCGAGAATAAAGTTCACAGAAGTTCTCGGTTCACTTTTATTCACGCTTTGTACTTCGAAGAAAAAATGAACACCTTTTAACCCAACCCACTACCCCAAATATGTAATTAAATCCCTCACCACTCACATCCGACACATCTGTAGTCGCCATGTTCTAGAAACTAAATTAGATGCTTCGAGAGAAATCTTCATCCAAAATGGATACCCAACAAGAGTCACTCATAAAGATATCAAAGCAAGAATTCGGAGAAATGAAACTTCACTTGCGCCGAAAAACTAACTCTACATGGTCTTCGATGTCAAGGGAGACTTGACAGGCGATATTCTCAAGAGGAGGATCACATCATCTCTGAGAATAACATTCTCTGCATCAAGGCAAACAATAGTGTTCTCCAGTTGCCCATTGATCTGCAGAAGCCCTTAGGACAAGATGTCGCATCTGGCTACCACATCTGTGTGCATATATCAGTTCACCTGCTGCTGTTGTAGAATCAGCCATTTGCATCGGTCGTTCGACGCGCATCCTGTTGAAGACGATCCAGCCAGCATGGTTTCGAAAATTCAATAGTGGTGCTACGAGGAGTGGGATAAGTGAACACTTGGTTAACATTCATCATTCAATCTCAACAAACACCTCCTGCTTCAAAGTAATCTACACAGTCAGGAATAACCTACCAAATGCAATGCACATTCGTCCCATTTGTATTGCTGAAGCTCTAGTCATCTACAAAGAGAAACCTGAGCTGTGCATACAAAGGAGAATTACTCAAACACTTCTACTATCATGGTAACAACTTTGTTAATTTTGATGACTTAATTTTGCATGTTTTCTTGTCTCTCTAATTGCCCATAATTCTTGTATTTATTTAGAAGTCTTACCTGATTTCACATTCTCTACTTTGTCTCTATGTGCATCCTGAGTACAACTCAATCATCAAATTATTCAGATGACTACGTAACTTCCTGTTGACGATTGTTTGTGACAACTCATCACATTTGTTACTACACTAGTTTCATTAACACCCAATTTTCTTGAGCGTTTTCGTATTACGGTACTCCAAACCAAAGTTACTAATTCTCACCGCTTTACTTAAAATAACCATAACTAATTGTATTTCGCTTTGATATATAAATATATTCATATGTATATGAACTCTGATCAAGATTTGACAGAATCGTTCGGAAATAATTGGACGTCGATTGACAAGTAGACATTTGTAGAAATAACACATTTGTACATTCTCAGGGAAATGGAAATGAGTAATTCCAACGTTTCCTACTTTCGGAAAACTGATCCCAACTTCCTCCGGGAAGTTAATCGAAATAAACACAACATATATCAATAAAAAGGACATATCTTGTATTTAAAGACATTGTCCAATGATACGAGTCATGAAGCAGTCATAACAATCTTATAGACAAAATTTCATGAACTGTGATCGAAATTTGATCTCAGACATATTATATTGATAATTCACCTGAGTCAGCCATCCCCATCCCCTTCACCTCACACACACACACACACACACACACACACTCACCATCTAACTGTGCAGTCTGAGTGAGAAGTGAAGTTACCAAGTGAACAATACTCTTTACTCACATATCAAATCACATCACATCACACCACCGATCACCTATCACCTCTCCCTTCACATGACATTTGAACTAACCATAACCAGTAACAAACTCCTCTCCAACATTTCGTGTCATCATCTCCACTAATTCTCCTCGAAATATTACCAAGACAATTAAAACCAACCGACCAACTTCGCATTGTGTATAAACTATTAAAATGAAATTATAATTATAATTAACTTTACTTCTCTGATGGCATAGATTCCATTCCCAGCGTCAACTACTACTCACCGTAGTCTTACCACCTAACCTGGATAGTGTGTGTTTCTTTCACTTCCACTGTCTTCCATGATGACGATGATCATGATGATGGTGATGATGACCCAGTAGTCTCTCACACAGCCTCGAGTAGCTCATCGACCTTTCTCCTATCAATGAACAATGTGTGTCCATAGCTCTCTCACTCGCTGCTGTCTATCCTGATCAGGAGAACTCACACGAATAGACGGAAATAACAAGGGGACGATATTGATGCGATTCGGGTGGTGTGACACACTGGTCATCGCCCTGTTTTCGCTCGCTTTTTCACACACTACTTCAGTCTCTCTTCCTCTCTCTCAATCCTCATGCCTGCCTGCCTGCCTGCCTGTCCTGTAAGTTTCACACACATACATCACTAATGTCATCCAATTTCTCATCCTCCAATTCAGCCTGTTCCAGTTCAGGCAGTTTGGCTGATCAATCGATCGAACGAAGGCGTAGACTAAACATTACCATTTATTAATGTTATCTTACGTTGTTGTTATGTTATATTATGTGATGTGATGTGATGTGAATGCATCATGAAAACTTCAACATCTCGTTATTCACCAATCATGAAGTAGACATGAATAAATCAATGACTGAATGAGAGAATGAGCGAATGAAGGAATAAATGAAAAGGATTGAAAATCTCATATAGACAATAGAAACACCCACACACACCCACACGTGGACACAGACAGACACACAGACCAAGCGAGATACAGAGGAGTGATATAAATAGCCTGCATGCATGCACGCCTCCGTGAATTAAAACAAACCCACGTACACAAGTAGAGCATTGTACCCACACCACGAAAGCAAACAACAGTCCAATTATTCAGCAGTAATTTCTACATTGAAATCGAAAACAAAACAAATCACAGGCTGCAACAAACAACAACCAATGAGCGATGCTTCATTCCAAAATCATGTGACCTCAATCACCTCTCAATCACCAGAAAACAAGGCCAACATGTCTAGCCAACACTCGTGTGTGTCCTTGTGACGAAAACCACTGGAACATCCAATGACAACAACCATTCCATATACATACACCTATAATAATAAGTTAGACACTGTCTCTATATAGTATCAACATATATACAAAAACACATAGAAATATACCAGAGAAATACACTAACCGAGAATAACACCACGACATACTGAAACAAATTACGGAATATCTCCAAAAACCGCTCGATTATTAATTTAATCATTATTACTGCTACTACTATTATTATTCTTATTCATAATGGCAGATACATCTGCAACACAGAATGATGAAGCAGTCAAAGAACAAGCAAAGCCAATCACACCGATGACATACACAAAGGACGAGGTGAAAGAATTCACACAACTACTAATCAAATACAAGAATATGTTGAGGGATGGAGAAAGAAGTCAGCCATCACTGCTGATGAAGAGAAACATGTGGATGCAATTCTCAGAATATCTGCACTCGAAAGGATATCCGAGACGACACTGGACTCGACTCCGTTATAAGGGACAGAAAATGCTGAGAAAGCTGAATCTCACGATGACAGACAGACAGGACACAGTGTGTCCCGATACTCCGAAGTCTTGTGAATCCGCGACTATTCATCACGTGGCGGTCAGTGTTAATGGAGATTCCCATGTGAGTAGTCAGTGCACTTCGGTATGTTCACATTCCATAGCGACATGTTAATCCTATTGAATGAAGGTAGGCAATGTTGACTCGAGTGTTGGTCAATTGAGTCTGCCGTTACTGACTCCCTCACCATGTGTTTGGATATCACCGAGACCCCACATTAATTCGACGCCTTCTACGGTCTCCACTGACACGAATCCTTCAAACACAATGGGTCTGAGAATCTTGAACGTCTACTCAATAGCTCCTATCCCCCAGAATTTGTGTGTTCCATACGACTCAGTGGAGAAGACAGTGAAGAGTACGAATAAGAGCGACGAGTTGAGTGATGGAATTCGAGCACATAGTGGAGTGGATGAACCTGAGAGTGTTTCGAATGGTGTCGGTGAGGTGAAGGGTTGTCGTGTTGGCGATGTGGGAGTTGGTGAAGGGTGTGATGGAGGAGGTGATTCTGGCGTGAGTGAGACTATTGATTTGTCGTTGTCGAGTGATGATGAGGAGAGTTGTGAGGAGATGGATGTGAATGGAGTTGGTGATGATGTAGTGGGGAATGGTGATTCAAGTGACCGGGGTTACAGGTGAGTAATGATATTTGTTGTGTTAATTTGTCCCACTGTGCTGTGCTGTGCTGTCCTGTCATGTGATGTGATGTGATGGGGTGTAGTGTGATGTGCTGTGTTGTGTTGTGGTGGTCTTAGTTGGTCACTTCTCTTGATTCAGGGTAAATTTAGAATGTGACTCAACTCTTGTGTATGTGTGTGTGTGCTTGAATTAATTTAGCAATCATAGTCTTGGAATAGATTGAAACTCGCGTGTTTATTATTTCACGCTTTTAGTTGGTCTTTGTTATTTGGTTAGTTAGTGGAAGTGATTGTTGTTGTGGTCGTATGCGTGTATGTGTTCGCGTGTGTGTGTGTGTGTGTGAAAGGTGAGGTTGTGATGGTGTCAGCAGTGAAGAGGAGGATGACTGTGACTGAGGATGTAGGCGACACATTGATTGATTGAATGAATGAATATGTAGGTGGAGAGTGGAAGAGAATGATGATGGAGTATTGATCGGAAATCCATCATTCGATAACGAGATGTGTTTCGGTGATTTCAGTTGGAAAGTGGGCAGTTATTCAACGATTCCTGTGTATATTTAGTGTTGATTGAGAAGAGAGGTGAGCAGTTGTTGTTGTTGAGTTAGTAAGGCGATGTGAGTGTTCGTCGGAGCTTCTGCTGGCCGACTGGGTGTTCACACGTGTATGCATTCATTCTAGTGAGTGAGGTTGTATTTTGAAGTGTTTGTTTCTACGGATTTGTTGATTTGTTTGAGTTGGGATGAATGAGTGAGTGAGTGAGTGACATGAATGAGTCGGAGAATGGTGGGAGCACACAGGAAGTGTTTTAGAGTTGTTTGTTTTTCGATTGTCACTATTCACCAATGTTTGCATATATTGATGTGTTATCGATCTGTTTATATATTTACTCGTCTGTGATTTACTTGACGAGGCGAACAGTGAGAGGGGAAGGCAGATGGACAGACGGACACACAGACTGACAGAATCTTCAATATGATGTGTACGACTGATAATGAGGTGAATGTGGAGAGTATATGGGAAGGTGATTGTGAAGACTGTGGAGCTGATTGATGTCGGTGATTGTGTTTAAGTTAATAGTAGATTAAATTAAGATGAGAGGGATTGAGCTGTGAGTGAGTGGGTGAGTGTTTTTGACTGTAGTTATGTAACTGTTGTGGTGAATTTGACAAGCTCTTATTCGTAGTTGAGTTGTTTTGTGAGGATTGAATAACAGAATTTTCTCTCTGTCTCTGTCTCTCTCTCTCTCTCTAGATCTGAAGATGACGATGTGGATGATGGTGAGAGAAGACGACGTTTGGCTTTGCTGTTTGAGAAGCAGATGAGATATCTGGATTTGAAGATTGAAGTTCTGGAAATGAAGAAACGCTATTGGTGTGAGAAGATGAAATCAGTGTCACGATCTTGAAGACGGGCTGAGGAAGTATGCTCAGATTAGATATGCATAATATCTATTCACTTCGATATTTGTAATAAATTTTGTTATGTATTCACTAATGTTGTTTTAATGAGTTACTCTATCGAATGTTTTGCTAATAAGTTTCTGAGTAATGTGGCGTGTAATGTGAAACAGCGTATGTGTAGGTGGCGATTTTGTTGAGATCCGGTGGAGATTTTGTCTGTTTCTCCTGTCGAAGTATTTGTTGAGATGATAGAGAGTGATGTGGGCGACTGATGTTCACTCACAGTCTAGGTGATGGCATTATATTGAAATACGTTTCATATTCTCACGATCCTTTGGGTTATGATATACGGAATCGTTTGTGTGTGTGTATTTGATTCTTGGTGATATTCAGTTGGATGGAGTGATGGATGATGTGAATTATTGATTGATATGGCAGGCATCTTTGACTATTCTGATTGCTCTCCATGATATCGGAGTTGTTCTTGTAAGCATACAAGTTGGTCAATGTGGGAGAGTATAAGTCTTATCTATAATGGAGTGGTCAGAGTTGTATTTTGATGAATTGTATTGAGGGATATGACTAGCCAGTTAGTCAGGTTATGGTAGTTTTCAAATTTCCTGTTCAATTCATGTATCGTCGTGTTAATTTCAAGCTTATTGTATCGTTGAGGGAAAGTCAGATTTTCTCGACTGAGTGTGCCGAGTGCCTGCCCGCCTGTCTGAGTGTCTGTGAGTAGTTATGACAGTGAGTCGACTGTCATGAAGTTTACAATAATAATAGTATATTCTCATTTTTTGTACACGAGGGACGCCAATGCACTGGGTAACTTGGTAGGTGAATTGTCGGGCTGGCTGAATGGGACACGCATACAGCCTGATCATTCGGATGATGACACTTGTGTCTTCTATGCATTCTTCAAGTAGGTGTGTGTGTGTGTCTGTGATGATATGCCCAGAATCACTGAACTATCCGAGGTAATATAAGGAGAGGCTGATCGTGTATACATTTAAATATATTTGTAGACATTGGTGTGCCCACTCACTCAACTACCGTCATTTCTGGTGTCACCAATAGAATGTTTTCTTCACATCACCCAACTCACACTGTCACCTGTCGTCTGTCGTCCACCACTTACCCTCTTCATATCTGTTGGTTTATTTGTTTATTTATCAATACATTTCAATCAGTATGAAAGGAAGTCATTTGTGAAGAGATTCGACGACGATGATCATGATGATGATGATGGTGGTGAAGAAGAAGAAGAAGCCTTGGTTTATAGATACTTGGTGTCAGCGGAAATAGGAAGAATCCACTGTAAAAACATCACTGAGTTGTCCACTATGAGGTTGTACTTGCCTAATAATGCTGGATGTTGGAGGAATGCGATGAGTAGAAGGCAAATGGGGAGACGGAGACGAATATCTGGGAATGTGGAGTATGTGACTGCTGGCTAGTAAAATATTGCAGAGGTTACATAAATGAAGATGTCGTAGACGAATGTTCACGCTGTATGCGTATCCCATTCAGCCAGCCCGACAATTCACCTACCAAGTTACCCAGTGCATTGAATTCGAGTACTTCGGAGTATAGTTGGTGGTGGTTGTGGTTGTGGCGGCGATGGTGATGATTGATTCGACTCATGAAATCCTCGAGTGTTGCACTCAATCACGTGGAAGTGTGTAGTTCGGCTGTCTCGCGTCTTCGAATCTGGTGCTAACAATCAGTGGGTGGCGACCGTTGCTCGCATAAGGCGAAATCCTTGTCAACGCTCAACTCGCACATCCATCAAATTCTCATTATTCTCCTTCCAGTACTTACTAGTGATCGATCCTGTGTGTGTGTGTGTGTGTGGGGCGTCACTCGGAAAAACTCGTTCGGCACTAATGTCCTCTATCCTTAGTACACATACGACCCAACACATCGAACCATCGCCCCCTCTCCTACCTCACCTACAAACTTCAATCTCACATACAGTCGTTAGACTGCTGGAAGATGCAGAACATTCATTTCCTGCATTCTCAGCCACACATCCTACCTTACACAGTTATCCCGACAGGCATTTCCAATTCAGGTGTTATATGCTGGAATCAGGAAAGCCAGTAGTAGCATAAAATTCACCACACTCAATTATTCCACAAGTGACGATTGAAATCTACACATGATGAGAGCTGTGATATAGAAGGAGACGACGCTTTTCGTGCTGTAAATTGATTCCTCCATTACACGAACTTGTCAGTGAAGTCCTTCGAAATCAACCACTGACCTCCTCATTTCTCTTATTTCTCAGTGATATTCGTCTCAAAATATACTCAGGTCAGTCAACACACTGACTAACTCTTAATCACCTATGCTCGCTTCACAATCGTCTCATGTTCAACACCCATCCACGACATTAAATCTCTCTCTGTCTCTACCTCTGTCTGTCTCTCTGGCAATGTATTCAGTCACCATAAGAAAATAAACTTCATGACAGTCGACTCACTGTCATAACTACTCACAGACACTTAGGCAGACAGGCAGGCACTCGGCACACTCAGTCGAGAAAATCTGACTTTCCCTCAACGATACAATAAGCTTGAAATTAACACGACGATACATGAATTGAACAGGAAATTTGAAAACTGCCATAACCTGACTAACTGGATAGTCATATCCCCCAATACAATTCATCAAAATACAACTCTGACCACTCCTTTATAGATAAGACTTATACTCTCCCACATTGACCAACTTGCATGCTTACAAGAACAACTCCGATATCATGGAGAGCAATCAGAATAGTCAAAGATGCCTGCCTTATCAATCAATTATTCACATCATCCATCACTCCATCCAACTGAATATCACCAAGAATCAAATACACACACACACACACAAACGATTCCGTGTATCATAACCCAAAGGATCGTGAGAATATGAAACGTATTTCAATATAATGCCATCACCTAGACTGTGAGTGAACATCAGTCGCCCACATCACTCTCTATTATCTCAACAAATACTTCGACAGGAGAAACAGACAAAATCTCCACCGGATCTCAACAAAATCGCCACCTACACATACGCTGTTTCACATTACACGCCACATTACTCAGAAACTTATTAGCAAAACATTCGATAGAGTAACTCATTAAAACAACATTAGTGAATACATAACAAAATTTATTACAAATATCGAAGTGAATAGATATTATGCATATCTAATCTGAGCATACTTCCTCAGCCCGTCTTCAACATCGCGACATTGAATTCATCTTCTCACACCAATAGCGTTTCTTCATTTCCAGAACTTCAATCTTCAAATCCAGATATCTCATCTGCTTCTCAAACAGCAAAGCCAAACGTCGTCTTCTCTCACCATCATCCACATCGTCATCTTCAGATCTAGAGAGAGAGAGAGAGACAGAGAGAAAATTCCGTTATTCAATCCTCACAAAACAACTCAACTACGAATCAGAGCTTGTCAAATTCACCACAACAGTTACATAACTACAGTCAAAAACACTCACCCACTCACTCACAGCTCAATCCCTCTCATCTTAATTTAATCTACTATTAACTTAAACACAATCACCGACATCAATCAGCTCCACAGTCTTCACAATCACCTTCCCATATACTCTCCACCTTCACCTCATTATCAGTCGTACACATCATATTGAAGATTCTGTCAGTCTGTGTGTCCGTCTGTCCATCTGCCTTCCCCTCTCACTGTTCGCCTCGTCAAGTAAATCACAGACGAGTAAATATATAAACAGATCGATAACACATCAATATATGCAAACATTGGTGAATAGTGACAATCGAAAAACAAACAACTCTAAAACACTTCCTGTGTGCTCCCACCATTCTCCGACTCATTCATGTCACTCACTCACTCACTCACTCATTCATCCCAACTCAAACAAATCAACAAATCCGTAGAAACAAACACTTCAAAATACAACCTCACTCACTAGAATGAATGCATACACGTGTGAACACCCAGTCGGCCAGCAGAAGCTCCGACGAACACTCACATCGCCTTACTAACTGACAACAAGAACTGCTCACCTCTCTTCTCGATTAACACTCCATGTACACAGGAATCGTTGAATAACTGCCCACTTTCCAACTGAAATCACCGAAACACATCTCGTTATTGTATGATGCATTTCCGATCAATACGCCATCATCATTCTCTTCCACTCTCCACTCTCCACCTACATATTCATTCATTCAATCAATCAATGTGTCGCCTTCATCCTCAGTCACAGTCATCCTCCTCTTCACTGCTGACACCATCACAACCTCACCTTTACACACACACACACGCGAACACATACACGCATACGACCACAACAACAATCACTTCCACTAACTAACCAAATAACAAAGACCAACTAAAAGCGTGAAATAATAAACACGCGAGTTTCAATCTATTCCAAGACTATGATTGCTAAATTAATTCAAGCACACACACACATACACAAGAGTTGAGTCACATTCTAAATTTACCCTGAATCAAGAGAAGTGACCAACTAAGACCACCACAACACAACACAGCACATCACACTACACCCCATCACATCACATCACATGACAGGACAGCACAGTGGGACAAATTAACACAACAAATATCATTACTCACCTGTAACCCCGGTCACTTGAATCAACATTCCCCACTCCATCATCACCAACTCCATTCACATCCATCTCCTCACAACTCTCATCATCATCACTCGACAACGACAAATCAATAGTCTCACTCACGCCACAACCACCTCCTCCAACACACCCATCACCAACTCCCACATCGCCAACACGACAACCCTTCACCTCACCGACACCATTCGAAACACTCTCAGGTTCATCCACTCCACTGTGTGCTCGAACTCCATCAGTCAACTCGTCGCTCTTATTCGTACGATTCACAGTCTTCTCCACTGAGTCGTATGGAACACACAAATTTTGGGGGATGGGAGCTATTGAGTAGACGTTCAAGATTCTCAGACCCATTGTGTTTGAAGGATTCGTGTCAGTGGAGACCGTAGAAGGCGTCGAATTAATGTGGGGTCTCGGTGATATCCAAACACATGGTGAAGGAGTCAGTAACGGCAGACTCAACTGACGAACACTCGAGTCAACATTGCCTACCTTCATTCAATAGGATTAACATGTCGTTATGGAATGTGAACATACCGAAGTGCACTGACTACTCACATGGGAATCTCCATTAACACTGACCGCCACGTGATGAATAGTCGCGGATTCACAAGACTTCGGAGTATCGGGACACACTGTGTCCTGTCTGTCTGTCATCGTGAGATTCAGCTTTCTCAGCATTTTCTGTCCCTTATAACGGAGTCGAGTCCAGTGTCGTCTCGGATATCCTTTCGAGTGCAGATATTCTGAGAATTGCATCCACATGTTTCTCTTCATCAGCAGTGATGGCTGACTTCTTTCTCCATCCCTCAACATATTCTTGTATTTGATTAGTAGTTGTGTGAATTCTTTCACCTCGTCCTTTGTGTATGTCATCGGTGTGATTGGCTTTGCTTGTTCTTTGACTGCTTCATCATTCTGTGTTGCAGATGTATCTGCCATTATGAATAAGAATAATAATAGTAGTAGCAGTAATAATGATTAAATTAATAATCGAGCGGTTTTGGAGATATTCCGTAATTTGTTTCAGTATGTCGTGGTGTTATTCTCGGTTAGTGTATTTCTCTGGTATATTTCTATGTGTTTTTGTATATATGTTGATACTATATAGAGACAGTGTCTAACTTATTATCATAGGTGCATGTATATGGAATGGTTGTTGTCATTGGATGTTCCAGTGGTTTTCGTCACAAGGACACACACGAGTGTTGGCTAGACATGTTGGCTTTGTTTTCTGTTGATTGAAGTGATTGAGGTCACAGGATTTTGGAATGAAGCATCGCTCATTGGTTGTTGTTTGTTGCAGCCTCTGATTTGTTTTCGATTTCAATGTAGAAATTACTGCTGAATAATTGGACTGTTGTTTGCTTTCGTGGTGTGGGTACAATGCTCTACTTGTGTACGTGGGTTTGTTTTAATTCATGGAGGCGTGCATGCATGCATGCATGCATGCAGGCTATTTATATCACTCCTCTGTATCTCGCTTGGTCTGTGTGTGTCTGTGTCCACGTGTGCGTGTGTGTGGGTGTTTCCATTGTCTGTATGAGATTTTCAATCCTTTTCATTTATTCCTTCATTCACTCATTCTCTCATTCAGTCATTGATTTATTCATGTCTACTTCATGATTGGTGGAAAACGAGATGTTGAAGTTTTCATGATGCATTCACATCACATCACATCACATAATATAACATAACAACAACGTAAGATAACATTAATAAATGGCAATGTTTAGTCTACGTCTTCGTTCGATCGATTGATCAGCCAAACTGACTGAACTCTAACAGGCTGAATTGGAGGATGAGAAATTGGATGACATTAGTGATGTATGTGTGTGAAACTTACAGGACAGGCAGGCAGGCAGGCAGGCATGAGGATTGAGAGAGAGGAAGAGAGACTGAAGTAGTGTGTGAAAAAGCGAGCGAAAACAGGGCGATGACCAGTGTGTCCCACCACCCGAATCGCATCAATATCGTCCTCGTTATTTTCGTCTATCCGTGTGAGTTCTCCTGATCAGGATAGACAGCAGCGAGTGAGAGAGCGAAAGACACACATTGTTCATTGACAGGAGAGAGGTCGATGAGCTACTCGAGGCTTGTTGAATATGCTGTGTGAGAGACTACTGGGTCATCATCATCATCACCATCATCATGATCATCGTCATCATGGAAGACAGTGGAAGTGAAAGAAACACACACTATCCAGGTTAGGTGGTAAGACTACGGTGAGTAGTAGTTGACGATGTGAATGGAATGTGTGCCCTCAAATAAGTAAAGTTAATTACAACTATAATTTCATTTTAATGGTTTATACACAATGACAAGTTGGTCGGTTGGTTTCAATTGTCTTGGTAATATTTCGAGGAGAAATAGTGGCGATGATGACACGAACTGTTGGAGAGGAGTTTGTTACTGGTTATGGTTAGTTCAAATGTCATGTGAAGGGAGAGGTGATCGGTGGTGTGGTGTGGTGTGATTTGATATGTGAGTAAAGAGTATTGTTCACTTGGTAACTTCACTTCTCACTCAGTCTACACAGTTAGATGGTGAGTGTGTGTGTGTGTGTGTGTGTGTGTGTGTGTGTGTGTGTGTGTGAGGTGATGGGGATGGGGATGGCTGACTCAGGTGAATTATCAATATAATATGTCTGAGATCAAATTTCGATCACAGTTCATGAAATTTTGTCTATAAGATTGTTATGACTGCTTCATGACTCGTATCATTGGACAATGTCTTTAAATACAAGATATGTCCTTTTTATTGATATATGTTGTGTTAATTTCGATTATGTTCCCGGAGGAAGTTGGGATCAGTTTTCCGAACGTAGGAAACGTTGGAATTACTCATTTCAATTTCCCTGAGAATGTACAAAAGTTTTATTTTTACAGATGTCTACTTGTCAATCGACGTCCAATTATTTTCGAACGATTCTGTCAAATCTTGATCAGAGTTCATATACATATGAATATATTTATATATCAAAGCGAAATACAATTAGTTATGGTTATTTTAAGTAAAGCGGTGAGAATTAGTAACTTTGGTTTGGAGTACCGTAATACGAAAACGCTCAAGAAAATTGGGTGTTAATGAAACTAGTGTAGTAACAAAGGTGATGAGGTGTCACAAACACTCATCAAAAGGACGTTACATAGTGATATGAATAAACTGATAATTGAGCTGTACTCAGGATGCACATAGAGACAAAGTAGAGAATGTGAAATCAGGTAAGACTTCTAAATAAATACAAGAATTATGGGCAATTAGAGAGACAAGAAAACATGCAAAATTAAGTCATCAAAATTGACAAATTTGTTACCATGATAGTAGAAGTGTTTGAGTAATTCTCCTTTGTATGCACAGCTCCGGTTTCTCTTTGTAGATGACTAGAGCTTCAGCAGTACAAATGAGTCGAATGTGTATTGCATTTGGTAGGTTATTCTTGACTGTGTAGATTATTTTGAAGCAGGAGATGTTTGTTGTGATTGGATGATGAGTGTTGACCAAGTGTCCATTTATCCCACTCCTCATAGCACCATTATTGAATTTTCGAAACCATGCTGGCTGGATCATCTTCAACAGGATACGCGTCGGACGACCGATGTACATTGCTGACTGCACAACAGCAGCAGGTGAACTGATGTATGCACACAGATGTGGTAGCCAGATGCGACATCTTGTCCTAAGGGCTTCTGCAGATCAATGGGCAACTGGAGAACACTATTGTTTGCCTTGATGCAGAGAATGT
This sequence comes from Trichobilharzia szidati, assembly GCA_944472155.2. NCBI lineage: Eukaryota > Metazoa > Platyhelminthes > Trematoda > Strigeidida > Schistosomatidae > Trichobilharzia > Trichobilharzia szidati. The sequence continues at coordinate 78,998,693 of OX235274.1, read as the reverse complement.
TATTCTCAGAGATGGTGTGATCCTCCTCTTGAGAATATCGCCTGTCAAATCTCGCTTGACATTCAAGTCAATGTAGAGTTTTTTTTCGGCGCAAGTCAAGTTTCGTTTCTCCGAATTATTCTTTTGATATCTTTATCAATGACTCTTGTTGGGTATCCATTTTGGATGAAGATTTCTCTCAAATCATATAATTCAGTTTCGAGAACATGGCGACTACAGATGTGTCGTATGTGAGTGGTGAGGGATTTAATTGCATATTTGGAGTAATGGATTGAGTTAAAGTTGTCCCATTGGTCTTTGCAGTACAGTGCATGAATACAAGTGAACCGAGAACTTCTGTGAACTTTATTCTCGAGTGCACCTGATGATGAATAATGACAGATATATTCTGGACAAAATGTTTGCTAAATGCACACAGTTCTCAGGATAATTGATTGCATATTACGCATTCCCCATTCATCTACAGTCGTCAAGTGTAATATGAATCCACGATATATCACGTAATGAGTGCATTGATGTTCGATGTGTGCCCTGTGATATTTTGATTTGCCTTGCTAGGAATGAGTATCGGTTGTGTGGAAGCTGATTAGAAATGTGGATGGGTATATTTCTAAACCTAGTGACATCATCGCATGATTGAAACAACAACAAACCACTGGTATTTCAAATCGTACTGGAAATCTGTGCATCTTTGTTGAGTTTGATCGAATGACGGAATACTTGATTGTCACTCACTGAATCAGATTGAATCGCCTTTAATTTGTGATAGAATATTCGACGTGGTACGTTTCCTTAAAATATGGTATGAATATCTCATGCTTTGCGATCGGAGTGTCAATATTCAGCGAGATGACGATCGTTGACAGTGGGAAGTTATTTATGGTTTAGCGAGTATTAGAAAGGAAAGAAGAAGCTCAGGAAAACTGTGTGATCGACGTTTACTTTCCCCATGGCCATTGCATTGCAATGACCGTTTAAGCGAGGCTTTTCCATTGGTGTTCAATTCATACTGCTCGACAATTATGAGTAGTAAGATTTAGACCTCGATATATTGCAAAACTTGTAGACTGATAGAAGAGAGGGGGATGGCGAAACAAAAGATTATCCAGTGCACCGACGAGCAACTGAAACAGGATTTGAATGCAAACTACAAGACACTGAACAAAAGAGTAAAGAAGAGTGCCAGAGAAGACAAAAGAAAGTATTATGAAACCATGGCAAGTGAAGTAGAACAAGCTGCATGCAAAGGAGACCTCGCAACACTCTACCAAACAACTAGTTTGACACAAATTAAGCCAGTGAAGGATGACAATGAAAATTCACTCACCAAAGGAACACTTCAAAAGACTCCTAAATCGATCACCACCTACAACGCGCCCAACAATACCAACAACAGAGACAGAGCTACCAGTGAACACCAACCCCCGGCGAGAACAGAAGTCTTGAAGGCAATCAAGATGCTAAAAGATGGAAAAGCAGCAGGACCAGATGGAATCCCAGCAGAAGCATTGAAAACGGACCCAGAGACAACAGCTAACTTGATGACGCCACTACTGGAGAAGGTGTGGAAAGAAGGCAAAGTACCCGAGGATTGGAAGAAAGGATACTTATTCAAACTACCAAAGAAAGGAGACTTAAGTCAATGCAAGAACTGGCGCGGAATTATGCTCCTGTCCATCCCAAGCAAAATACTAAGCCGAATCATCCTGGAGAGAATCAAACAAGCCCTGGATGAAAAACTTCGACCAGAACAGGCTGGATTCAGGAGAAACAAGTCATGCATTAATCAGGTCGCCACATTACGGATCATTATTGAACAGAGCAGTCACCTCTCTATCTCAACTTCATCGACTTTGAAAAGGCCTTTGACAGCGTCGATCGAGAGGTGATTTGGTAACTACTTCGCTACTACGGGGGGCCACCGACAATTATACATCTCATCCAACAGCTATACCACAATGCTGTATGCCAAGTAATCCATAACTGGAAACTTACGGAATCCTTCGAAGTAAGGACAGGAGTAAGACAAGGCTGGCTGTCTACTACCGCCAATGATTTTCCTGATTGCAGTAGACTGGATAATACGACGGCCAGTGGGCAATGAGGAAACAGGCAAAAAATGGACTCACACAAAAAACTTGGGGGATCTGGACTTCGCCGATAATATATGTCTGATTTCCCACAAACTGGAAGACATACAAAGTTCCGGTTTATTCGATCTTATTGCAACAGCTTCAGCTATCTGTAGAAGACGTAAGCGAACTGTACGTGATAACGACTTCGGAATTCGGTATATAACGCTGAAAGCTGTGTTGACATCAATATGATGTCCAGTATCGACCAAGTGTGATAGGATCGAGCTTTTTATGCACTTAATTTCCCCCCTGCTGAACCAAGCTGGTAAGTGTTCTCGAACCCGTAGACGAACCTGCCTAATCGTGCGCCCTATATAACTTGAACCACAGGAACAGTTGAAATGGTATATGCATGAAGAAGAGCTAAGCTTAGGTAAGACATCTTTGAGTTTCTGGGTGAACATTGGACGGCTACTGAAGGATAGACACAGACGTGCAGAGTAGAAAGTTTTCTTGATCGCCCTGGTTAAACATTGCGATATAATCTCCGCAGGAGTATCTCCCTTGAATTGGAGACGTAAAAACAGAGGCTTTTTCTCCACAGTTGCTAGTTCATGTTTACGACTGTTGCAACCTATGTTGGCTTTAATGAACTTCTCTGGATATCCGTTCTCGCTTAGAATGTCTCGGATGACCTGGAGTTCTTTCTCTACACAGTCTTCGGAACAAATCGACCTCGCTCTAAATGCTAAACATCTGATCAGATTACGTTTCTATTTCATCGGTACAAAGCTAAGGAACTTTGGTTTGGAGCTTTGGTCTCCAGCTTTCTAAATATGGTTCTTTTGACGGAACCATCCTCTCTTCTCGTTAGAAGGACGTCGAGGAAATGTAGAGAGTCGTTACATTCTCCTTCGTAGGTGACATAGACCGTTGGGTGAGCATTATTGAAGTTGACAGAAGACAAGTCGTTCAGCAAAGAGTCTCTTTTCGGCGAATTCATGTTCAAACCTGTACAATCGCAAATATATCTGGTTATTTTGTGTGTGTGTGTGTGTGTATACATTAAATTTGTCAAACGAAAATACGGTTAGTAAGTTCAAATGAATAGGATGTTGATAAGAGGATAACAACAAAAGTGATGAGTTGTCAAAAACGATTGTTAAAAGGAGTAAGTTTAGGTGAATTGGATGTTCATATAAGAGGATAGTAACAAAAGTGATGAGTTGTCATAAATGATTGTTAAATAAGAGTTACGCAATGGCATGAATAGTTTGATGAATGAGGTGTACTCAAAGGGTGTACATGGAAACAAAATAATATCCAGAATTAAACAAGGGTTGTAAGTTAGAAAAATAAGCATACAAACAGAAGTAAGGTCAAATCAAACAAAGAAAGAAGAGTTGGGTCAAATCAACGGAGTTGTTACCATGCGAGTAGAAGTGGTTGGATGATTTTCTTTTGTATGCATAGTTCTGGTTCCACCAACTGGATGGCTAGGGCTTCTGCGATGCAAAGAAGACGGAATCGTACTGTCTTTGGGAGGTTGTTCTTCACTTTGTAGATCACTTTGAAGGAGGCGTTCGTTGAGATGGAATGACCAGTGTTGACGAGATTTTCGATTATTGCACTCCTTATATGGCCATTATTTCCTTTCTGTAGCCACGCTGGGTAGTGTTCTTTGACCCTTTTTGACAGGATGCGCGTTGAACGACCGATGTACGTGGCTGGCTCCACAGCAACAGGTGAACTGATATATACACATAGAAGTGGTCATGTGCGGAATCTTGTCCTTTGGGTTTCTGCAGATCAGCGGGCGACTGGAGAACACTATTCTTAGTGTTGCCGCAGGGAAAGTTCTTCCTAAAGAGGTGGAAATTCTCCTTCTGAGGACGGCGAAGTTCTACAATAGAGTCCCAAGGAACGAACGCACAAGTGACCTTGAACCGACCAGTCAGAAAAAAGGGTGATTTTTGCATAAAATTTTACGTATTTTCGCATAAATAAGCATGAAAAAAAATCAAACAGGGTACTTTTCTGTAATATCAGATAAAAAATGTTCCAGTTATTAAGAGGAGTTACAGTTTTTAAATTAAACCAATTTCTATGCATATATTCATCCAAATGACTGAAAATAACATCGTTTTGTGATCCGTTGATAGCTCGGATTCTATTTTTCAGCCTTCCCCAGAAACCTTCGGTGGAATTATCATGAGTACCGGTGACAGGATCGACGGAATCATTCGAATGGTTCACTCTATGGTGCATATATCCCAATTGCGATAATTGGCTATATCCCGCCCATTCATCTGTGTGAATGGTGGTGCCTGGTAACACTAGACGCTGAATAATAGGGAGGAGTGTATCAGCACTACTATCTAGAATCAGCTCCATAAACCCTTTGCGAATCTAGGTGTCATAAATTCCTAAAACCCAAACGTTATTCGCTCTGGCACCCAGTAATTGGACAGTAACAAGATATTCAGGAAAAGTTAAACTTTCGACACCAATAACAACCAATCGTCAAAGACAGTTTCAACTTTTCAAAGAAAGTTCCTAGAAGACAATTAATTCAGTGTCACTTACCAGTACGCACAATTATTCGCGCTAGAATAATGGTGAGCTTCCTCAACCAATGACTAGCATGCGTTCAGGGTCATTGGAACATTCACAAGGTCATTGGAACATTTACAACCTTGGGACTCTATTGTAGAACTTCGCCCTGAGGACGTCACTAAGTAGGTCTCCTTTGAAGTCTAGGTTCATATAAAGTATCTCTTCTGGCACACATGGTGTCTCTTGCTTTTGGTTTTTCTGTTTGATGTTTTTGTCTACAAATCTTGGTGGGTAGCCATTTTGTATGAAGATTTCCCTCAGGAAGTTTAGTTCTTCTTCCATGGTGTCGGAGCTGCAGATGCGTCTGACGTGAGTGGCAAGGGATTTAATTAGGTTTCTTTTCCGACTGATTGGTGCCCAGCTGTAGAAACTTGTTAATTGTCCGTTCCAAGTCGGTTTTCTATGTACACTCAATGTGCAATTCACATTCAACGACATTATTTACAGACAACAAGATGGGATCGCAATGGGATCTCCATTGGGCCCATTACTAGCAGACTGCTTCATGGCAAGCCCCGAGAACGGCCCACTCAAATCAACCATCGACAATTTCCAGTTGTACGTTAGATATGTTGACGACATCTTTATCATCTGTGATGACGGTCACTATCTCAATCAACTACTGCAAACATTCAACAAATGCCATCCAGCCACAAAGTTCACTTTGGAATCTGAAAATGAATCTAAAATCCCTTTTCTTGACGTTGAGCTTACAAGGAGAGATGACGGAACTTTAAGAAGGTCAATCCATAGGAGGCAAGAGGCATCTTTGACTGTTCTGATTGTTCTCCATATGATCAGAGTTGTTCTTGTAAGCATACAAGTTGGTCCATGTGGGAGAGTATAAGTCTTATCTATAATGGAGTGATCAGAATTGTATTTTGATGAATTGTATTGAAAGATATGAATAACCAGTTAGTCAGGTTATGGTTGCTTTCAAATTTCCTGTTCAATTCATGTGTCGTCGTGTTAATTTCAACCTTATTGTATCATTGAGGGAAAGTCAGATTTTCTCGACTGAGTGTGTTGAGTGCCTGCCTGTCTGCCTAAGTGTCTGTGAGTAGTTATGACAGTGAGTCGACTGTCACGCAGTTTACAATAATAATAGGATATTCTCATATTTTGTACACGAGGGACGCCAGTTTACAGACGTCATCATGATGATAACTTACATATGCGGTTAGTAAGCATATTTAAGAATAATAATAATTATTATTATAAATATAATAATATTATAACGCAGTCCATATGTATTCCTACCTATGTAGGACACACCAATTGTATAGGCATGGATAAGTATTATTGAAATGACATAAATTGTGTTTATGGTTAAATGGCATGGTTGCTGTCTCTTTTGTCTGTAGTGTTGTGGGTACAATCTGCTAACTAGTCATCATTAAGTGGAGTACACCAAGTAATATAGAAATGTTGTCTTCGCATTAATAAAATAAACTCAAGTATGTCTTGGATGGATTACAAATACTTGGGAAAGAAATAAAGCTTGAAGTCATTCCCCCACATAACTTTGCTGTGTATGACATGCAATCTTATCTTGTTCTTGATTTATATTCAAATGGGGTATTAATTTAAAATAAGTGATGTAATGGTGTAATTTTGTCAGCGTTCTCATCGTGAGTAACACTAGAAGTGAATTGTAATCACCACTGCAGACTATTAATATTAATAATAATAGTTTATATTTTCTTATAAATCGGTGTTTACAAGAAATGCAAGCGATTGTCACAGGCACGATCAGTTCTAAATTGTTATAAATTACAATCGTGAAGTATTGTGAATTAATACTTTTCCATTGGTATAAAGGTATATTGGACAACTGTAATCGAGGATGTGTGGTGGGTGAAGGTATTGGGTAATTCACGAGTCAGTTGTAGGATATGGGACGAGTAATGTTTGCAGATCATTTGTCATTGTAAGTGGTCAAATATCTACATTCATTATTCTCATTCAAATAGTCATTCATATAAGTATAAAACTTGGGCACTGTGGTAGAGTATAATTCCATAATGGATAAGAATTTATTTTGATAAATCACACAGTGTAGTACAGTTATATTAACTGATGACGTTTCGAGCACAAACTATTGCTCATAATCATATCAAGTTACTCACACAACTTCTTTCCTTCATTTATATACATGTGTGGAATCAATTAGATATTGGAATAAAATTCAATATGAGATAATGTACATTCAGAAATAATAGTACGAGTGTTATTAATCCATTACAATTAGATGGGAAATACGACGAGTGTTTTTATAGTCATAATAAGTTGCTTGTTAGAATGTGTTGATGTGTTTGAATGGAAGTAGAATTTTAAGATTATTTATTATCCTCTTCTGATTTGACTGGTGGCAATAATGCGAGTGTTATTAATCCATTGCAATTAGATGGGAAATACGACGAGTGTTTTTATAGTCATAATAAGTTAATTGTTAGAATGTTATGATGTGCTTGAATGGAAATAGAATTTTAAGACTATTTATCATCCTCTTCTGATTTGACTGGCGGTAATAATATCTTCCATATTTCTGGTATTTGCATTGAGTCACTTCTGTTGCATGTGTTGGCTGTAGACTCGATGAATAAGGATTCCGTAATCAACCTCTCTCTCCACCTACTTATATTACTTTCTAGAATTTTAACCCTCTCCCACCCTATTGTGTCGTTGTTTGTTAATGCGTGAAATGCAATTGCTGAGGTTTTTTCTAAATTACTTATATTCACGGGTGGGGTCAACCATTCTTACCTTAGCTAAATTCTTACAGTGTTCTGACAATCTGACTACCCCTGACCTACTAGTTTGACCTATGTAGTTGACTTCACAGTCATTGCAAGGTATAGAAGCTAAAGTGTTGAGAGGGAGAGATAAGAGACGACAAACGACAGCAGCAGCACAGAAGAAAGCGAGTGGAGTCCTCAAGGAGTGATTAATAAATTTATACAAGTATATATTCTGTGTAGTAACTATGATTGTTTTGGTACACTAACTAACTAGCTGACTAACTAGTCCTGTTGTGCTAACTTTTATATTGTGTGTGAACGAATATTAATGTCCTGTGTAGAAATGTTTATCATGTCCTTCCAATAATATTGAGATGTATAATTGTAGTTTGCTGTAACTTATAGGTTTAATGAACTTCAAATATGTATGTAGAGTGGAAAAGAGGGTGTCGGAGTGAGACGCAGGAGTGCATTGTCATCTTTGAGCAGTCTGGTGACTGAGGAGATGAACACTGGAAATGTGTTTGCATCACGCACATCAGCTGGTATGGTAGCCTATTCCAAATGACTGAAAAGTAATTTCAGAAGAAGAAGTTGTACGGCCCGCATGTAAGTCTGACAATGCTCTACAGCAACTAGGTTGTCATGATTTCTAAGATTGTAACTGATGACAGCGGTGGATTTAGTTATTGACCTGGAGGAGTGCAAGAGAAGACTAGTTAGTTTGTAGTAGAAAATAAGGTAGGTTTAGCTTAAGACGCCTCTTCTAGAGTGGTTCTATTTGCAGTCTGTCGCAACGCTCAGAGTAGTTGAGACTACATTGTAAAGCAAGAGTTGTTGAGGTGAATTGCCTCCCGAGTTGGAGCTAGTAAGAGGTGCGGTTTCACCAAGGAAGGGGTGCGTTCCTAAACTAAAGTTCTCAAACCACTCACTGAAAAGTTCACAGATTGTGGCTGGCTGATTGTAGATTACTTTGTCGTGAAGTAAGTAAGTAGGGGATGTCCCTCGTCGACCACATTCGCTTTTTAAGAAGTGTTGTTAGATTATAAACTTCGGAGGTGCATATAAGTGCACTTAACTCTTCGTCGAGGTCGTTTTGAGAGCTTAGGCGCTTGATAGATGATCCAAGTGACTCGTGGATTGAGTGCAGTAGTGCAGTGATATATCCTTAGTGGAATAGTACTGTCTCATCAACTTCCTTAACTTATTACGGTATGCCCTCGGAATGTGTTCAGCTTGGTACCTACCTAGTTTCACTACCTTCTTAGGAGCAACAGTATCTGGAAAAATGGTAACATTCCTGTAAAATAGGGACACTACAGCCTCCAGCGAGTCAGTGGTAAAATAGTCATCCGATTGACAGTGTCGAATGATTTCTTGGACGAATCCTCAGTCTACATGTTTGTAACTACGGTATATCATGCTCCCTGAATCGTGTTTGTTCCCCGTGTCATGACAAAACACAAGGTCCAACATGCCATCATCACAGGTAGGTGTCTGGATGTGTTGTTGCCATCCGTAACAATCGACAGTGGTAAGTGATTCATCGAAGCGTTGGGGGCTGGAACTGCTTAACCAGTTGACGTCTGCAAGACTGAAGTTCCCTGCAATTATTCTGTAATTGGTATTAATAAACGAGGAGGCGTGTGCAAACGATTCAACTAATAACGCATCAGTTTATTTGGTTGAGCCTGGTGCTCGATAGACACAACCAGCCTATAAGAAGTTTGTACCTATCTCCATGTAAGACGATCCAGAGTGAATCAGCTACCTCATTCAGTATTTCATCTTCCACCTTAGTGACTGAGAATGAGTTATGTATATATATATATATATGAGACATCCTCCACCACGCTTGCAATCTCTATTTGCACGGTGTACAGTGTAATCATATATACCTATATGCACATCAAGTACAGAGAGAGGATGAGCATCATTATTCAGTTATCAGAACTACAGTAGACCTAGCGATTAATAATAATAATGTACTTAGTTCAGATATCTTATTGATTAGGGAATGTGCATTAATTAGTAATATCGTGAATAAGTCAGGGGATACTGCAAACTGGCTTAAAATATCAGCATAACCTAATTCTATCTGTGCGTCAGCACCGGAAGAGTTTATGAATGATAAGTGAGTCGGACTGGGTGTCCATACATCGGGGTTAGAGTTCGACGAGGTAATATTCATATTAATCATATGAACTGAGCAGTAATAATAACGGAAACAATATCGAGTGTCAGTGTGCTAACAGCCTATCTATCCCACGAGTATTCTCATCATCGTCACCATCACCATCACCACATCCCTCACTGTGAATCATCATGTTCAACACCCCTCCACGACATACAATCTCCCTCTCTCTTCCTCCGTCTGTCTGTCTGTCTTTCTGGCAATGTATTCAGTCACCATGAGAAAATTAATTTCATGAGAGACAACTCTCTGTCATAACTACTCACAGGCACTCAACACACTAAGTCGAGGAAATGCGAGTCTCCGTCAAGGATACAATAAGGTTGAAATTAATACGACGATACATGAATTCCACAGAAAATGTGACCACCATAACCTAACTAACTGGCTAGTCATATCCCTCAATACAATTCATCAAAATACAACTCTGATCACTCCATTATAGATAAGACTTATACTCTCCCACATTGACCAACTTCCATGCTTACAAGAACAACTCTGATCATATGGAGAACAATCAGAACAGTCAAATATGCCTGCCTCATCAATCAATTATTCACATCATCCATCACTCCATCCAACTGAATATCACCAAGAATCAAACACACGAACAAACAAACAATTCCGTCTGTCTTAACCCAAAGGATCGTGAGAATATAAAACGTATTTCTATATAATGCCATCACCTAGACTCTACGTGAACATCAGTCGCCCACATCACTATCCATCATCTCAACAAATACTTCGACAGGAGAAACAGACAAAATCTCCACCGGATCTCAACAAAATCGCCACCTACACATACGCTCAAATAAAGCATAATTATATTTTAATAGTTTACACACAATGATAAGAATCAAACAATTCCAACACTGGTGTGAACACGGGCAGTAATTTTGCTCGAAATATTACCAATAACAAAACTTATCATTCTGTGTAAACTATTAAAATATAATTATACTTTATTTGATCTAATCCACAATGCTCAAACTTTTTACTGATATTACACATACGCTGTTTCACATTACACGCCACATTACTCAGAAACTCATTTGCAAAACATTCGATACAGTAACTCATGAAAACATCATTGGTGAATACATATCAAAATTTATTACAAATATCGAAGTGAATAAAAATTATGCATATCTCATCTGAGCATACTTCCTCAGCCTGGCTTCAACATAGCGACATTGAATTCATCTTCTCACACCAATAACGTTTCTTCATTTCCAGAACTTCAATCTTCAAATCCAGATGTCTCATCTGCTTCTCAAACAGCAAAGCCAAACGTCGTCTTCTCTCACCATCATCCACATCGTCATCTTCAGATCTAGACAGACAGATAGACACAGAGAGAAAATTCTGTTATTCAATCCTCACAAAACAACTCAACTACGAATCAGAGCTTGTCAAATTCACCACAACAGTTACATAACTACAGTCAAAATCACTCACCCACTCACTCACAGATCAATCCCTTTCATCTTAATTTAGTCTACTATTAACTTATCCACAATCACCGACAACAATCAGCTACACAGTCTTCACAATCACCTTCCCATATACTCTCCACATTCACCTCAATATCAGTCGTACACTTCATATTGAAGATTCTGTCAGTCTGTGTGTCCGTCTGTCCATCTGCATTACCCTCGGACTATTCGCCTCGTCAAGTAAATCACAGACGAGCAAATAAATAAATAAATGAATAAATAGATAGATAACACATATCGATATATGCAAAGCATTGGTGGATAGTGACAGTCGAAAGACAAACAACTCTACAACACTTCCTGTGTGCTCCCTCCATTCTCCGACTCATTCATGTCACTCACTCCACCCACTCATTCATCCCAACTCAAACTAATCAACAAATCCGTGGAAACAAACACTTCAAAATACAACCTCACTCACTAGAATGAATCCATACACGTGTGAACACCCACCCACACAGTCGACGAGACGCACAATCCAATCACCATCACATTCATTTCGTCCATCCTGCATCACCTTCTATCAAAACCCTCTCCAAATCATCATCACCATTCACTCAGAAGTTCACAGTGAAACCACGAATCTCCGACGAACACTCACATCGCCTCACTAACTGACAACAACTACAACAACAACAACTGCTCACCTCTATTCTCAATCAACACTAAATATACACAGGAATCGTTAAATAACTGCACACTCTCCAACTGAAATCACCGAAACACATCTCGTTATCGGATGATGCGTTTCCGATCAATACTCCATCATCATTCTCTTCCACTCTCCACTCTCCACCTACATATTCATTCATTCATTCATTCATTCAATGTGTCGCCTTCATCCTCAGTCAGTCACAGTCATCCTCCTCTTCAGTTCTGACACCATCACAACCTCACCTTTACACAAACACACAAGCACAGGCGTACGCGAACACATACACGCATACGACCACAACAACAATCAATTCCACTAACTAATGAAGAACAAACATCAACTACAAAGGTGAAATAATTTAAACACCCGAGTTTCAATCTATTCCCAGATTATCAAAGCTATAGTAAATCAAATACACATGCACACACACACAAGAGTTGAGTCACATTCGAAATTCAACCTGAATCAAGAGAAGTGACCAACTAAGACCAACACAACACAACATAGCACACTAAATCTTATCATATCACATGACAGAACAGGTAGGACAAATTGACACAACAAATATCATTACTCACCTATAACCCCGGTCACTTGAATCACCATTCCCCACTACATCATCACCAACTCCATTCACATCCATCTCCTCACAACTCTCATCATCATCACTCGACAACGACAAATCAATAGTCTCACTCACGCCAGAACCACCTCCTACAACACACCCTTCACCAACTCCAACATCGCCAACACCACAACCATTCACCTCACCAACACCATTCGAAACACCCTCACGTTCATTGACTCCACTGTGTGCTCGAACTCCATCAGTCAACGCGTCGCTCTTATTCGTACTCTTCACAGTCTTCTCCACTGAGTCGTATGGAACACACAAATTTTGGGGAATAGGAGCTATTGAGTAGACGTTCAAGATTCTCAGACCCGTCGTGTTTGAAGGATTCGTGTCAGTGGAGACCGTAGAAGGCGTCGAATTAATGTGGGGTCTCGATGATATCCAAACACATGGTGAGGGAGTCAGTAACGGCAGACTCAATTGACCAACACTCGAGTCAACATTACCTACCTTCATTCAATAGGATTAACATGTCGTTATGGAACGTGAACATACCGAGGTGCACTGACTACTCACATGGGAATCTCCATTAACACTGACCGCCACGTGATGAATAGTGGCGGATTCAGAAGACTTCGGAGTATCGGGACACACTGAGGCCAGTCTGTCTGTCATGATGAGATTCAACTTTCTCAGCATTTTCTGTCCCTTATAACGGAGTCGAGTCCAGTGTCGTCTCGGATATCCTTTCGAGTGCAGATATTCTGAGAATTGCATCCACATGTTTCTCTTCATCAGCAGTGATGGCTGACTTCTTTCTCCATCCCTCAACATATTCTTGTATTTGATTAGTAGTTGTGTGAATTCTTTCACCTCGTCCTTTGTGAATGTCATCGGTATGAATTGCTTTGCTGTTTCTTTGACTGCTTCATCATTCTGTGTCGCAAATGTGTCGGCCATAATAAATAAGAATAATATTAATAGTAATAATAATAATAGTAGTATTAGTAGTAATAATTATAATAATCGAGCGGTTTTGGAGATATTCCGTAATTTGTTTCAGTGTGTCGTGGTGTTATTCTCGGTTAGTGTATTTCTCTGGTATATTTCTACGTGTTTTTGTATAAATGTTGATATTATATAGAGACAGTGTCTAACTTATTATTATAGGTGTATGTATATGGAATGGTTGTTGTCATTGGATGTTCCAGTGGTTTTCGTCACAAGGACACACACGAGTGTTGGCTAGACATGTTGGCCTTGTTTTCTGGTGATTGAAGTGATTGAGATCACATGATTTTGGAATGAAGCGTGCTCATTGGTTGTTGTTTGTTGTAGCCTGTGATTTGTTTTCGATTTCAATGTAGAAATTACTGCTGAATAATTGGACTGTTGTTTGTTTTCGTGGTGTGGGTACAATGCTCTGCTGCTTATGTACGTGGGTTTGTTTTAATTCATGGAGGCGTGGATGCATGCATGCATGCAGGCCATTTATATCACTCCTCTCTTTCTTTCGGTGTCTGTGTGTCTGTTTATCTGCCTGTGTGCGTGTGTGTTTCTGTTGTCTGTGTGAGATTTTCAATCCTTTTCATTCAGTCAGTCATTCACTCATTGATTTATTCATGTCTACTTCATGATTGGTGAAAAACGAGATGTAGACGTTTTCATGATGCCCGTAAAAAGTTTGAGCATTGTGGATTAGATCAAATAAAGTATAATTATATTTCAATAGTTTACACACAATGATAAGTTTTGTTATTGGCAATATTTCGAGCAAAATTACTGCCCGCGTTCACACCACTGATGCAATTGTTTTATTCACACATTTATGATTTGTACTCATATATATAGTTCATTATTTTTGCTCATTCATGTTTTTTTTTTTGTATTTAAGTTATATTCCACGTTCATTCATGTTTTTGTATTCAGAATTATATTCCAAGTTGTTGATAGTTGTACTGAGTCACCCTTGTTACATGTATCCGGTGTGACTTTAATGAATATCGATTCTGTTATAAGTCTTTCTTTCCATTTGTTCATGTTAGTTTTTAGAATACACACATTGTTCCAATCGATATTGTGGGTTTTTTCCCATGCATGTGCAGCTATCGGAGAATTTTTTTTCAAGATTCTTGTAGGCTTGTGTTCCTGTTGGTTGACCTTTGGTTAGGCGTTTATGTTGATTCACTCTTATTTTGAGTGATCTCGACGTTTACCCCACATATATAGTTGGACAGTCAGCACAAGATATTTTGTTAATGAAGTTGTTTTATCCATCATATTTATGGGATCTTTCAGTTGATTTATTTTATTTTTGATTAGATTTGTCAGTTTGAAAGTTGTGTGAACGCCGATATTTGTGAGGTTTCTTTGAATTGCCTCTGATGTACCAATTTTATATGGTATTGTGACTGTTTTTTTGCATTCTTCCATCTCGTTATTCTCCGGTTTTACCCTCTTTTTTCTCTTATCTTTTATACATTCTTTTGGGTAGTTGTTTTCGAGTAGCATTTTGAATAGGACGTTTATTTCTTTACACTGGTCCTCTGGCGTTGTTGTAAGTCTACGTATTCTATCTGCAAGACCTTGTATTAATCCTCGTGTCACCGTGAGTGGATGAACTGAGTGATAATCAAGGAATCTTCCAGAGTGTGTGGCTTTTCTATATAGCGTCGTTTTAATGCTACCATCTGTTATTCTTTGTATTTTGCAGTCTAACATAGACAGTTCCCCAATTTCATTCTCTACTTCCATAGTGAATTTTATTGAGTCGACATGGCTGTTTATGTGTGAGAAGAGTTTCTCAATATCGTTTTTTTCACTACTACTAGTGTGTCGTCTACATATCTCCACGAACATTTTAGTGATGACCTGAATGGTTTAAGGGCATTCTCTTCCCAATAATCCATGAATATGTCAGTTATTATTGGTGAGATAGGCGATCCCATGGCTACTCCTTCATTTTCTTGGTATATCTTCCCTTCGAATGTGAAATATGTTGTTGTCAGACAGAATTCCACCCCTTTTATTATTATCTCTTCTACGGATAACTGTGTTCTGTCTTTTATGCCATTATCTTCTTTTAGTTTCCCTTTCAGTGCATTCATGGCCATTTGAATGGGTATTTTCGTATAGAGACTGTTTACATCAGAGCTGACTAGTGTTTCATCTTCCTCTATTTTAGTGGTTTTTAGTCGCTTCACTAATTCAAATGAATCTACTCTTCTAGCTTTTGAGTTGTCTCTTGTTGGTCTTAGTATTGTCGAGAGACATCTTGATAGCATATACGTCGGTGTGATTCTAAAGTCTACAATCGGTCATATTGGGTATCCCTCTTTATGCAATTTTATCTTGCCATATATTCTAGGTATATTGCATGATTTTTGCATAATTTCAAACCATTTTGACTAACCAATTACTTCTTTCATTTGTCTAACTACCTTTGCTGTTTCTTTCATTGTTTTGTTTGTGATTGTTTCAGCTGAGATAAGATAACATTAATAAATGGCAATGTTTAATCTACGTCTTCGTTCGATCGATTGATCAGTCGATCAATGAATCAACAGCCAAACTGTCTGAACTGGAACAGGCTGAATTGGAAGATGAGAAATTGGATGACATTAGTGATGTATGTGTGTGAAACTTACAGGACAGGCAGGCAGGCAGGCATGAGGAGAGAGAGGGAGAGGAAGAGACTGAAGTAGTGTGTGGTAAAGCGTGCGAAAACAGGTCGATGACCAGTATGTCACACCACCCGAATCACATCAATATCGTCCTCGTTATTTCCGTCTATTCGTGTGAGTTCTCCTGATCAGGATAGACAGCAGCGAGTGAGAGAGCTATGGACACACATTGTTCATTGACAGGAGAAAGGTCGATGAGCTACTCGAGGCTGTGTGAGAGACTACTGGGTCATCATCATCGTCATCATGGAAGACAGTGGAAGTGAAAGAAACACACACTATCCAGGTTGTGTGGTAAGACTACGGTGAGTAGTAGTTGACGATGGGAATGGAATGTGTGCCGTCATAGAAGTAAAGTTAATTACAACTATAATTTCATTTTAATAGTTTATACACAATGCGAAGTTGGTCGGTTGGTTTTAATTGTCTTGGTAATATTTCGAAGAGAATAAGTGATGATGATCATACGGACTGTTGGGGGGGGGGAGTTTGTTACTGGTTATGGTTTGGTGCAAATGTCGTGTGAGGTGAGAGGTGATAGGTGATCGGTGTGTGGTGTGATGTGATGTGATTTGATATGTGAGTAAAGAGTATTGTTCACTTGGTAACTTCACTTCTCACTCAGTCTGCCTAGTTAAATGATGAGTGTGTGTGTGAGAGAGAGAGAGTGAAGATGGGGATGGGGATGGCTGACAGTGGTGAATGATCAGTAGCACTTGGTGAAGAAGATATGCAATAACACATGTCAGAAGGGGGACGCCGAAATTTCGAACTTCGCTGATCATTTGATTAGTCGTAAATGATCTACCGATCTTCTACTGTAAGAATGATCGAAATAATCCCGGTGTGTTTATTGAGTCAAAAGAAGACTTTCTGGTAGACTTCTCATCGAGACTAGAAGACGAAGCTGAGTTACCGGAGATTGTTTGTGGAGTGCATGTATTGGAACAGGACCCTTCAAGACTGTCAGAAATCCCACCCTACCCTGAATATAGACATACAGGTGATCACTAACGGAGTAGAAGTGAATCAACCTACGGCGAGTGAGGAGGTGACAAGGCTACTCAGATAGAAAGGTAACAGGAGATTCCATGGTACAGACTATCATTGCGATCATTGGCTTGCATCTGCTAAATTGGGACCCAAACGAAATTAAACTTTATGTTGAACCACTGATGTTTCAGTCCACTGTCTTCAGGTAAATAGATGGGAGAATGAATAATTGATTTTCATGATGTGGTAAGACAACTCATTAGTCAACGACACGATGACATACGTGTACATCTAGCATAAGTGACTAATAATTAATTAAAGCGACGTGTAACACACTTATGATACATGAGGAGTGATTACATTACATTACATGGGATACCTCCGTTTCAATTGGCGCCACCGCCATTCGAGTGAAGACGAAGTATATCCGATGAAATGGGCCATATAGCAGGATGAGATGATGAAGGACAAGTATAAATGTGCAATCTTGAGACTTCCTCTCTAGATGTGAGCAGCAAGCACCATTTACTCCTACAGACAGACTAGGAAGAATTGTGCAGCAATCAAAGTGAATACCTCATACAAGATTTTCCACAACAGTGAGTTTGATATCAGCTTGTCTGAGAGTGTAGAGTGGAGAAAGATGACTTTGAACAGTTCTTGTTCGAATTGGAACAAATGACATCCCTTCCTATGAAAACACGGTGTATAAATCCAGTTTGAAACAAATCCCTGTTCAGCTCATTTGTACAAGTTTGTAGAGAATTCTCTGTTCTATTATAATCACTTCGTTGCATGTTTCGGTGATTACATCGGCTTCCTATTTACTGGCTACAGGACTAAGTTGACTAGAGTTCCGGTGAGAAGTGTTGACCAGCGAAGTCCACTCGTCGATGACACTAGTTGCTTGACGTGCTGAAATTACGAATTGTTAAATGTTATAATTCATGAGCTGCTGTGTCAGTTCCCAGTAGCTGAATGTTCTGTGAGCTTGCCTACCTGCCTACAACCGCAAGCTTCTGCGTTCCAACCCTGGTGGGTGTATACTGATGAGGGGTCCCAAACTAGTAATAGGCCACTACCCAGTACCCTCCTCTGCTTTCCAGCGTCTCTCCAACTCACATCAATTCATGATCAAAACTTGCAATACATAGAATCTCTACAAACCAACTCACTCACATTGACTACCTTTCATTGTTTCGGATTTTATTTTGATATTTCGCATAATTACTGCCTTTAGTATTTAGTCTAGAACAAGAGATATCACTTTACTTATATTACTACGCAAACATAACAACGACGAACTCTTACGCTACAGTTGGCGTGGTTGTTTCGATAACCTATAATAAGTTCACTTGAGATAAGTGATGAATCAATATTTGGATATTGCATTGAACAAAAGGAATTCTCAGGGTTTGACACTAGACACCATAATGGTTCTCCAGAACCATATAGCAAGCAAATACATGATTCACAAGATGACATGTATCTCCCTCATTTCGAAATATACACTGTCATTCGTATTATCATTATACAGATATTACAATATATCGCATATTGTAAAGTCGTCTACACACCTCACAACAAAATCCTCTTCAAATTATTCTTCATCCATACAACATAATCTTGCAGTCTTTCTAAGTGGCTCATGAAGACATCTTATACCGTTAGCTATTCTTTCTTTCTTTCTGTCTCTCACTCCACAGTAATCAATTCCAAGATCATATTTTGCAACAGTAAAGTAGCAGTAAAGATGAGACGAGAGTTGTGCCGAAAACAGACAGTATCAGTATAAAAGTGAAGAAACGAGGGTTACTCTAAATCATCATGATTAACATCCCTCCTGGTTGCCATTCTCACATTGAATCAAATATGTTGACTATGTTTCGCTTTCAAGTCTCACCTACACACGCTGCACATGCACATATTCTCTCAGGGGTTTGTCTTTTCAACAAACATGATAATACATGTTGTTGATGATGTATTACACACGGGCAGAATGAGTATGTGTGTGTATTGTTGTGATGAGTGAAATAAGCGAATCCATAACTATTATGAAACATTGGAGAGAGATATGTGATTAATTCTGTGGGTGAGGAAATCAGTGGACACCAATTATCCGCTTCATGAGGTGATCGATGATGGAGCTGAAGGTAGATGACGTGATTGAGGTGGGGATTCGTACAATTCACTATACATAATCAGAGAGAATTGAACACTACCTGAGTGTGGAGATGAGTGGAGTTGGACAAAGTAATAGAGATATATCATGACAACTGCTGTGACCGTGTGCGTAGGACAGTACGTAAAACAAAGACGGCAAGACGATGAAGCAAGAGATGTCGGCAGAAGTAAAAGAGAGGAGGTATATTTTCGAAATGACTGGTTAGTAGTTGAGTACGTAGTTGGGCAGATGTGCAGTAGTCTAGGAATTAGAATGGGTTGTTCGGTGCACAGATTGGTTTGAGTGGTTTGATGATAGCGTTTGTAAACGGGGTTGGACCAGGATGACTTGTCTGGCGATTTGACTATGCCAGCTGAAGTGAACACACATCCTGGTGTGTTGTCAGTGAGCACAGCGAGAGACGATGGTGCCTCACTGCTAGCCGGCAATCAGTAGGCTGCAGTCGGACGCAATCGGTCGATCAGTGCTCGGTGGTCTGGCGGTGGGTGGGATGTTGAGCAGAGGTTCTATGAATCATGCATGAGTCGGTGACCACAGTGCTACACATTCGTGTCTCCACTCACCTCCTACAACCTATATCCAATTTAGGCAGGCGGGCAGGCAGGCAGGCTTGTTGTAATTCCGGATTGTCAGCTGGTCTGTGGACGCCGTTTCCTTCTCTGACACAACCAATTTGCAACACAGCTGACAGACATGAATGTGAAAATGTCAATCGCCTTCCTCTCCTCAATATTAATTATTCTTCACGTTATAACGTAATTATTGTTACTAGGAATGGTTTTGTGGGTAATTAATATTCCTTGCAATATTGCCTTTATCCTTCATCTGATTGATCCCCATGTCCTCATGTTCCAGCGTTCAAGGCGTCTATCCTGAGAGCTAATTAAGGAGCCATTTTTCTCAGAAATAGTCTCACTTATGATTTGCCTTCTCCCACCCGTTTCCCTAATGAGTCTATAGAGTTGTCTGGTGTTGCCTACCGCCGATTCTTTTTCCATCTCTTTCGCCTCTGTCAACCGCCACTGTTGACGGTCCTTGCGGAGACTTTTCGTAACTTTCCTTTGTGCAGCTTTCGCTCCTCATTGAATTCGGAGCTCGCCGGAATAAGTCTTCTAGCATGTATCAGTTCGGATGAGGCAGTCGAAGTGCAATGGTTTTTACTCACCTTTGGATTTACCTTATTCACAGCTTTTACAGCTGTATCTATGGCTGACTGAATATTCTTCAGGGCTTCTTCAGGGTGAGCACAGCTGTCGAACTCATATATGTGTTTACCTAGTTCTTCCTCGAATAGGGACTTAGTTTCCTGATCGAGCTGGCGACGTGATGGGTTCACCGCCAGCTGTTTCCTACGTCCATTCAGTCGTAAGCACACAAGAGCGTGGACCAGTGCGTGATCCGTATCTACAAACATGTTCCAGAAGGAGCGACAATCTCCTACCGACTCACGCCAACGATAGCTTATTGCTATGTGGTCTATTTGTGTCCAGCGTTGGTTTGATGATGGCGGTCGCTAGGTAAAACAGTGTCTCTCCTTGTGTTTGAAGTTAGTGCTTACAAGAAAGAAATGATTATCTGAACAGAACCTGTGCATCGACCAACCCATGCTTATTCCTAGACTACTACACATCTGTCCAACTACGTACCCAACGACTAACCAGTCATTTCGAAAATAAATCTGTTATTATTCATAATCATCGGTTCACTTTTATTCATGCTCTGTACTTCGAAGAAAAAATGGATACATTTTAACCCAACCCATTACCCCAAATATGTAATTAAATCCCTCACCACTCGCATCCAATACATCTGAAACTGAATTAGATGCTTCGAGAGAAATCTTCATCCAAAATGGATACCCAACAAGAGTCATTCATAAATATATCAAAGGAATAATTCAGAGAAGTGAAATTTCACTTGCGCCGAAAAACAAACTCTACATTGTCTTGGATGTCAAGGGAGATTCGACAGGTGATATTCTCAAGAGGAGGATCGCATCATCTCTGAGAAGAACATTCTCTGCATCAAGGCACAGAATAGTGTTCTCCAGTCACCCGCTGATCTGAAGAAGCTCTTAAGACAAGATGTCGCATCTGGCTACCGCATCTGTGTGCATATATCAGTCCACCTGCTGCTGTTGTGCAGTCAGCAATGTACATCGGTCGTTCGACGCTCATCCTGTTGAAGATGATCCAGCCAGCATGGTTTCGAAAATTCAATAGTGATGCTATGAGGAGTGGGATAAGTGAACACTTGGTCAACACTCATCATTCAATCTCAACAAACTCCTCCTGCTTCAAAGTAATCTACACAGTCAAGAATAACCTACCAAATGCAATACACTCACGTCTTATTTGTATTGCTGAAGCTGTGTCCATTCACATAAAGAAAACTGAGCTGTGCATACGAGGGAGAATTACTCAAACACTTCTACTATCATGGTAACAAATTTGTCAATTTTTCATGACTTAATTTTGCATGTTTCCTTGTCTCTCTAATCGCTCATAAACCTTGTCCAACAAAATGGATTATCTTCAATCCCTAATGTATTCTAATGTTTATCGAAATGCTGGCGTTTGAGCAATACAAGAGACTTGGCTGCACCAGCATTATGATGATAATCTAGTTTCAATAAATGGATATAAAGTTCTTCGCCAAGATAGAAAAAGTTCTAGGAAAAAATGTGGAGGAGGGGTAGCCACTTTTATAAACACAAGTTGGTCTACATCAAATCACGTTTGCTTCAATTATTCTAATGACAATATAGACTGCATAACCGTCAGGTGTCGCCCAAAACACTTAAGTAAATATTCTCATATATACATAACAAATATTTACATAACACCCAATTGTAGCCTTTCAAATATAGTTATGTTTGCAGATGAATTTACTGAATTCGCTGCTCCTGCATTCGGAAACTCGTTGTCTATAGTCTGTGGTGATTTTAATTCATGTGATCACAGCTTTCTTACTTCACTTGGTCATGAGAATCTAGTCAAGTTTAATACACGTCTGGACAAATCACTAGACCTGGTTTTCATAAACGACCGTGATGTATATGAAATCCGAAGGAGAGCTCCTTTGCTAAACTCTGACCACTGCATTATTCGTATTTTACCGAAAGTGTACGGCAAGTTACAACAAAAATCGTTTAGTCATTTAACAAAGAAGATACATGAACGTTCATATTCCCATGACAACATTCTAGCACTAAGAAGCATGTTGTATGATACCAACTGGGAACTATTTACTGACGATAAGTTGGATGCTACTGTCTCTAATATAACCGATTATCTGAAGTTTTGTTTGGATATTTGCTGTCCATATGAAACACTGTTTTCGAGATTTGACAGAATCTCTTCTTTGCAGCTGAAAAAACTTAGAAGACAAAAAGAGAAGTTGTATAAGAATTGTGATAATACTGGTGTCCGTAAAATAAACACCCTTATAAAAATTGAAATAGAAAGATTGAACAGACTATATAATGAAAAATTTTTATCATGTAAAAATCCTTCAAACATTTGGAAGCTTTTCAATAAACTTACAAGTAAAAAAGAAATGTCTGTTGATGCTTATTCTGATGTTAATGCTTTAAACAAATCATTTATCATGAAACAAATTAATATGCCTGTACCTGATGTACCTAGTCAAGATAATGGTAATTTTCCGGGTTTTAAAGAAAAGGATGTACTATTATGTTTGAAATCTTTAAATCCAACACACAGCCTTGGTCCAGATGGTGTACCAGGCATTCTTCTTCAAAAGTGTGCAGACATCTTGTGTCATCCTCTTACTCAAATCTTTAACTCATCATTTAACAAGGAAATGGTACCTGCTGACTGGAAAGAAATCAAGGTTGTACCTGTACAGAAATCATCTTCTGGAGCGGGTATAAAGTATAGACCGGTCGCTATAACATCTCCTTTTTTGAAAACTATGGAGAAACTTCTTTTGAACATTCTTAAACATTCTTTAAAAGCCTTTGGTGACCCTAAGCAGTTTGCTTATAAGTGTGGAAGAAGTACATTAGATGCAGCCATTGTACTACACCACAATATTGTTTCCTGCCTTGATAAGGGTGCTAAGTTCGTTCGAACAGCTTTTTTAGACTATACTGCAGCTTTCGACTCTGTTCCTAGGACACTTTTATTAGGAAAGATGATTTCAGCACAAACAGAGTCCTGGGCAACTAGATGGCTGTCTTCTTATTTTAAGGATAGGAAACAGCATACTATTTTGGCTGGAAAGCGCTCCACTTCTCAGCTAACTGAAAGTGGTGTGCCTCAAGGTGCAGTACTTTCTCCATTTCTTTTCTCTTTCTTTTTGCATGACCTTCCGAACTCACCCAAAGTTAACTTCATTAAGTATGCTGATGATCTGACCGTTTCTGTCCCTGTAGTTTCCACATTGGATTGTTCCCATATGAATGGCTTCTTAGCTGAAGTTAACGATTGGTCTGGCTCAAATGGTCTTAAACTAAATCCAACTAAATGTAATACTGTTGATTTCAGCTTGAGAAGTGAAAAAGACATGCATGGATTGATCCAATCTCATGATTGTTGTAATATTGATGGTACCATGATAGAGAGTAAGCCAAGTGTTTCTTATCTTGGCATTAGTTTCTCTTCAAACCTTTGCTGGTCGTCTCATATTCTTATAGTTTCTAAAAAGATTTTCCGTCTGACTTATTACATAAAGAAGTTGAGGCACTCAGGTATAACCCAATCTCTTCTCATACAATTTATTAATCCATGTGTTTTGCCCATCATTCTTTATTGTTCTCCATTATTCTTCCCTGGGCTACTCAAGAAACACCATATAATACTACGAAGAACATTGAAGGCTGTAAGTAGGGTCAGTGCTATCCCTTTGACTCAACTAACCGACACTGTTGTCAATAGGCACATGAATTCTTGTAAACACTTGGCTAAAGTTATTTTGTCTGATAGTGAACATCCTCTTTATTCACATTTGTTTCCTTGTATCTCTTCGGGTAAGACCAGAAGAAATTTCATAAACATTTATGCTCGTACTACAAAATATAAAAATTCGACCGTACCATATTTGGCACGAGTATTGTGTGAAGAGACGAATATCAGAAAAGAACTTTTACAACTTTTAAATCATTAACTAAACTATAAAATGTAATGATGCATATTATTGCATGTGTGATTTTTAATGTTATTTATTTATTATTCACTATGACTTAGAAATGGTGTGATTTTGTTGGGATTTTATTTTTTCCTATTAATTATCAATATTTTTAACATTTCATGAATTTATATAATTATAAAAAGAGCTAAACCAATGGAATATGTAAAATGAAACGCTGAAAATTCCATGCTGTCAATTGTTATTGTTGTGGAATAAAGTTATTATTATTATTATTATTACATTATTATTAAGAAGTCTTAGTTGATTTCACATTGTCTACTTTGTTTCTATGTGCATCCTGAGTACTACTCAATCATCAAATTATTCATATCACTACGTGACGATTGTTTGTGACAACTCATCATCACCTTTGTTACTACACTAGTTTCATTAACACCCAATTTTCCTGACCGTTTTCGTATTACGGTACTCAAAACCAAGTTACTAATTCTCACCGCTTTACTTAAAATAACCATAACTAATTGTATTTTGGTTTGAAATACTGTGATCAAGATTTGACAGAATAGTTCGAAAATAATTCGACGTCGAGTGACAAGTAGACATTTGTAGAAATAACACATTTGTAAATTCTCAGGAAAATGCAATTGCCTAATTTCAACGCTTCCTACGTTCGGAAAACTGATCCGAACTTCCTCAGGGAAGTTAATCGAAATTAACACAACAGAGGTATTTATACAGAAAAAAAGGACATCTCCTGTAAAGACTCGCTGCTGTGTATAAGGGTGAGGAGAACTCACACGAATAGACGAAAATAACGAGGACGATATTGATGCGATTCGGGTGGTGTGACACACTGGTCATCGACCAGTTTTCGCACGCTTTCCACACACTACTTTAGTCTCTCTTCCTTTCTCTCCTCATGCCTGGCTGCCTGCTGTCCTGTAAGTTTCATACACATACATCACTAATGTCATCCAATTTCTCATCCTCCAATTCAGCCTGTTCCAGTTCAGGCAGTTTGGCTGTTGATTAATTGATCGACTGATCAATCGATCGAACGAAGACGTAGATTAAACATTGCCATTTATTAATGTTATCTTACGTTGTTGTTATGTTATATTATGTGATGTGATTTGATTTGATGTGAAAGCATCATGAAAACTTCTACATCCCGTTTTCACCAATCATGAAGTAGACATGAATAAATCAATGAGTGAATGAAAGAATGAATGAATGAATGAAAAGGATTGAAAATCTCACACAGACAACAGAAACACACACGCACACACATTGAAACAGACAGACACACAGACCGAGCGAGATACAGAGGAGTGATATAAATGGCCTGCATGCATGCATGCATGCATGCACGCCTCCATGAATTAAAACAAACCCACGTACATAAGCAGCAGAGCATTGTACCCACACCACGAAAGCAAACAACAGTCCAATTATTCAGCAGTAATTTCTACATTGAAATCGAAAACAAAACAAATCACAGGCTGCAACAAACAACAACCAATGAGCATGCTTGATTCCAAAATCCTGTGACCTCAATCACCTCAATCACCAGAAAACAAGGCCAACATGTCTAGACAACACTCGTGTGTGTCCTTGTGACGAAAACCACTCGAACATCCAATGACAACAACCCTTCCATATACATACACCTATGATAATAAGTTAGACACTGTCTCTATATTATATCAACATATAAACAAAAACACATAGAAATATACCACGGAAATACACTAACCGAGAATAACACCACGACATACTGAAACAAATTACGGAATATCTGCAAAACCGCTCGACTATTAATTTAATTATTATTACTGCTACTACTATTATTATTCTTATTGATAATGGCCGATACATCTGCGACACAGAATGATGAAGCAGTCAAAGAAACAGCAAAGCAATTCATACCGATGACATTCACAAAGGACGAGGTGAAAGAATTCACACAACTACTAATCAAATACAAGAATATGTTGAGGGATGGAGAAAGAAGTCAGCCATCACTGCTGATGAAGAGAAACATGTGGATGCAATTCTCAGAATATCTGCACTCGAAGGGATATCCGAGACGACACTGGACTCGACTCCGTTATAAGGGACAGAAAATGCTGAGAAAGCTGAATCTCACCATGACAGACAGACTGGCCTCAGTGTGTCCCGAAACTCCGAAGTCTTGTGAATCCACCTCTATTCATCACGTGGTGGTCAGTGTTAATGGAGATTCCCATGTGAGTGGTCAGTGCACTTCGGTATGTTCACATTTCATAACGACATGTTAATCCTATTGAATGAAGGTAGGCAATGTTGACTCGGGTGTTCGTCAATTGAGTCTGCCGTTACTGACTCCCTCACCGTTTGTTTGGATATCACCGAGACCCCACATCAATTCGACGCCTTCTACGGTCTCCACTGACACGAATCCTTCAAACACGATGGGTCTGAGAATCTTGAACGTCTACTCAATAGCTCCTATTCCCCAAAATTTGCGTGTTCCATACGACTCAGTGGAGAAGACTGTGAATCGTACGAATAAGAGCGACGAGTTGACTGATGGAGTTCGAGCACACAGTGGAGTGGATGAACCTGAGAGTGTTTCGAATGGTGGTGGTGAGGTGAAGGTTTGTCGAGTTGGTGAAGGGTGTGTTGGAGGAGGTGGTTGTGGCGTGAGTGAGACTATTGATCTGTCGGTGTCGAGTGATGATGATGAGAGTTGTGAGGAGATGGATGTGAATGGAGTTGGTGATGATGTAGTGGGGAATGGTGATTCAAGTGACAGGGGTTATAGGTGAGTAATGATATTTGTAGTGTTAATTTTTCCTACCTGTTCTGTCATGTGATGTGACGTGATATAGTGTGCTGTGCTGTGTTGTGTTGTGGTGGTCCTAGTTGGTCACTTCTCTTGATTCAGGGTAAATTTCGAATGTGACTCAACTCTTGTGTGTGTGTGTGTGCATGTGTATTTGATTTATTATAGCACTGATAATCTGGGAATAGATTGAAACTCGCGTGTTTAAATTATTTCACCTTTGTAGTTGATGTTTGTTATTTGGTTAGTTAGTGGAAGTGATTGTTGTTGTGGTCGTATGCGTGTATGTGTTCGCCTGTGCTTGTGTGTGTGTGTGTAAAGGTGAGGTTGTGATGGTGTCAGCAGTGAAGAGGAGGATGACTGTGACTGAGGATGTAGGCGACACATTGAATGAATGAATGAATGAATATGTAGGTGCAGAGTGGAAGAGAATGATGATGGCGTATTGATCGGAAATCCATCATACGATAACGAGATGTGTTTCGGTGATTTCAGTTGGAGAGTGTGCAGTTATTTAACGATTCCTGTGTACATGGAGTGTTAATTGAGAAGAGAGGTGAGCAGTTGTTGTCAGTTAGTAAGGTGATGTGAGTGTTCGTCGGAGCTTCTGCTGGCCGACTGGGTGTTCACACGTGTATGGATTCATTCTAGTGAGTGAGGTTGTATTTTGAAGTGTTTGCCTCCATGCTTTTGTTGATTAGTTTGAGTTGGGATGAATGGGTGAGTGAGTGACATGAATGAGTCGGAGAGTGGTGGGAGCACACAGGAAGTGTTGTAGAGTTGTTTGTTTTTCGATTGTCACTATTCACCAATGCTTTGCATATATCGATATGTGTTATCTATCTATTTATTCATTTATTTATTTATACGTGTGTGATTCACTTGACGAGGCGAATAGTCAGGGGTAACGCAGATGGACAAACTTACAGAATCTTCAATATGATGTGTCCGACTGATAATGAGGTGAATGTGGAGAGTATATGGGAAGGTGATTGTGAAGACTGTGTAGCTGATTGTTGTCGGTGATTGTGGATAAGTTAATAGTAGACTAAATTAAGATGAGAGGGATTGATCTGTGAGTGAGTGGGTAGGTGAGTGTTTTTGACTGTAGTTATGTAAGTGTTGTGGTGAATTTGACAAGCTCTGATTCGTAGTTGAGTTGTTTTGTGAGGATTGAATAACAGAATTTTCTCTCTGTCTCTCTCTCTCTCTCTAGATCTGAAGATGACGATGTGGATGATGGTGAGAGAAGACGACGTTTGGCTTTGCTGTTTGAGAAGCAGATGAGATATCTGGATTTGAAGATTGAAGTTCTGGAAATGAAGAAACGCTATTGGCGTGAGAAGATGAATTCAATGTCACGATGTTGAAGCCAGGCTGAGGAAGTATGCTCAAATGAGATATGCATAATTTTTATTCATTTCAATATTTGTAATAAATTTTGATATGTATTCACCAATGATGTTGTGAATGCGTTACTGTATCGTATGTTTTGCAAATAAGTTTCTGAGTAATGTGGCGTGTAATGTGAAACAGCGTTGTGTAGGTGGCGATTTTGTTGAGATCCGGTGGAGATTTTGTCTGTTTCTCCTGTCGAAGTATTTGTTGAGATGATAGAGAGTGATGTAGGCGACTGATGTTCACGTAGAGTCTATGTGATGGCATTATATTGAAATACGTTTCATATTCTCACGATCCTGTGGGTTATGACACACAGAATTGTTTGTGTGTGTGTGTGTGTTTGATTCTTGGTGATATTCAGTTGGATGGAGTGATGGATGATGTGAATAATTGATTGATAAGGCATGCATCTTTGACTGTTCTGATTGTTCTTCATGTGATCAGAGTTGTTCTTGTGAGCATGAAAGTTGGTCAATGTGGGAGAGTATAAGTCTTATCTATAATGGAGTGATCAGAGTTGTATTTTGATGAATTGTATTTGGGGGATATGACTAGCCAGTTAGCTAGGTTATGGTTGCTTCCAAATTTCGTGGTCAATTCATGTAAAAGAAAAGAAGGCGTTCAGCGAAGAAACTGTTTTTGGCATATTCATTCACTGATCTGTACAATCGCATATTTATACTATTTTGTTTGTGTACGTGTACATTAGATTTATAAAGTTTAGATAATTATGTAATATTAGTAAGTTAATCGAATTACGTAACGCAGTTGACTACGTCATCCGGTTAACTTACTTATTTTCAACTGTATTATTCTCCTACCCCGCCTTTATTTGATTTTAAACACCACTCATTAACACTGTTGCCAACCTGACCTAATCTGAATTCTACTCACTTAATCAATTCTAGTTTATTTTCCATCTTAACGTTTGTTTCCAAGCCAAAAATACTTTTATTACAAAAATATCTAAACTTTATAAATCTAATGTACACACACACACAGACAAACAAAATTGTATAAATATGCAGTTGTACAGCTCAGTGAATGAATTCGCCGAAAAGAGTCACTTCGCTGAACGCCTTCTTATATTTTATATGACTGAATGGGGAATTTCAATTCATGTGTCGTCGTCTTAATTTCAGATTTGTTGTATCGTTGAGGGAAACTCAGATTTTCCCGACTGAGTGTTGGAGTGCCTGCCTGCCCGCCTGCCTGACTGTGAGTAGTTACGACAGCGAGTCAACTCTAATGAAGTTTATTTCCTTATGGTGACTGCATACATTGCCACAAAGACAGACAGAGGAAGAGAGAGGGAGATTGTATGTCGTGGAGGGGTGTTGAACATGATGATTCACAGTAAGGGATGTGTTGATGTTGATGGTGACGATGATGACAATACTCGTGGGATAGATAGGCTGGTAGGACACTGATACTCGATATTCTTTCCGGTATTATTACTGTTGAATTCATATGATTCTTATTAATATTACTGATGATATTGTTATGTGATTAGTCATCTTACCATGAGTGGATTGGATTCGATGAGGATTTTGATGACTTGGGGATGAGAATTGTCGGTGAATAGGTAGATGAATGTGAGGGGAGTGAACTCGTTGGTGTAGGTGATCTCCAACTCTCCACACGAGTTTAATCTGTGGACTTTTCAGAAGTCATCAACTGTGAAAGTTGTTTTTCGCAATGTGAATGAGTGAGTGAGTGATTGAGTGGGTTAGTGCTTTGAATTGCACAGAAATGATGAAGCAAGATTAGCGTATGCAGTGACTGACTATTTTGTCATGATGAATTGGTGATGGTTGTTGTCTAATTAATTCTTGGCTAGTTTTATTGGTGTGTGTGTATGTGTGAGAGGGAGAGTGACGTATAAATAGTGATGACGATATATATGAAGATGGATTAAACTGGTGGAGAGTGTCAGTAACAACTGACATCATGCAAATATGTTGGATCACCGTGTGTCACTCTCGGAAAGTCGACTGTTTACGCCTTCAAGTTTTGTCAATTGAATCTTGTGAAAGACGTTTCGTTGATGTGATTGACTTGGGAGAGCTAGAACACTGACTGATATGATGTGTTTCCATACGGCTGAGAGCTACAGTCACATGAGACGATTGTGAAGCGAGCACAGGTGATTAGTAATGAGTCAGTGTGTTGACTGACCTGAGTATATTTTGAGACGAATATCACTGAGAAATAAGAGATATGAGGAGGTCAGTGGTTGATTTCGAAGGACTTCACTGACACGTTCGTGTAGTGGAGGAATAATTTTACGGGACGGAAAGTGTCGCCTCCTTCTATATCACAGCTCTCATCATGTGTAGATTTCAATCGTCACTTGTGGAATAATTGAGTGTGGAGAATTTAATGCTAACACAGGCTTTCCTGATTCCTGAATACAACACCTGAATTGGAAACGCCTGTCGCGATAGATGTGTAATGTAGGATGTGGGGCTGAGAACGCTGGAAGTGAATGTTCTGCATCTTCCAGAAGTCTAACGACTGTATGTATGTATATGTGAGATTGAAGTTTGGAGGTGAGGTAGGAGAGGTGGCTATGGTTCGATGTGTTGGGTCGTATGTGTACTAAGGATAGAGGACATTAGTGCCGAACGAGTTTCTCTGAGTGACAACCCCCCCAAACACACACAGCATCGATGACTAGTAAGTAATTGAAGGAGAATAATGAGAATTTGATGGATGTGCGAGTTGAGCGTTGACAACGATTTCGCGTTATATCAGCTACAGTCACCACCCATTGATTGTTAGCGCCAGATTCGAAGATGCCAGACAGTCGAACTACACACTTCCACGTGCTTGAGTGCAACACTCGAGGATTTCATGGGTCGAATAAATGCTTCCTGCCGATTGCCTCCAACCATCTAATATCATCACAAACAATGTACACTGTGATGGCGAGCTACCTAGAATGGTGGACACTTTACCACCTGACTCACTAGTTACTAGTTTCAAATCAAAATATAGTGAATTTTATTGAGTCGGCATGGCTGTTTATGTGTGAGAAGAGTTTCTCAATATCGTTTTTTTCACTACTACTAGTGTGTCGTCTACATATCTCCACGAACATTTTAGTGGTGACCTGAATGGTTTAAGGGCATTCTCTTCCCAATAATCCATGAATATGTCAGCTATTATTGGTGAGATAGGCGATCCCATGGCTACTCCTTCATTTTCTTGGTATATCTTCCCTTCGAATGTGAAATATGTTGTTGTCAGACAGAATTCCACCCCTTTTATTATCTCTTCTACGGATAACTGTGTTCTGTCTTTTAGGCCATTATCTTCTTTTAGTTTCTCTTTCAGTGCATTCATGGCCATTTCAATGGGTATTTTCGTATAGAGACTGTTTACATCAGAGCTGACTAGTGTTTCATCTTCCTCTATTTTAGTGGTTTTTAGTCGCTTCACTAATTCAAATGAATCTGTTATTCTAGCTTTTGAGTTGTGTCTTGTTGGTCTTAGTATTGTCGAGAGACATCTTGATAGCATATACGTCGGTGTGATTCTAAAGTCTACAATCGGTCATATTGGGTATCCCTCTTTATGCAATTTTATCTTGCCATATATTCTAGGTATATTGCATGATTTTTGCATAATTTCAAACCATTTTGACTAACCAATTACTTCTTTCATTTGTCTAACTACCTTTGCTGTTTCTTTCATTGTTTTGTTTGTGATTGTTTCAGCTGAGATAAGATAACATTAATAAATGGCAATGTTTAATCTACGTCTTCGTTCGATCGATTGATCAGTCGATCAATGAATCAACAGCCAAACTGTCTGAACTGGAACAGGCTGAATTGGAAGATGAGAAATTGGATGACATTAGTGATGTATGTGTGTGAAACTTACAGGACAGACAGGCAGGCAGGCATGAGGAGTGAGAGAGAGGAAGAGAGACTGAAGTGGTGTGTGGAAAGCGTGCGAAAACAGGGCAATGACCAGTGTGTCACACCACCCGAATCACATCATTATCGTCCTCCTTATTTCCGTCTATTCCTGTGAGTTCTCCTGATCAGGATAGACAGCAGTGAGTGAGAGAGCTATGGACACACATTCTTCATTGACAGGAGAGAGGTCGATGAGCTACTCGATGCTTGTTGAATATGCTGTGTGAGAGACCACTGGGTCATCATCATCATCGTCATCATCATCATCATCATCATCATGGTCATCATGGAAGACAGTGGAAGTGAAAGAAACACACACTATCCAGGTTGTGTGGTAAGACTACGGTGAGTAGTAGTTGACGATGTGAATGGAATGTGTGCCGTCATAGAAGTAAAGTTAATTACAACTATAATTTCATTTTAATAGTTTATACACAATGCGAAGTTGGTCGGTTGGTTTTAATTGTCTTGGTAATATTTCGAAGAGAATAAGTGACGATGATCATACGGACTGTTGGGGGGGGGGAGTTTGTTACTGGTTATGGTTTGGTGCAAATGTCGTGTGATGTGAGAGGTGATAGGTGATCGGTGGTGTGATGTGATGTGATTTGATATGTGAGTAAAGAGTATTGTTCACTTGGTAACTTCACTTCTCACTCAGTCTGCCTAGTTAAATGATGAGTGTGTGTGTGAGAGAGAGAGAGTGAAGATGGGGATGTTGATGGCTGACAGAGGTGAATGATCAGTAGCATTTTGTGAAGAAGATATGCATGTCAGGAGTGGGACGCATAAATTTCAAACTGCGCTCATCATTTGACTAGTCGTACATGATCTACCGATCTACTACTGCTAGAATGATAAAAGTAATCCCAGTGTGTTCAATGAGTCAAAGGAATATTTTTCAGATCGTCATCTTCATCAGATTTTGTGTCTGAATAAATAGACTGAGAATTGGCTTGTCGTTTTCACTGAACTTGTGGTTAACTGCGTGTGTAGACTGTGTGTGTGTGTGTGTGTGTACCCTTCCTCGGTGAGCGATTTCCAGTCAGTTTCATCATTCAACTCCAATTGGTGCATATTTGTCTTTCACGATGCATTATCATTAGGTGGAAATCTTTCAATATGCAAACAACAATCCTAAGTGTAATAAGCAGAAGACAGATAGATGGCGAAATGGATAGATCGAAAAGTGGTGTTACTATTCTCGAGATATTTAAGGTCAAAGGTCAAATTCACAATTACACTGCGTGATAATCTGGAAGGTTGGGTAGGAAAGACATGATAATAAGATATAATTACTCAGAGGTGGCTCTGCAAGTGAAAATAAAGCCGTGACCAGTAGGGTACAGCAGGTTGAAGATGTGACAGTAACTCATCTAAGAAGACATTGCGAAATGGTCGCGCTATGTCGTCAATTGGCAGAAGTTAGAATTCAAGGACCATTGGATCGGGTCCCAGTGGCTCAATGGTCTACGAGCTCGCCTTGTAACCAGAAGGTCCTGGGTTCGAACCCCGGTGGGTGCGTACTGCTGAAGAGTCCCAAACTAGGACGAAACAGCTGTCCAGTACTCCCAGGTTTTCCAGTGGTTCTCTAACTGATGTCAGCTCATGATGAAATCCTCCATACAATTAAATAAAATAAAAGTTGTCAATCACGTGGTAGTCAACTGTACGAAGGAAGAGAGGGTTAGAAATTTGATAAGGTGAGAATGAAGGTAGTTGAGTGTCAATTGAACAAGTGTGAACATGTAGAAAAGGGACATGTGAGAGTGATAGTGGTGAATTAATTATCAAAGTAAAAGCGAACTAAAAAGTGGAATTGAAAAGTGAAGAGATTACAATTTTTAAATAGTTTTTTTTTACAGGGAACGACCAGTGAAGAGGTTAAGACCATGGTAGAATGAGAGATTGGACATACATATTTGTATACAGAGATTGGGGTTGTGATGACGAATCGCCAGCGCCTCCACCATACACAAACGACGAACGAAACCTGACGCCCTCTGAACCATTCGGCCTCACTTTGTAGATGATCCTGTCTATCGATGAACAAGGAGTAAATTAGAAAATGGAGGAAATACTAAAGCGAATTTAGTGGATGTGTGTGTGTGCGTGTGTGAAGCACTTCCAGGAAGAAACTGATAACCAGTCAGTGTGTCATATCACCTAATCCAATTTATTGTGGTCTTGTTGTCTGTGTGTGTGTGTGCGTGTGCGTGTGCGGCAGCATGAAATGCATTAACCACAACCACCACTTACACCACCGACACTACAAGACAGAGACACGTATTCGTTTATAGGAAGAAAATCCATGAAGTACTTCGATTTGCTTCTGATGAATACCCTGAACCCAGTGATGGTGAGAAAAGACCACCTAAATCTTCTATTGTGAGCGTATTATACAGACAACAGAGCATCAAATGAGTGTTTACACCTCTTTGAAACCCATTTATAGCACGTATACGATTTTGTATGTGTTAGCCCACCCCACCAGCTAGCTGGGTAGGCAGTTCAAAGTATCTTCACGTCTTCAAAGTCATTTCTTCATCACACCAAACCTTCTTCGACAAATTATGTTTTCATATCACGACAGATGCACTATTATCTTTGCACTATTCTTTGCTTTGTTCATCAGCTCCATCGTTAATCTCACCTTCCATGTAGAATTTTAGCTTGACCTGTGTCGATTCTCCCCTCCCTTAACGCTTCAATATTCTCGTACACATACGCACAGAGATATTCCTGTGATCTGTACGTGTAGAATCAGAGTGTTAGAAATGTATTACTTGCACAAATATATTACACAATTCACATGGATTACGTCATATTACTGTTATAACGATAATTATTGTTATTACACTTATTATTTTGCCGAAATTCATAAGAGGAATTGATTGTTTCAAACTCCAATGATATATTTGGCTAGACGTCGTCGATTCAGTGACACTGAACATCGAAAAGAACAGTAAGTAGTAGTAAGACTTGACTGGATAACTGATAATTGAGTAATCCATTGGTCGATCGATCAAAACCTATTCCCAGTATTTCGACGCTTTCAACATCCACCTGATGACCGCCTTCTGTAGTGTGCATTACCATAACTGATATTCATTCAACAACTTCTACTTCCATTGTTACTGACACTCTCCAACTCGACGTTAATCAAATATCTCCACCAGTTTAATCCATCTACATATACATCGTCATCAGTGTTTATGCAGTTATTGTGAATACAAATGCAGCATCATCCATCCATTGCAAAACACTGATTAATGTCAGGTCACAAAATCAATCAATATGATGAATGACTCTTTCACAATTATTTCACATAACTCTAATTCAAGGTTGGTTATTGAAGGTGATGGAAGCACACTGAATTAATCACATACAGCCTAAACTATGTGTACAAAAACAATAGACTTCAACCTTCCTTCCTTCGCCTACGATGGACTACTAGACGTATTTAAATATGATTGGGCATTAGTAGTATGTACTTTTGTTTTTTTTTATTTAACTGAGTAATTTTCACCATCTTTATTTTATTATTGTGAAGCATGTTAGTTGTAGATTGGTTGTAAAGAAACTACGGAATGTTATCATCATCTCACGGAATTTGTCCTCCAAATGCCTAATTGAAATTTATTCTGCGTGCTGAATGAAAAACAAATCAGAGGCTGCAACAAACAACAACTAATGAGAAATGCTTGATTCCAAAATCCTGTCACCTCAATCACCAGAAAACAAGGCCAACGTGTCCAGCCAACACTCCTGTGTGTATTCGTGACATCCACTGTAGCCTTGAAAACTATCTCAGATACATCAATACTACATCAATATATGAAGGTATATATAAATAGAAGTATGAATATACCAGTGAAATATACTAACCGAGAATAACATCGCAACATGCTGAAACAAATTACCGAATATCTCCAAAATCCACTCGATTATTATTATTACTACTCTTATTATTTTTTATTTATTTATTACTACTACCGATATCAAATGCTGACAATTCCTTACTTCTACTTATAAAAGTACTGTGTTCAATCAAGCTGCAATCAAAAATATTAAAAAAAAATCAATATTTATAGTGACCAATGCATCTCCGACACAATATGACGAAGCAATCAAACAACAAGCGAAGTCAATCACACCAATGAAATACACAGAGGACGAGGTGAAAGAATTCACACAACTACTAGTCAAATACTAGTACGTGTTCAAAGCATTAACCCACTCACTCACTCACTCACTCATTTTGCCTCTTCTCATCAGCCTATAGTTTACAACATCCCAAACTCAATGCCTCTGAAGACTATAAAGCACAAAATCATGGATTGTCCCGGAATGGCTAGTGGGCAATATGAATGCAAAAGACTTCGTAGAAGGTCGACCCAGGCTAATTGTCCCATCAATTTTAAGTTCACTATTTCTCTTGATGCTCGTAAGTTTACTAAATTTCAGGATCACTTAAGACTGAATAGCAGTTATAAGTCTGTCACCATAGCTCAGGATAAAACACCGTGTCAGCGCAGAATAACGCCTAGTAATAATCTGTTCACCTCCTGTGGCGTAAATTTACCAAAAGTGGATCGTGTCCAGCAACAGTCACCTAGTACTGACAGAAGCATTCAGCAAACTACACAACAACCACGCCTGCCAGTGGAACTAGGAACCGGTTTAGATATCAGTATCCCTGTAACACAAGGCTTCACTGAAAGGTGTTAGAATAGCTAATACTGCAGCAAGTTGTTCTAAGGAATTTTCACCTAAACGCAGTAACCTCACCATGGTGAACAAATTTCGCAGGATTGAGTCTAATGATGGGGGAGAATACTTTGCACTCAATAAGCCTGCTGAGAGTAAGCGTGTCAACAAACCCACACTTGATACGAAGAAATCCTCTCGAAATACAAGTATATTAGGTGGTTTTCAGCATACTCCGACTTATTGAAATTCGGGTCCCAAAACCAACAAAGTCCTGCAACCGAAGCACCTCCCTACCCCACCAATATTCTTCTGGTTATAAAAACAACACCAAGATGCGTACCGGTATGCGGAACAGCAGATTCATGGGTGGACCTTACAATTCTATGCCTATGCTATGCCTTTTCATCCACAACCCAGCCCCGACCACTACTACCTCTACGTACATCCAGAAACACACAGTAAATGTTTTAGGTGTCCGGAATCACTGGTACGACCCATGGCACCTAGGACCACCTCGTCGAACTCTAACCCCGATGTATGGACACCCAGTCCGACTCACTTATCATTCATAATCTATTCCGGTGCTGACGCACAGATAGTAACAGATTTTCCAGTAGTGACCATAGAAGGGTACTCTGCTCTCTGCCTTTCTCACCAATAAATACAGGAAACAAACAAGATTCAGGGAGCATGATATACCGTAGTTACATACATATAGACTGAGGATTAGTCCAAGAAATTATTCAACGCTGTCAATCGGATGACTGTTTTACCACTGACTGGCTGAAAGCTGTAGTGTCCCTATTTTACAGGAATGTTACCATTTGTCCAGATACTGTCGCTCCTAAGAAGGTAGTGAAACTAGGTAGGCACCAAGCTGAACACATTCAGAGGGCATACCGCAATAAGTTGAGGAAGTTGATGAGACAGTACTATTCCACTAAGGATATATCACTGCACTACTGAACTCAATCCACGAGTCACTTGAATCACCTATCAAGCGCCTGAGCTCTTAAAACCACCTCGACGAAGAGTTAAGTGCACTTAAATGTACCTCCGAAGTTTATAACCTAACAACACTTCTTAAAAAGCGAATGTGGTCGACGAGGGACATCCCCTACTTACTTACTTCACGACAAAGTAATCTACAATCAGCCTGCCACAATCTGTGAACTTTTCAGTGAGTGGTTTGAGAACTTTAGTTTAGGAACGCACCCCTTCCTCGGTGAAACCGCACCTCTTACTAGCTCCTCCTCGGGAGGCAATTCACCTCAACAACTCTTGCTTTACAATGTAGTCTCAACTACTCTGAGCGTTGCGACAGACTGCAAATAGAACCACTCTAGAAGAGGCGTCTTAAGCTAAACCTACTTATTTTCTACTACAAACTAACTAGTCTTCTCTTGCACTCCTCCAGGACAATAACTAAATCTACCGCTGTCATCAGTTACAATCTTAGAAATCATGACAACCTAGTTGCTGTAGAGCATTGTCAGACTTACATGCGGTCCGTACAACTTCTTCTTCCTCAATTAGTTTTCAGTCATTTGGAATAGGCTACCATACCAGCTGATGTGCGTGATGCAAACACACTTCCAGTGTTCATCTCCTCAGTCACCAGACTGCTCAAAGATGACAATGCACTCCTGCGTCTCACTCCGACACCCTCTTTTCCACCCTACATACATATTTGAAGTTCATTAAACCTGTAAGTTACAGCAAACTACAATTATATATCTTAATATTATTGGAAGGACATGATAAACATTTCTACACAGGACATTAATATTAGTTCACACACAATATAGAAGTTAGCACAACAGGACTAGTTAGTCAGCTAGTTAGTTAGTGTACCAAAACAATCATAGTTACTACACAGAATATATACTTGTATAAATTTATTCATCACTCCTTGAGGACTCCACTTGCTTTCTTCTGTGCTGCTGCTGTCGTTTGTCGTCTTTTATCTCTCTCTCTCACCACTTTAGCTTCTATATGACTTTTTCAATGAGAATAATGAATGTAGGTATTTGACCACTTACAATGACAAATGATCTGCAAACATTACTCGTCCCATATCCTACAACTGACTCGTGAATTACCCAATACCTTCACCCACCACACATCCTCGATTACAGTTGTCCAATATACCTTTATACCAATGGAAAAGTATTAATTCACAATACTTCACGATTGTAATTTATAACAATTTATAACTGATCGTGCCTGTGACAATCGCTTGCATTTCTTGTGAACACCGATTTATAAGAAAATATAAACTATTATTATTATTATTATTAATAGTCTGCAGTGGTGAGTACAATTCACTTCTGGTGTTACTCACGATGAGAACGCTGACAAAACTATACCATTACATCACTTATTTTAAATTAATACCCCATTTGGATATAAATCAAGAACAAGATAAGATTGCATGTCATACACAGCAAAGTTATATGGGGGAATGACTTCAAGCTTTATTTATTTTTCCCAAGTATTTGTAATCCATCCAAAACATACTTGAGTTTTTTTTTTATTAATGCGAAGACAATATTTCTATATTACTTGATGTGCTCCACTTAATGATGACTAGTTAGCAGATTGTACCCACAACACTACAGACAAAAAAGACAGCAACCATGCCATTTAACCACAAACACAATTTATGTCATTTCAATAATACTTATCCATGCCAATACAATTGGTGTGTCCTACATAGGTAGGAATACATATGGACTGCATTATAATATTATTATATTTATAATTATTACCATCATTGTTATTATTCTCAAATATGCTTACTAACCGAATATGTAATTTATCATCATGATGACGTCTGTAAACTGGCGTCCCTCGTGTACAAAATATGAGAATATACTATTATTATTGTAAACTTCATGACAGTCGACTCACTGTCATAACTACTTACAGACACTCAGATAGGCAGCCAGTTACTCAACACACTCAATCGGGAAAATCTGAATTTCCCTCAACGATACAATAAGGTTGAAATTAACACGACGATACATGAATTCCACAGAAAATGTGACCACCATAACCTAACTAACTGGCTAGTCATATCCCCCATATACAATTCATCAAAATACAACTCTGATCACTCCATCACAGATAAGACTTATACTCTCCCACATCGACCAACTTTCATGCTTACAAGAACAACTCTGATCATATGGAGAAGAATCAGAACAGTCAAAGATGCCTGCCTTATCAATCAATTATTCACATCATCCATCACTCCATCCAACTGAATATCACCAAGAATCAAACACACACACACAAACAATTCCGTGTGTCATAACCCACAGGATCGTGAGAATATGAAACGTATTTCAATATAATGCCATCACCTAGACTCCAAGTGAACATCAGTCGCCTACATCACTCACTCTCCATCATCTCAACAAATACTTCGACAGGAGAAACAGACAAAATCTCCACCGGATCTCAACAAAATCGGCACCTACACATACGCTGTTTCACATTACACGCCACATTACTCAGAAACTTATTTGCAAAACATTCGATAGAGTAACTCATGAAAACATCATTGGTGAATACATATCAAAATTTATTACAAATATCGAAGTGAATAGATATTATGCATATCTCATTTGAGCATACTTCCTCAGCCTGGCTTCAACATCGCGACATTGAATTCATCTTCTCACACCAATAGCGTTTCTTCATTTCCACAACTTCAATCTTCAAATCCAGATATCTCATCTGCTTCTCAAACAGCAAAGCCAAACGTCGTCTTCTCTCACCATCATCCACATCGCCATCTTCAGATCTAGAGAGAGAGAGAGAGAACAGAGAGAAAATTCTGTTATTCAATCCTCACAAAACAACTCAACTACGAATCAGAGCTTGTCAAATTCACCACAACAGTTACATAACTACAGTCAAAAACACTCACCCACTCACTCACTCACAGACTAATCCCTCTCATCTTAATTTAATCTACTATTAACTTATCCACAATCACCGACAACAATCAGCTCCACAGTCTTCACAATCACCTTCCCATATACTCTCCACATTCACCTCATTATCAGTCGTACACATCATATTGAAGATTCTGTCAGTCTGTGTGTCCGTCTGTCCATCTGCCTTCCCCTCTGACTATTCGCCTCGTCAAGTAAATGACACAGGAGTTAATAAATAAATAAATACTTTAATTAATTAATTTATTTATAAGAGAGAAATACATAAATGAATAAATAAATAGATGAATAAATAAATGAAGAAGGAATGAATGAAAGAAGGGAATACATAAGTAAATAAATACATAAATAAATGAATAAATATATAAGCAAAAAATAAATAAGTCATTAAATAAATAACTAAATAAATAAATAGATATATATGTCCAAACTAAGTTCACTTTTAACAGTTTGAAAAAACTTGGGCATTGGCTATATGATATTCATTACTATGAAGGTTTTCGTATTTCCCAATGAATGAAAAACAAAACGATATTGTTTTCACTGACGTTTCGCTATTTAATGCTGCTAATAGCTTCATCAAAGTATTATTAAACCGGAATTTACAAAATCTCAGCATATATATATTACAAAAATTCCTGAAACTCGAAGAAAACAAACAACAAAAGAAAACCTCAGCAAATGATATGAAGAATATCAGAACCATACATAACATGTCAGACAAGATACCAACTGAAAATGAAATCTCATTGCTACAGAAAGGTCTGAATTTCAATATCACTAGAAAACCATTATCGGTCCAGTCCAGGAAATAGCACCTATCATTGAACCTGCTCTACAACAATTCACCAATGAACAATCACAATCTGTTCGTCAAAAGATATCACACATATTAATGACACAACGAAACATACCATCTAATCTCACCAAACAAGAATATGAAGCCTTAAGAAATTTGAAGAAAGACAAAAGCATCGTTATCACGAAAGCCGACAAGCGAAATGTCACTGTGATAATGAACAGAACGGATTATGAAAAGAAGGCGATCGAACACCTATCTGAAGGACCATACTCACTCATTGAAGAGAAGAAGAAATCCGCCGAATTCAACAAAACGAAACTAAATACAAACAGACTCCTTCAAGAAATGAAACCCAAAATTGGAAATTCTCTCTGGTTTAGACTGAAACCAAAATCTTATGTACCTTCAAGATTCTACGGTCAACCAAAGATACATAAACCTACAATTCCATTAAGACCAGTAATAGATTTCACCAACTCACCG
Source organism: Trichobilharzia szidati (assembly GCA_944472155.2). Lineage (NCBI taxonomy): Eukaryota > Metazoa > Platyhelminthes > Trematoda > Strigeidida > Schistosomatidae > Trichobilharzia > Trichobilharzia szidati. Next base: position 78,956,249 of record OX235274.1, on the reverse strand, counting down.
ACATACAACCTATCTAAATACTTACTCTCGATACTACAACCACTACTACAAAAGGACACTCAAAATATTGTAAGAAATTCATATGATTTCAAATCCCAAATAGAACACCGAGAAATTGATAAAGAAGACATTATGGTAAGCTATGATATTATTAACTCATTATACACTAGTATCCCTATCACCGGAAGTCTTGATATCATTTCCAGTCTACTAGAATCAGATACAACGCTATCACTAAGATGTCCACTGGACACCAGTGAAATAATTAAGAGCTTAATATTCTGTCTAGAAAGTAATTATTTTACATTTAAAGGGAGTTTATATAGACAGACAAATGTTGTTGCTTTGGGCTCACCAGTCTCCCCAATAGTCATCGACCTTTTCATGAGTAAATTCGAAAATAACATCTTTTCAACAATACTCACTACTAAAATATGGTTACGATATGTAGATGATACTTTTGTAGTACTAAAACGAGATCTACACACAATTCATTCCTGGCGAAAATAAACGGTGTATCTCCGAGAATCCAGTTCACTTCGGAAGCAGAATCAGACATCGGTGAACTACCATTTCTAGACTGCCTAGTTAAAAGAAAGGAAAACGGACACTTTAGTATATCCATATTCAGGAAGAAAACCCACTCCAATAAATATTTAGACTTCAAATCATCACACCCCATCAACGCAAAGATTTCAGTTGTTTCAAGTCTTCTTAGACGAGTACACTCTCTGATAACGGATGAGAAGGAAAAAGAAGAAGAAATATCAAACATTACCGAAACTCTCAAGCAAATCAACTAACCAAGGAACTTCATCAACAAAATCAACACAGACATTAAGTATGGCCGAAAACGCATTCCCAAAACATGAACCTCGACAGTCGTCATCCCACATAGAGCAGAGAAGTCAGATGATATCAGAAGAGTACTCAATCAGCTTGACATTAGAGATTTCTTTAAAACATCAGACACACTACGAAACAACCTTGTTCATATAAAAGACCAGATCCCTTAAGATTCTCTATCTAATTGTGTCCATGAAATAAAATGTTTGGAATGTGATACGATATACATCGGACAAACATCGCCTGAGAGAAATCAAGGTAATCAGAAGAAATGAACATCATAGAGCATCTGTTCGATCACCGAGAAATCCAATTGAGCTGGTAAAACTTGAAAAATCATCAGCCATAGCTCCTCTACACGCTATAGAATCAGGTCACAAAATTGATTTTGACAATATTGAAATAATCCAGAAAAGCTTCAGAAATCATAAAGAACGTCTAATATCAGAAGCACTTCATATCAAGTGGAATCCGAATTGCCTGAATAGGAATGATGGACTAAAACAGAATCTGACCTGGTTACAACACATCCCTCCCCCATGAAGTGACAAAATCAACACGAATGTGATATAGAAGTTCACTGCCTTTATAATTTCAAACACTGAGATTTTGTAAATTCCGGTTTAATAGTGCTTTGATGAAGCTATTAGCAGCATTAAATAGCGAAACGTCAGTAAAAACAATATCGTTTTGTTTTTCATTCATTGGGAAATACGAAAACATTTATTATAATGAAATAAATAGATAGATAATACATATCCATATATGCAAAGCATTGGTGAATAGTGACAATCGAAGAACAAACAACTCTACAACACTTCCTGTGTGCTCCCACCATTCTCCGACTCACTCATGTCACTCACTCACTCACTCATTCATCTCAACTCAAACTAATCAACAAACTAGTGGAAACAAACACTCCAAGATACAACCTCACTCACTAGAATGAATGCATACACGTGTGAACACCCAGTCGGCCAGCCAAAGCTCCGACGAACGCTCACATCGCCTTACTAACTCACAACAAAAACAACAACTGCCCACCTCTATTCTCAATTAACACTCCATGTACACAGGAATCGTTAAATAACTGCACACTCTCCAACTGAAATCACCGAAACACATCTCGTTATCGTATGATGCATTTCCGATCAATACACCATCATCATTCTCTTCCCCTCTCTACTTACATATCCATTCATTCATTCAATGTGTCGCCTTCATCCTCAGTCACAGTCATCCTCCTCTTCAGTGCTGACACCATCACAACCTCACCTTTACACAGAACAATCACTTCCACTAACTAATGAATAACAAGCATCAACTACAAACGTGAAATAATAAACACGCCAGTTTCAATCTATTCCCAGACTATCAGTGCTATAGTAAATCAAACATACACACACACAAGTGTTGAGTCACATTCGAAATTCAACCTGAATCAAGAGAAGTGACCAACTAGGACCAACACAACACAGCACAGCACACTATATCACGTCACATCACATGACAGAACAGGTAGGACAAATTAACATAACAAATATCATTACTCACCTATAACCCCGGTCACTTGAATCACCATTCCCCACTACATCATCACCAACTCCATTCACATCCATCTCCTCACAACTCTCCTCATCATCACTCGACACCGACAGATCAATAGTCTCACTCACGCCAGAACCACCTCCTCCAACACACCCTTCACCAACTCCCACATCGCCAACACCACAACCCTTCACCTCACCACCACCATTCGAAACACTCTCAGGTTCATCCACTCCACTGTGTGCTCGAACTCCATTACTCAACTCGTCGCTCCTATTCGTACGATTCACAGTCTTCTCCACTGAGTCGTATGGAACACACAAATTTTGGGGAATAGGAGCTATTGAGTAGACGTTCAAGATTCTCAGACCCATTGTGTTTGAAGGATTCGTGTCAGTGGAGACCGTAGAAGGCGTCGAATTGATGTGGGGTCTCGGTGATATCCAAACACATGGTGAGGGAGTCAGTAACGGCAGACTCAACTGACGAACACTCGAGTCAACATTACCTACCTTCATTCAATAGGATTAACATGTCGTTATGAAATGTGAACATACCGAAGTGCACTGACCACTCACATGGGAATCTCCATTAACACTGACCGCCACATGATGGATAGTGGCGGATTCAGAAAAATTCGGAGTATTGGGACACACTCTGGCCAGTCTGTCTGTCGTGGTGAAATTCGGCCCTCTCAGCATAATTTGTCCCTTATGACGGAGTCGAGTCCAGTGTCGTCTCGGATATCCTTTCGAGTGCAGATATTCTGAGATTTGCACCCACATGTCTTTCTTCATCAGGAATGATGCATGACTTTTTTCTTTCTCCATCAACACATTCTTGTATTTGATTAGTAGTTGTGCGAATTCTTTCACCTCGTTCTTTGAGTATATCATGTGTTTGACTGACTTCCCTCGGTGTTTGATCGCTTGGTCATATTGTGTCGGAGATTTATTGGTCATTATAATTAAGAATGACAATAATAGTAATAATATTTGTAGTAGTAGTGGTAGTTATAATAATAATAATCGAGCGGTTTTGGAGATATTCCGTAATTTGTTTCAGTATGTCGCGGTGTTACTCTCGGTTAGTGTTTCCTCTGGTATACTTCTATGTTTGTTTGTATTGATGTTCATGTATAAAGGCAGTGTCTAACTTATCATAGGGTTGTATATGGAAGGGTTGTCATTGGATGTTCCAGTGGTTTTCGTCACAAGGACACACACGAGTGTTGGCCAGACATGTTGGCTTTGTTTTCTGGTGATTGAGGTGATTGAGGTCACAGAATTTTGGAATCAGGCATTGCGTATTGGTTGTTGTTCGTTGCAGCCTCTGATTTGTTTTCCATTTCAATGTAGAAATTACTGCTGAATAATCAGACTGTTGTTTGTTTTCGTGGTGTGAGTACAATGCTCTGCTTATGTACGTGGGTGTGTTTCATTTCAAGCATGCAGGCCTGCATGCATTTTGTATCACTGCTCTCTTTCTTTGTCTCTGTCTGTCTGTCAGTGTGTGTTTCTCTGTTTGTCTGTCTACCTATCCATCTCTGTGTGTATCTGTTGTCTATGTGAGATTTTCAATCTTTTTCACTCATTCGTTTATTCACCCACTCATTGATTTATTCATGTCTACTTCATGATTGGTGAAAAATGAGATGGAGAAGTATTCATGATGCATTCACATAACACAACAACATAACATAAACTGGTAAAATGTCTGGTTCATGGAGCTAGGCTAACCTGTTCAGACGACTGCCTCAATGAGGAGCTTAAGATTATCAGAGAATTACTTAGAAAAAGTGGTTATGCAGATAAGTTCATTGAGAAGAATATGAATTCAGCACAGAGTAGAGTCAGTATAGCAACAGTTCCGAAAACACCACTATTCATAAAGCTGCAGTTCCTCGATGACAACATCATCGAAATAATGACACAGTGCCTGAAGAATGCAGTTAAAAGAGCTTATTATGCAGCAGAGGTACGTTGTCTCTTCACAACCACTCCTATTCTACGTTTGAGAAATAAGGATAAACTTCCTAAATTTGCCTTCTCTACTCTATGTGTATCTACCAGTTTGACTGCAGCTGTGGAGCCAGCTACATCGGGTGTACAATTAGGCAGTTTCATCGTCGTATTTCCGAACATCATCGAGCATGGTTAAGCAAGGGACAAACAAGATCTATTCGTAGTTCTATTTTAACACACCTTGTAGATAGTGAGCATATAGTTGACGTCAATACTGCATTTAAAATTATTTATCGCATTCCTACTAACGTCAATTTTGCTTGACGCGTTCGTCTTCTACATACAGCTGAAGCAATAGGAATCCACCTGAAGAAGCCAAACCTGTGTGTTCAGAAGAAATTTGTACAGCCACTTTCCTTGCCTTGGCCGTCGTCACATGAATGTGTAAACCGGACTACTTCGTCCCCCTCTCCCTAAACCTTTAAAAATGATAAGAATTATAATTGTCCAAATTATTCTTTTATTTTTTCTGACTACTACTTCATCTTTAATTACGTGTTATACTTGTAAAACTATTTTAGTCCTATGACCACTTCATCCTCAGTTACAAATGATCATTGTCCAAATCGTTTTATTTCCTTCAGCAATCTGTTACGTAATCAACCTGTTCACACACTTATTCCTTAATTACATTAGAGTAGAGCCAGAGATGAATGCATAAATTATTGGAGAATAATCGGATTGTTGTTTGGTTTCGTGATGTGGGTACAGTGTTGGAGTGTTTTAATTCATGCATGCAGACCGTTTTGACCACTCCTCTGTCTGTGTATATCTGCTGTCTGTGTGAGATTTTCAATCCATTCTATCCACTCATTCGTTCATCCACTCGTTGATTCATTCATGTCTAATTCATGATTGGTGGGAAACGAGATGAAGAAGTTTTCATGATTGAGTCGCATAACATTGCATAACATTGAAATCGCAATGTTTAAAATACGCCTGCGTTCCATCGATTGATCAGTCGATTGGAAGATGAGAAAGTGGATGACAAAGCCTTGTGTGTGTGTGTGTGTGCGGGAAACTTACACGCAGGGTGAATAGAGAGATGGGGAGAAGCTGATGGAGAAGACTGATTTAGTGTGTAAAAAACGTGCGAGAACCATTCGATGATCAGTTTGTCACAACACCCGAATCGCATCAATATCGTCCTCCTTATTTTCGTCTATTCGTGTGAGTTCTCCTGATCAGGATAGACAGCAGCGAGTGGGAGAGCGATAGACACACATTCTTCATTGACAGGAGAGAGGTCGATGAGCTACTCGAGGCTTGTTGAATATGCTGTGTGAGAGACTACTGGGTCATCATCATCATCATCATCACCATCAGCATCATCATGGTCATCATGGAAGACAGTGGAAGTGAAAGAAACACACACTATCCAGGTTAGGTGGTAAGACTACGGTGAGTAGTAGTTGACGATGGGAATGGAATGTGTGCCCTCAGAGAAGTAAAGTTAATTACAACTATAATTTCATTTTTAAATAGTTTATACACAATGCGAAGTTGGTCGGTTGGTTTTAATTGTCTTGGTAATATTTCGAGGAGAATAAGTGACGATGATCATACGGACTGTTGGGGGGGGGGGAGTTTGTTACTGGTTATGGTTAGTTCAAATGTCATGTGAAGTGAGAGGTGATAGGTGATCGGTGGTGTGATGTGATGTGATTTGATATGTGAGTAAAGAGTATTCTTCACTTAGTAAATTGACTTCACACTCACTCTGCATAGTTATATGATGAGTGTGTGTGTGAGAGCGAGAGAGAAGATTGGGTTGGGGATGGGGATGGCTGACAGCGGTGAATGATCAGTAGCTTCTGGTGAAGAATATATGCCATAACACATGTCAGATGAACGACGTCTAAATTTCGAACTTCGCTCATCATTTGACTAGTCGAAAATGATCTACCGATCTACTACTGTAAGAATGATAAAAGTAATCCCAGTCAAAGGAATATTTTTCAGATCGTCATCTTCATCAGATTTTGTGTTTGAATAAATAGACTGAGAATTGGCTTGTCGTTTTCACTGCACTTGTGGTTAACTGCGTGTGTAGATCTCGGTGGTCGCCGTATCATTAAAAAATCATTCAACTCTAATTGGTGCATATTTGTCTTTCACGATGCACTATCATTAGGTGGAAATCATCTTTCAATATGCAAACAACAATCCTAAGTGTAATAAGCAGAAGATAGATCGATGAGTGGTGTTACTATTCTCGAGATATTTAAGGTCAAAGGTCAAATTCACAATTACACTGTGTGATAATCTGGAAGGTTGGGTAGGAAAGACATGATAGTAAGACATGATAATTACTCAGAGGTGGCTCTGCAAGTGGAAATAAAATAAAAGTTGTAAATCACGTGGTAGTCAACTGTATGAAGGAAGAGAGGGTTAGAAATTTGATAAGGTGAGAATGAAGGTAGTTGAGTGTCAATTGAACAAGTGTGAACATGTAGAAAAGGGACATGTGAGAGTGATAGTGGTGAATTAATTATCAAAGTAAAAGCGAACTAAAAAGTGGAATTGAAAAGTGAAGAAATAAAAACTTTTTAAATAGTCTTTTTTCACAGGGAACGACCAGTGAAGAGGTTAAGACCATGGTAGAATGAGAGATTGGACATACATATTTGTATACAGAGATTGGGGTTGTGATGACGAATCGCCAGCGCCTCCACCATACACAAACGACGAACGAAACCTGATGCCCTCTGAAACATTCGGCCTCACTTTGTAGATGATCCTGTCTATCGATGAACAAGGAGTAAATTAGAGAATGGAGGAAATACTAAAGCGAATTTAGTGGATGTGTGTGTGTGCGTGTGTGAAGCACTTCCAGGAAGAAACTGATAACCAGTCAGTGCGTCATATCACGTAATCCAATTTATTGTTGTCTTGTTGTCTGTGTGTGTGTGCGTGTGCGTGTGCGGTGGCATAAAATGCATTAACCACAACCACCACTACCACCACCCCGACACTACAAGACAGAGACACGTGTTCGTTTATAGGAAGAAAATCAATGAACTACTTCGATTTGCTTCTGATGAATACCCTGAACCCAGTGATGGTGAGAAAAGACCACCTAAATCTTCTATTGTGAGCGTATTATACAGACAACAGAGCATCAAATGAGTGTTTACACCTCTTTGAAACCCATTTATAGCACGTATCCGATTTTGTATGTGTTAGCCCACCCGACCAGCTAGCTGGGTAGGCAGTTCAAGGTATCTTCACGTCTTCAAAGTCATTTCTTCATCACACCAAACCTTCTTCGACAAACTACGTTTTCATATCACGACAGATGCACTATTATCTTTGCACTATTCTTTGCTTTGTTCATCATTTCCATCGTTAATCTCACCTTCCATGTAGAATTTTAGCTTGACCTATGTCGATTCTCCCCTCCCTTAACGCTTCAATATTCTCGTACACATACATACACACACACACATACGCACAGAGATATTCCTGTGATTTGTACGTGTAGAATCAGAGTGTTAGAAATGTATTACTTGCACAAATATATTACACAATTCACATGGATTACGTCGTATTACTGCTATAATAATAATAATTATTATTATTACAATTACTATTTTGCCGAAATTCATAAGAGGAAGTGATTGTTTCAAACTCCTATGATGTATAATTCCATAATGGATAAGATTTTTTTTTTTGATAAATCACACAGTGTAGTACAGATATATTAACTGATGACGTTTCGAGCACAAACTATTGCTCATAATCATATCAAGTTACTCACACAACTTCTTTCCTTCATTTATATACATGTGTGGAATCAATTAGATATTGGAATAAAATTCAATATGAGATAATGTACATTCAGAAATAATAGTACGAGTGTTATTAATCCATTACAATTAGATGGGAAATACGACGAATGTTTTTATAGTCATAATAAGTTGATTGTTAGAATGTTATGATGTGCTTGAATGGAAATAGAATTTTAAGACTATTTATCATCTTCTTCTGATTTGACTGGCGGTAATAATATCTTCCATATTTCTGGTATTTGCTTTGAGTCACTTCTGTTGCATGTGTTGGGTGTAGACTCGATGAATAAGGATTCCGTAATCAACCTCTCTCTCCACCTACTTATATTACTTTCTAGAATTTTAACCCTCTCCCACCCTATTGTGTCGTTGTTTGTTAATGCGTGAAATGCAATTGCTGAGGTTTTTTCTAAATTACTTATATTCACGGGTGGGGTCAACCATTCTTACCTTAGCTAAATTCTTACAGTGTTCTGACAATCTGACTACCCCTGACCTACTAGTTTGACCTATGTAGTTGACCTGACTCACAGTCATTGCAAGGTATTTTGTAAAATATATTATTTTGTTTAATTGGGTCTAGCGGGTCCTTTAACCTACAAAGTTTGTCTCTGAGTGAGTTTGTTTTTTGAATGCCACCCTAATTCCTGCTTTATTGAGAATCCTACGTAGGGCCTCAGATGTCCCCTCCTTATATGGTATAACAGTAGAAGACTTATATTCTCTCTTATTTATGTTATTACTACTAGTTACACAATTATTTTTAGTTTTCTTTTGGCCTTTACTGATCTTCTTAATGAATTTTATAGGATAGTTATTCAACACCAACGCTTCTTCTATCTGTTTTATTTCGTCATTTAGGTCCTTTTTTGTGCTACTTAGTGCTATGGCTCGGTTTGTCAGACACTTCACTAAGCCTGCCTTAACAGTTAACGGATGAGACGAATTAAAGTCTAAATATCTATTAGAATGCGTTGGTTTTCTATAAACACTAGTGTGTAGTTTGCCTTCTTCTATTCGTTTTATCTTACAATCTAACATGGTTAATTCTCCTTGTTCATTTTCTGATTCAAATGTGAATTTTATTCCCTCTACTTGTGAGTTTATATGTGTTAAGAAGCTAGAGATATGTTCTGTATTTAACACTGTGAATGTGTCATCTACATATCTCCACCATATTTTTGGCCTAGGATTAAATGTATTGAGAGCACTATTTTCCCAGCTGTCCATAAAGATGTCTGCTACAATAGGGGATATTGGTGATCCCATTGCTACACCTTCAGTTTGTCTATATATTTTGCCTTGGAACTTGAAGATAGTAGATGTGAGGCATAACTGAATCCCTAAAATAATTTCTTCAATGGGCAGCTTTGTCCTATGACTAAGTTCGGAATCAGAAGTTAGTTCTCTTTTAACCGCTTCTAAGGCCATATTGACTGGTATATTAGTGTAAAGACTAGTTATATCAAAACTGACCATTGTTTCGTCATTCGCTAGTTGAATGTCATTTAGCTTACTTTTCATCTCATATGAATTAGTTAATCTAGAGTTTGATTTATTTCTGATAAGGCATAGTATTAAAGCTAAGTGTTTTGATAATTCATAAGTTGGCGTATTTCTAAAATCTACTGTTGGCCTTATTGGGTATACTGGCTTATGTATTTTAATAGTACCATATAATCTACTAGCATTATTAGTTTTAGGCATTAAGTTAAACCATTTAGACTCACCCAGTGACGGCTTCATTCTGCGTATTAGTTCTGCTGTAGATTTCTTAACCTTATTCATTATTGTATCTACAGGCTTCTTAATTTCCTCATATGGACCCGTTTGAATATGTTCAATAACTTTTTTGATATAGTCAGATTTATTCAGAACTACGGTGGCGTTTCCTTTATCAGCTTTTGCAATGACAATATTTTTATCCTGTTTTAGACTAATTAAAGCTTCTCTTTCCAATTTTGTTAAGTTTGATTTTGCCTTCTTTTGATTTTTCAGGGTTAATGCACATTGTGCTCGAACCCCTTCTGCTGTTGTCTTATCTATTGAACCTAGCGCTACTTCTATGCTAGGAATGACATCCTCTGGTTTTAATTTGTTAACCGTTATATTGAAATTTAGTCCTTTCTCAAGTACTTTTATCTCACTAGAGCTTAGTTCCTTTGATGAGAGGTTGATCACCCACTTTGTTCTGTCGATAGAGGATGAAGCGTTGACATCAATTTTATTTGCTGTCTTCCTTTCTGCAATTAGTTTGTTGAATTTTTTGATTTGTGTGGCTTTTGATTTTCTTGATGCTGCTTCTCTAGCTTTTTCGGATGTTTCAACAACAATTACATAATCTTTGCCATTGACCATACATTTGAGTTTCCGTTTGAGTTTTTCGATTTCATTTCGTATATTATTGAGTTTCACAGTAATTCGATGTAGTTCTTCTCTTAGACATAATCTACTGAGATGTTCAGCTGCTGACGATATTTTTCTTGAAGTAATTGGAGTGCGTATGTGTAAATATTTTGGAGTTATATGATTTTTCAAACATCGACTGTTGAAAATTCGATGGTTCGTGAATCTTGCTTCTGTTTGAGAATGTCGTGTGAGTTTATTGATAAGCTTCCTAGTAGGAAGACCATGTGTATTAATGATATAAGTATAAAACTTGGGCACTGTGGTAGAAGATATTATTACTGCCAGTCAAATCAGAAGAAGATGATAAATAGTCTTAAAATTCTATTTCCATTCAAGCACATCATAACATTCTAACAATCAACTTATTATGACTATAAAAACACTCGTCGTATTTCCCATCTAATTGTAATGGATTAATAACACTCGTACTATTATTTCTGAATGTACATTATCTCATATTGAATTTTATTCCAATATCTAATTGATTCCACACATGTATATAAATGAAGGAAAGAAGTTGTGTGAGTAACTTGATATGATTATGAGCAATAGTTTGTGCTCGAAACGTCATCAGTTAATATATCTGTACTACACTGTGTGATTTATCAAAAAAAAAAATCTTATCCATTACGGAATTATACTCTACCACAGTGCCCAAGTTTTATACTTATATCCTATGATGTATTTGGCTAGACGTCGTCGATTCAGTGACAGTGTACATCGAACAGAACAGTAAGTAGTAGTAAGACTTGACTGGATAACTGATAATTGAGTAATCCATTGGCCGATCGATCGGTGGATCGATCCGAGGAATAAATGCAGTTGATTCAGATAAAAGGAAAGGAAAAGACGAGATGCATGAACAATGCGTGATAACTGATCATCAGTGTTTCTGTGTGTATTGCAAATTCGATAATGTTTGAAGGTGTCTGGAACGATGAAGAGATTGGAGAAATACAAAGCATTTTGAGTTGGATTGTTGAGACGAAGTGAAGCAGATGGGAGGAATTCGATGAGTAGAAGGCAAATGAGGAGACGGAGACGAATACCTCAGTATGTGGAGTATGTTACTGCTGGCTAGTAAAATATTGCAGAGGTTACTTAAGTGAAGATGTCGTAGATGATGTGAAATGTGAGCAAAGAATTCATTCATTCATTCGATAACATCTTCCAATGAAATCTGCACAGTTAGTCAGTGAGTGTTTCAGACAGGTCATTTGGAAATCTTAACGTAGGTTAGTCAACGTCAGTCAATAATATCATCACTCGGTGACAACACATGTGAATTTGCATGTCAGGATAAGTTTGGAATCTTTGTTGGGTAGTCCTAAGTAATCTGACAGCATTATTTGGTGAGTGGTGCTGAGCGATGGACATCATTGGAATTGGACGATGCTTTCATATTCATTCCAATGTTTAAATAAATAAATATGAAAAATCTTATTGAGTATCCATTATGGATGAAAATTTCTATCAAAGAATCTAATTCTGTTTCTAGAACATCGGAACTACAGATTCGTCCGCATATTGAATCCAATCGAATCTAATTGTATAAACAATTATTCTTCACATGAGTCATGAAACTAGTAGATGTTTTATCCAACCATGCTGTCTATTTTGTTATTTCTACATTTCCAAACGGTTAATTGCACAATATGTCAGTCGTCTCAGTGATTATGATGCTGCTTTGTTTGAGTTTTGTCCTTCCCTCGTCCCACAATGATTATTATGGCATTTTAATTCCTAATTGTAATTTCACTAATTTCACCTTTGACTGGGAATATCTCTAGCATTATACTACAACCTATCTACCTTACTATATTCTCTATCCCATCTTCGTGTTTATTACACTTTGTAATTTTATCAATATTAACTGATGACCACGTTTCGAGCACAAATTATTGCCACTCATAATCATATCAAGTCACTTGATATGATATGACCTGATATGATTATGAGTGGCAATAATTTGTGCTCGAAACGTGGTCATCAGTTAATTAATACTAGCGTGTGCAACAACACTGTGTGATTTATCAAAATAAAAGCCTACGTATAGTGTATGAAGTCTTCTGATTGTGTAGGGCAATGATTGGTTAGTGTTGAAGATACATTGACTGAAATGACTCAGGACAAGTGTGTTTCCTGAATGAAATGTTTGGAATGCAGGGCTTGCTATACATAGACGAAAGGGTTAGATGAGTGGAATTCAAGCTGAATGAGTTTAGAATATGCATGAAACGTGCACATAGGGATGTAGTGAAGTGGAAGTAGAAGGTGTTGAATGAATATCAGTTATGGTAATGCACGCTACAGAAGGCGGTCATCAGGTGTATGTTGAAAGCGTCGAAATACTGGGAATAGGTTTTGATTGGCGCAAAGATAGGTCGATATCTGTATCCGTGGAAATTCTGACCAGATCGATTTCCATGAATAGGAAGTGAGTAAGCGAGGAAGTGAGGAAGGAAGGAACGAAGGATGGAAGGAAGCAGGAAATGAGGGAGGGACTAGACTAGACTAGACTATGCCAGACACTGTGTAGAGCAACAGCTCTCTGTTGTATACAGAAGGGAAATCCTCGACTGACAATGCACACGCGGTCTATCCAATCACTCTATCCAAATCCGATCAAAGATTTCGTCAATTCTTCGTCTACGATAATCTCGTGTGCAATCCACCCTCATCTGTTTCCGTGTCAAACTCCTCACTTACAACAATACTTTCCTCATGTGATAAAGCTTCTAACCTCGTCAACCATATTCCTGTTTCCAAATGCATCGTCCAATTCCAATGATGTTCATCGCTCAGCACCAGTCAACAAATAATGCTGTCAGATTACTTAGGACTACCCAACATAGATTCCAAACTTATCCTGACATGCGAACTCACATGTGTTGTCACCGAGTGATGATATTATTGACTGACGTTGACTAGCCATCGTTAAGATTTTCAAATGACCTTCTTCTTCACCACCATCATCATCATCATCATCGTCGAATCTCTTCACGAATGACTTCCTTTCATACTGATTGAAATGTATTAATAAATGGATAAATAAACAAACAAATATGAAGAGGGTCAGTGGTGGACGACAGACGACAGATGACAGTGTGAGTTGGGTGATGTCAAGAAAACATTCTATTGGTGACACCAGTAATGGCGGTAGATGATTGCGCACACCAATGTCTACAAATATATTTAAATGTATCCACGATTAGCCCCCCTTCGGAAAGTTCAGTGATTCAGGGCATATCATCACAAGTGTCATCATCCGAATGTTCATGCTGTATGCGTATCCCATTCAGCCAGCCCCACAATTCACCTACCAAGTTACCCAGTGCATTGAAACCAAGTCCTTCGGAGGATAGTTGGTTGTTGTTGTGGTGGTGGTCATCGTGATGGTGGTGGTTGATTCGACTCATGAAATCCTCGAGTGTTGTACTCAAGCACGTGGAAGCGTGTAGTTCGGCTGTCTGGCGTCTTCGAATCTGGCGCTAACAATCAATGGGTGGCGACCGTCGCTCAACTCGCACATCCATCAAATTCTCATTATTCTCCTTCTCCATCCTGTGTGGGGGGGGCGTCACTCGGAACAACTCGTTCGGCATTAATGTCCTCTATCCTTAGTACACATACGACCTAACACATCGAACCATCGCCACCTCTCCTACCTCACCTCCAAACTTCAATCTCACATATACATACATACAGTCGTTAGACTGCTGGAAGATGCAGAACATTCACTTCCTGAATTCCCAGCCCCACATCCTACCCTACACAATTATCCCGCCAGGCGTTTCCAATTCAGGTGTTATATGCTGGAATCAGGAAAGCCAGTAGTAGCATACAATTCTCCACACTCAATTATTCCACAAGTGACGATTGAAATCTACACATGATGAGAGCTGTGATATAGAAGGAGACGAAGGTTTCCGTCCCGTAAAATGATTCCTCCATTACACGAACGTGTCAGTGAAGTCCTTCGAAATCAACCACTCACCTCCTCATATCTCTTATTTCTCAGTGATATTCGTCTCAAAATATACTCAGGTCAGTCAACACACTGACTCATTCTTAATCACCTGTGCTCGCTTCACAATCGTCTCATGTGACTGTAGCTCTCAGTCGTCTGGAAACACATCACATCAGTCAGTGTTCTAGCTCTCCCAAGTCAATCACATCAACGAAACTTCTTTCACAAGATTCAATTGACAAAACTTGAAGGCGTAAACAGTCGACTTTCGGAAAGTGACTCACGGTGATCCAACATATTTGCATGATGTCAGTTGTTACTGACACTCTACAACTCGACGTTAATCAAATATCTCCACCAGTTTAATCCATCTACATATACATCGTCATCAGTGTTTATGCAGTTATTGTGAATACAAATGCAGCATCATCCATCCATTGCAAAACACTGATTAATGTCAGGTCAATAATTTCTCTTCAGGTTCTTACAATTATAAAAATATAATATTTGTTGTCGTTACAATAAAGGCCAGTTATTATGCGGCAGATACATTTTTAACGTAGAATAACAGATGAGTTATGGGGTGTCAAAATAAATAGTCGTATTTGTGTGACATACGTGCTAGGCTGAATTCGATTACAAAATATTGTAAAACGGGAGACAATGGTGGTGATTAATCATAATAGATTTGTAGAGTGTGGGGTAGGAAAATTGACAAGTCAGTTCAAGGTTATAAAAGGTGTCAGGTGAGTGGCTAGTACAAAGTGGTCTGTGATAAACAGGAGATAGTAAGACTGCAATGAGAGGTTCATAATGAAATAACGAATATGTGAAATGAAACAGGTGGAGGCATTTATTGAGAAAAGAGATAATATCACTAATAATAAGTCCGGATAGTATAAACGAAAAATTCGATAGTATTGAGAGAATATTTGCATGAAGGGCATAAATTATGGCGAATAATAATATTAATAATGATAATAATAATTGTAATAATAATAATAATATTTGTAATAATAAGCAAAGGAAAAAAAAGAGCCAAGAGGGTTAAGGGGAAGGAGCACTCTTGGTGAGAAGAAGAATCATCAATCCAAGTTTGGCCACGGTAGGAACAGCGTCTGGACGTGTTCTTTTTGGATACAAAGTTCCGGTTTATTCGATCTTATTGCAACAGCTTCAGCTATGTGTAGAAGACGTAAGCGAACTGTACGTGATAACGACTTCGGAATTCGGTATATAACCCTGAAAGCTGTGTTGACATCAATATGATGTCCAGTATCGACCAAGTGTGATAGGACCGAGCTTTTTATGCACTTAATTTCCCCCCTGCTGAACCAAGCTGGTAAATGTTCTCGAACCCGTAGACGAACCTGCCTAGTCGTGCGCCCTATATAACTTGAACCACAGGAACAGTTGAAATGGTATATGCATGAAGAAGAGCTAAGCTTAGGTAAGACATCTTTGAGTTGCTGGGTAAACATTGGACGGCTACTGAAGGATAGACACAGACGTGCAGAGTAGAAAGTTTTTTTGATCGCCCTGGTTAAACGTTGCGATATAATCTCCGCAGGAGTATCTCCCTTGAATTGGAGACGTAAAAACAGAGGCTTTTTCTCCACCGTTGCTAGTTCATGTTTACGACTGTTGCAACCTATGTTGGCTTTAATGAACTTCTCTGGATATCCGCTCTCGCTTAGAATGTCTCCGATGACTTGGAGTTCTTTCTCTACACAGTCTTCGGAACAAAAAGACCTCGCTCTAAATGCTAAACATCTGATCAGATTACGTTTCTATTTCATCGGTACAAAGCTAAGGAACTTTGGTTTGGAGCTTTGGTTTCTAGCTTTCTAAATATGGTTCTTTTGACTGAACCATCCTCTCTTCTCGTTAGAAGGACGTCGAGGAAATGTAGAGAGTCGTTACATTCTCCTTCGTAGGTGACATAGACCGTTGGGTGAGCATTATTGAAGTTGACAAAAGACAAGTAGTTCAGCAAAGAGTCTCTTTTCGGCGAATTCATTTTCAAAGCTGTACAATCGCAAATATATCTGGTTATTTTGTGTGTGTGTGTGTGTGTTATACATTAAATTTGTCAAACGAAAATACGGTTAGTAAGTTCAAATGAATAGGATGTTGATAAGAGGATAGCAACAAAAGTGATGAGTTGTCAAAAACGATTGTTAAAGAGGAGTAAGTTCAGGTGAATTGGATGTTCATATAAGAGGATAGTAACAAAAGTGATGAGTTGTCATAAATGATTGTTAAATAAGAGTTACGCAATGGCATGAATAGTTTGATGAATGAGGTGTACTCGAAGGGTGTACATGGAAACAAAATAATATCCAGAATTACACAAGGGTTTTAAGTTAGAAAAATAAGCATACAAACAGAAGTAAGGTCAAATCAAACAAACAAAGAAAGAAGAGTTGGGTCAAATCAACGGAGTTGTTACCATGCGAGTAGAAGTGGTTGGATGATTTTCTTTTGTATGCATAGTTCTGGTTCCACCAACTGGATGGCTAGGGCTTCTGCGATGCAAAGAAGACGGAATCGTACTGTCTTTGGGAGGTTGTTCTTCACTTTGTAGATCACTTTGAAGGAGGCGTTCGTTGAGATGGAATGACCAGTGTTGACGAGATGTTCGATTATTGCACTCCTTATATGGCCATTATTTCCTTTCTGTAGCCACGCTGGGTAGTGTTCTTTGACCCTTTTTGACAGGATGCGCGTTGAACGACCGATGTACGTGGCTGGCTCCACAGCAACAGGTGAACTGATATATACACATAGAAGTGGTCATGTGCGGAATCTTGTCCTTTGGGTTTCTGCAGATCAGCGGGCGACTGGAGAACACTATTCTTAGTGTTGCCGCAGGGAAAGTTCTTCCTAAAGAGGTGGAAATTCTCCTTCTGAGGACGTCACTAAGTAGGTCTCCTTTGAAGTCTAGGTTCATATAAAGTATCTTTTTTGGCACAGATGGTGTCTCTTGCTTTTGGTTTTTCTGTTTGATGTTTTTGTCTACAAATCTTGGTGGGTAGCCATTTTGTATGAAGACTTCCCTCAGGAAGTTTATTTCTTCTTTTCCATGGTGTCGGAGCTGCAGATGCGTCTGACGCGAGTGGCAAGGGATTTAATTAGGTTTCTTTTCCGACTGATTGGTACCCAGCTGTAGAAACTTGTTAATTGTCCGTTCCAAGTCGGTTTTCTATGTACACTCAATGTGCAATTCACATTCAACGACATTATTTACAGACAACAAGATGGGATCGCAATGGGATCTCCATTGGGCCCATTACTAGCAGACTGCTTCATGGCAAGCCCCGAGAACGGCCCACTCAAATCAACCATCGACAATTTCCAGTTGTACGTTAGATATGTTGACGACATCTTTATCATCTGTGATGACGGTCACTATCTCAATCAACTACTGCAAACATTCAACAAATGCCATCCAGCCACAAAGTTCACTTTGGAATCTGAAAATGAATCTAAAATCCCTTTTCTTGACGTTGAGCTTACAAGGAGAGATGACGGAACTTTAAGAAGGTCAATCCATAGGAGGCAAGAGGCATCTTTGACTGTTCTGATTGTTCTCCATATGATCAGAGTTGTTCTTGTAAGCATACAAGTTGGTCCATGTGGGAGAGTATAAGTCTTATCTGTAATGGAGTGATCAGAATTGTATTTTGATGAATTGTATTGAAAGATATGAATAACCAGTTAGTCAGGTTATGGTTGCTTTCAAATTTCCTGTTCAATTCATGTGTCGTCGTGTTAATTTCAACCTTATTGTATCATTGAGGGAAAGTCAGATTTTCTCGACTGAGTGTGTTGAGTGCCTGCCTGTCTGCCTAAGTGTCTGTGAGTAGTTATGACAGTGAGTCGACTGTCACGCAGTTTACAATAATAATAGGATATTCTCATATTTTGTACACGAGGGACGCCAGTTTACAGACGTCATCATGATGATAACTTACATATGCGGTTAGTAAGCATATTTAAGAATAATAATTATTATTATAAATATAATAATATTATAATGCAGTCTATATGTATTCCTACCTATGTAGGACACACCAATTGTATTGGCATGGATAAGTATTATTGAAATGACATAAATTGTGTTTATGGTTAAATGGCATGGTTGCTGTCTCTTTTGTCTGTAGTGTTGTGGGTACAATCTGCTAACTAGTCATCATTAAGTGGAGCACATCAAGTAATATAGAAATGTTGTCTTCGCATTAATAAAATAAACTCAAGTATGTTTTGGATGGATTACAAATACTTGGGAAAGAAATAAAGCTTGAAGTCATTCCCCCACATAACTTTGCTGTGTATGACATGCAATCTTATCTTGTTCTTGATTTATATCCAAATGGGGTATTAATTTAAAATAAGTGATGTAATGGTATAATTTTGTCAGCGTTCTCATCGTGAGTAACACCAGAAGTGAATTGTACTCACCACTGCAGACTATTAATATTAATAATAATAGTTTATATTTTCTTATAAATCGGTGTTCACAAGAAATGCAAGCGATTGTCACAGGCACGATCAGTTCTAAATTGTTATAAATTACAATCGTGAAGTATTGTGAATTAATACTTTTCCATTGGTATAAAGGTATATTGGACAACTGTAATCGAGGATGTGTGGTGGGTGAAGGTATTGGGTAATTCACGAGTCAGTTGTAGGATATGGGACGAGTAATGTTTGCAGATCATTTGTCATTGTAAGTGGTCAAATATCTACATTCATTATTCTCATTCAAATAGTCATTCATATAAGTATAAAACTTGGGCACTGTGGTAGAGTATAATTCCAAAATGGATAAGAATTTATTTTGATAAATCACACAGTGTAGTACAGTTATATTAACTGATGACGTTTCGAGCACAAACTATTGCTCATAATCATATCAAGTTACTCACACAACTTCTTTCCTTCATTTATATACATGTGTGGAATCAATTAGATATTGGAATAAAATTCAATATGAGATAATGTACATTCAGAAATAATAGTACGAGTGTTATTAATCCATTACAATTAGATGGGAAATACGACGAGTGTTTTTATAGTCATAATAAGTTAATTGTTAGAATGTTATGATGTGCTTGAATGGAAATAGAATTTTAAGACTATTTATCATCTTCTTCTGATTTGACTGGCGGTAATAATATCTTCCATATTTCTGGTATTTGCTTTGAGTCACTTCTGTTGCATGTGTTGGGTGTAGACTCGATGAATAAGGATTCCGTAATCAACCTCTCTCTCCACCTACCTATATTACTTTTTAGAATTTTAACCCTATCCCATCCTATTGTGTGGTTGTTTGTTATTGCGTGAAGTGCAATAGCTGAGCTTTTTTCTAAATTACTTATCTTTTCAGGGTCAATCATTCTTACCTTAGCTAAATTCTTATGTTCTGATAATCTGACTATCCCTGACCTACTAGTTTGACCTATGTAGTTGACTTCACAGTCATTGCAAGGTATAGAAGCTAAAGTGTTGAGAGGGAGAGATAAAAGACGACAAACGACAGCAGCAGCACAGAAGAAAGCGAGTGGAGTCCTCAAGGAGTGATTAATAAATTTATACAAGTATATATTCTGTGTAGTAACTATGATTGTTTTGGTACACTAACTAACTAGCTGACTAACTAGTCCTGTTGTGCTAACTTCTATATTGTGTGTGAACGAATATTAATGTCCTGTGTAGAAATGTTTATCATGTCCTTCCAATAATATTGAGATGTATAATTGTAGTTTGCTGTAACTTATAGGTTTAATGAACTTCAAATATGTATGTAGGGAGGAAAAGAGGGTGTCGGAGTGAGACGCAGGAGTGCATTGTCATCTTTGAGCAGTCTGGTGACTGAGGAGATGAACACTGGAAGTGTGTTTGCATCACGCACATCAGCTGGTATGGTAGCCTATTCCAAATGACTGAAAACTAATTTAAGAAGAAGAAGTTGTACGGACCGCATGTAAGTCTGACAATGCTCTACAGCAACTAGGTTGTCATGATTTCTAAGATTGTAACTGATGACAGCGGTGGATTTAGTTATTGTCCTGGAGGAGTGCAAGAGAAGACTAGTTAGTTTGTAGTAGAAAATAAGGTTTAGCTTAAGACGCCTTTTCTAGGGTGGTTCTATTTGCAGTCTGTCGCAACGCTCAGAGTAGTTGAGACTACATTGTAAACCAAGAGTTGTTGAGGTGAATTGCCTCCCGAGGAGGAGCTAGTAAGAGGTGGAGTTTCACCAAGTAAGGGGTGCGTTCCTAAACTAAAGTTCTCAAACCACTCACTGAAAAGTTCACAGATGGTGGCAGGCTGATTGTAGATTACTTCGTCGTGTCGTGAAGTAAGTAAGTAGGGGATGTCCCTCGTCGACCACATTCGCTTTTTAAGAAGTGTTGTTAGGTTATAAACTTCGGAGGTACATTACAGTGCACTTAACTCTTCGTCGAGGTCGTTTTGAGAGCTTAGACGCTTGAAAGATGATTCAAGTGACTCGTGGATTGAGTGCAGTAGTGCAGTGATATATCCTTAGTGGAATAGTACTGTCTCATCAACTTCCTCAACTTATTGCGGTATGCCCTCTGAATGTGTTCAGCTTGGTGCCTACCTAGTTTCACCAACTTCTCAGGAGCAACAGTATCTGGAAAAATGGTAATATTCCTGTAAAATAGGGACACTACAGCCTCCAGCGAGTCAGTGGTAAAACAGTCATCCGATTGACAGCATCGAATGAGTTCTTGGACTAATCCTCAGTCTATATGTTTGTAACTACGGTATATCATGCTCCCTGAATCTTGTTTGTTTCATGTATTTATTGGTGAGAAAGGCAGAGAGCAGAGTACCATTCTATGGTCACTACTGGAAAATCTGTTACCAGCATAGGTGGAGACTGGGATTGTGTCATGACAAAACACAAGGTCCAACATGCCATCATCACAGGTAGGTGTCTGGATGTGTTGTTGCCATCCGTAACAATCGACAGTGGCAAGTGATTCATCGAAGCGTTGGGGGCTGGAACTGCTTAACCAGTTGACGTCTGCAAGACTGAAGTTCCCTGCAATTATTCTGTAATTGGTATTAATAAACGAGGAGGCGTATGCAAACGATTTAACTAATAACGCATCAGTTTATTTGGTTTAGCCTGGTGCTCAATAAACACAACCAGCCTATAAGAAGTTTGTACCTATCTCCATGTAAGACGATCCAGAGTGAATCAGGTACCTCATTCAGTATTTCATCCTACACCTTAGTCCCTGAGAATGAGTTATGTATACATATATATATGAGACATCCTCCACCACGCTTGCAATCTCTATTTGCACGGTTTACAGTGTAATCATATATACCTATATGCACATCAAGTACAGAGAGAGGATGAGCATCATTATTCAGTTATCAGAACTACAGTAGACTTAGCGATTAATAATAATAATGTACTTAGTTCAGATATCTTATTGATTAGGGAAGGTGCATTAATTAGTAATATCGTGAATAAGTCAAGGGATACTGCAACCTGGCTTAAAATATTACCATAACCTAATTCTATCTGTGTGTCAGCACCGGAAGAGTTTATGAATGATAAGTGAGTCGGACTGGGTGTCCATACATCGGGGTTAGAGTTCGACGAGGTAATATTAATATTAATCAAATGAATTGAACAGTGATAATAACGGAAACAATATCGATTGTCAGTGTGCTACCAGGCTATCCATCCCACGAGTATTCTCATCAGCGTCACCGTCACCATCACAACATCCCTCACTGTGAATCATCATGTTCAACACCCCTCCACGACATACAATCTCTCTCTCTCTCTTACTCTGCCTGTCTGGCAATGTATTCAGTCACCATGAGAAAATTAATTTCATGAGAGAGGACTCTCTGTCATAACTACTCACAGGCACTCAACACACTAAGTCGAGGAAATGCGAGTCTCCGTCAAGGATACAATAAGCTTGAAATTAACACGACGATACATGAATTCCACAGAAAATGTGACCACCATAACCTGACTAACTGGCTAGTCATATCCCTCAATACAATTCATCAAAATACAACTCTGATCACTCCATTATAGATAAGACTTATACTCTCCCACATTGACCAACTTTTATGCTTACAAGAACAACTCTGATCACATGGAGAACAATCAGAACAGTCAAAGATGACTGCCTCATCAATCAATTATTCACATCATCCATCACTCCATCCAACTGAATATCACCAAGAATCAAACACACACACACACACACACAAATTCCGTCTGTCTTAACCCACAGGATCGTGAGAATATGAAACGTATTTCAATATAATGCCATCACCTAGACTCTAAGTGAACATCAGTCGCCTACATCACTCACTCTCCATCATCTCAACAAATACTTCGACAGGAGAAACAGACAAAATCTCCACCGGATGTCAACAAAATCGCCACCTACACAACGCTGTTTCACATTACACGCCACATTACTCAGAAACTTATTTGTAAAACATACGATAGAGTAACTCATGAAAACAT
This sequence comes from Trichobilharzia szidati, assembly GCA_944472155.2. NCBI lineage: Eukaryota > Metazoa > Platyhelminthes > Trematoda > Strigeidida > Schistosomatidae > Trichobilharzia > Trichobilharzia szidati. The sequence goes on along the minus strand of OX235274.1, from coordinate 78,933,122 downwards.
CATTGGTGAATACATATCAAAATTTATTACAAATATCGAAGTGAATAAAAATTATGCATATCTCATCTGAGCATACTTCCTCAGCCTGGCTTCAACATCCCGATATTGAATTCATCTTCTCACACCAATAGCGTTTCTTCATTTCCAGAACTGCAATCTTCAAATCCAGATATCTCATCTGCTTCTCAAACAGCAAAGCCAAACGTCGTCTTCTCTCACCATCATCCACATCGCCATCTTCAGATCTAGAGAGAGAGAGAGAGAGACAGAGACAGAGAGAAAATTCTGTTATTCAATCCTCACAAAACAACTCAACTACGAATCAAAGCTTGTCAAATTCACCACAACACTTACATAACTACAGTCAAAAACACTCACCCACTCACCACTCACTCACAGATCAATCCCTCTCATCTTGATTTAATCTACTATTAACTTATCCACAATCACCGACAACAATCAGCTACACAGTCTTCACAATCACCTTCCCATATACTCTCCACATTCACCTCATTATCAGTCGTACACATCATATTGAAGATTCTGTAAGTTTGTCCATCTGCGTTACCCCCTGACTATTCGCCTCGTCAAGTAAATCACACACGTATAAATAAATAAATGAATAAATAGATAGATAACACATATCGATATATGCAAAGCATTGGTGAATAGTGACAATCGAAAAACAAACAACTCTACAACACTTCCTGTGTGCTCCCACCATTCTCCGACTCATGCATGTCACTCACACACTCACTCACCCATTCATCTCAACTCAAACTAATCAACAAACTAGTGGAAACAAACACTTCAAAATACAACCTCACTCACTAGAATGCACGCATACACATGTAAACACCCATTCGCGAGCCGAAGCTCCGACGAACACTCACATCGCCTTACTAACTCACAACAACAACAACTGCTCACCTCTTTTCTCAATCAACACTCAATATACACAGGAATCGTTAAATAACTGCACACTTTCCAACTGAAATCACCGAAACACATCTCGTTATCGTATGATGGATTTCCGATCAATACGCCATCATCATTCTCTTCCACTCTCCACCTACATATTCATTCATCCATTCATTCAATCAGTGTGTCGCCATGCATACACCCACAACAACAATCAATTCCACTAACTAATGAAGAACAAACATCAACTACAAAGGTGAAATAATTTAAACACCCGAGTTTCAATCTATTCCCAGATTATCAAAGCTATAGTAAATCAAATACACATGCACACACACACACAAGAGTTGAGTCACATTCGAAATTCAACCTGAATCAAGAGAAGTGACCAACTAGGACCAACGCAACACAGCACAGCGCAGCACACTACATCACATCACATGACAGAACAGGTAGGAAAAATTAACACAACAAATATCATTACTCACCTATAACCCCGGTCACTTGAATCACCATTCCCCACTACATCATCACCAACTCCATTCACATCCATCTCCTCACAACTCTCCTCATCATCACTCGACAACGACAAATCAATAGTCTCACTCACGCCAGAACCACCTCCTCCAACACACCCTTCACCAACTCCCACATCGCCAACACCACAACCCTTCACCTCACCACCACCATTCGAAACACTCTCAGGTTCATCCACTCCACTGTGTGCTCGAACTCCATCAGTCAACTCGTCGCTCTTATTCGTACGATTCACAGTCTTCTCCACTGAGTCGTATGGAACACACAAATTTTGGGGAATAGGAGCTATTGAGTAGACGTTCAAGATTCTCAGACCCATTGTGTTTGAAGGATTCGTGTCAGTGGAGACCGTAGAAGGCGTCGAATTGATGTGGGGTCTCGGTGATATCCGAACACATGGTGAGGGAGTCAGTAACGGCAGACTCAATTGACGAACACTCGAGTCAACATTACCTACCTTCATTCAATAGGATTAACATGTCGTTATGGAATGTGAACATACCGAAGTGCACTGACCACTCACATGGGAATCTCCATTAACACTGACCGCCACGTGATGAATAGTGGCGGATTCAGAAGACTTCGGAGTATCGGGACACACTGTGGCCAGTCTGTCTGTCATGGTGAGATTCAACTTTCTCAGCATTTTCTGTCCCTTATAACGGAGTCGAGTCCAGTGTCGTCTCGGATATCCTTTCGAGTGCAGATATTCTGAGAATTGCATCCACATGTTTCTCTTCATCAGCAGTGATGGCTGACTTCTTTCTCCATCCCTCAACACATTCTTGTATTTGATTAGTAGTTGTGTGAATTCTTTCACCTCGTCCTTTGTGAATGTCATCGGTATGAATTGCTTTGCTGTTTCTTTGACTGCTTCATCATTCTGTGTCGCAGATGTATCGGCCATAATAAATAAGAAGAATAATAATAGTAATGATAATAGTAATAATGATTAAATTAATAATCGAGCGGTTTTTGGAGATATTCCGTAATTTGTTTCAGTATGTCGTGGTGTTATTCTCGGTTAGTGTATTTCTCTGGTATATTTCTGCGTGTTTTTGTATATATGTTGATATTATATAGAGACAGTGTCTAACTTATTATCATAGGTGTATGTATATGGAAGGGATGTTGTCATTGTATGTTCCAGTGGTTTTCGTCACAAGGACACACACGAGTGTTGGCTAGACATGTTGGCTTTGTTTTCTGTTGATTGAAGTGATTGAGGTCACAGGATTTTGGAATCAGGCATTGCTCATTGGTTGTTGTTTGTTGCAGCCTGTGATTTGTTTTCCATTTCAATGTAGAAATTACTGCTGAATAATTGGACTGTTGTTTGTTTTCGGTTGTGGGTACAATGCTCTGCTGCTTATGTACGTGGGTTTGTTTTAATTCATGGAGGCGTGCATGCAGATTATTTATATCACTCCTCTCTTTCTTTCGGTGTCTGTGTGTCTGTTTATCTGCCTGTGTGCGTGTGTGTTCCTGTTGTCTGTGTGCGATTTTCAATCCTTTTCATTCATTCACTCATTGATTTATTCATGTCTACTTCATGATTGGTGAAAAACGAGATGTTGAAGTTTTCATGATGCCCGTAAAATGTTTGAGCATTGTGGATTAGATCAAATAAAGTATAATTATATTTCAATAGTTTACACACAATGATAAGTTTTGTTATTGGCAATATTTCGAGCAAAATTACTGTCCGCGTTCACACCACTGATGGAATTGTTTTATTCACACATTTATGATTTGTACTCATATATATAGTTCATTATTTTTGCTCATTCATGTTTGTTTTTTTTGTATTTCAGTTATATTCCACGTTCATTCATGTTTTGTATCCAGAATTATATTCCAAGTTGTTGATAGTTGTACTGAGTCACCCTTGTTACATGTATCCGGTGTGACTTTAATGAATATCGATTCTGTTATAAGTCTTTCTTTCCATTTGTTCATGTTAGTTTTTAGAATTCACACATTGTTCCAATCGATATTGTGGTATTTGTCCCATGCATGTGCAGCTATCGATGAATTTTTTTCAAGATTCTTGTAGGCTTGTGTTCCTGTTGGTTGACCTTTGGTTAGGCGTTTATGTTCATTCACTCTTATTTTGAGTGATCTGGACGTTTACCCCACATATTTAGTCGGACAGTCAGCACAAGATATTTTGTAAATCAAGTTGTTTTATCCATCATATTTATAGGATCTTTCAGTTGATTTATTTTATTTTTGATTAGATTTGTCGGTTTGAAAGTTGTGTGAATGTCGATATTTTTGAGGTTTCTTTGAATTGCCTCTGATGTACCACTTTTATATGGTATTGTGACTGTTTTTTGCATTCTTCCATCTTGTTATTCTCCGGTTTTACCCTCTTTTTTCTCTTTTTTATATTATCTTTTATACATTCTTTTGGGTAGTTGTTTTCGAGTAGCATTTTGAATAGGACGTTTATTTCTTTACACTGGTCCTCTGGCGTTGTTGTAAGTCTACGTATTCTATCTGCAAGACCTTGTATTAATCCTCATTTCACCGTGAGTGGATGAGCTGAGTGATAATCAAGAAATCTTCCAGAGTGTGTGGCTTTTCTACATAGCGTCGTTTTAATGCTACCATCTGTTATTCTTTGTATTTTGCAGTCTAACATAGACAGTTCCCCAATTTCATTCTCTACTTCCATAGTGAATTTTATTGAGTCGACATGGCTGTTTATGTGTGAGAAGAGTTTCTCAATATCGTTTTTTTCACTACTACTAGTGTGTCGTCTACATATCTCCACGAACATTTTAGTGATGACCTGAATGGTTTAAGGGCATTCTCCTCCCAATAATCCATGAATATGTCAGCTATTATTGGTGAGATAGGCGATCCCATGGCTACTCCTTCATTTTGTTGGTATATCTTCCCTTCGAATGTGAAATATGTTGTTGTCAGACAGAATTCCACCCCTTTTATTATCTCTTCTACGGATAACTGTGTTCTGTCTTTTAGGCCATTATCTTCTTTTAGTTTCTCTTTCAGTGCATTCATGGCCATTTGAATGGGTATTTTCGTATAGAGACTGTTTACATCAGAGCTGACTAGTGTTTCATCTTCCTCTATTTTAGTGGTTTTTAGTCGCTTCACTAATTCAAATGAATCTATTATTCTAGCTTTTGAGTTGTCTCTTGTTGGTCTTAGTATTGTCGAGAGACATCTTGATAGCATATACGTCGGTGTGATTCTAAAGTCTACAATCGGTCATATTGGGTATCCCTCTTTATGCAATTTTATCTTGCCATATATTCTAGGTATATTGCATGATTTTGGCATAATTTCAAACCATTTTGACTAACCAATTACTTCTTTCATTTGTCTAACTACCTTTGCTGTTTCTTTCATTGTTTTGTTTGTGATTGTTTCAGCTGAGATAAGATAACATTAATAAATGGCAATGTTTAATCTACGTCTTCGTTCGATCGATCGATCAGTCGATCAATGAATCAACAGCCAAACTGTCTGAACTGGAACAGGCTGAATTGGAAGATGAGAAATTGGATGACATTAGTGATGTATGTGTGTGAAACTTACAGGACAGGCAGGCAGGCAGGCATGAGGAGAGAGAGAGAGGAAGAGAGACTGAAGTAGTGTGTGGTAAAGCGTGCGAAAACAGGTCGATGACCAGTGTGTCACACCACCCGAATCGCATCAATATCGTCCTCGTTATTTCCGTCTATTCGTGTGAGTTCTCCTGATCAGGATAGACAGCAGCGAGTGAGAGAGCTATGGACACACATTGTTCATTGACAGGAGAAAGGTCGATGAGCTACTCGAGGCTGTGTGAGAGACTACTGGGTCATCATCATCATCATGATCATCGTCATCATGGAAGACAGTGGAAGTGAAAGAAACACACACTATCCAGGTTAGGTGGTAAGACTACGGTGAGTAGTAGTTGACGATGTGAATGGAATGTGTGCCCTCAAAGAAGTAAAGTTAATTATAATTATAATTTCATTTTAATAGTTTATACACAATGCGAAGTTGGTCGGTTGGTTTTAATTGTCTTGGTAATATTTCGAAGAGAATAAGTGACGATGATCATACGGACTGTTGGGGGGGGGGGAGTTTGTTACTGGTTATGGTTAGTGCAAATGTCATGTGAGGTGAGAGGTGATAGGTGATCGGTGGTGTGATGTGATGTGATTTGATATGTGAGTAAAGAGTATTGTTCACTTGGTAACTTCACTTCTCACTCAGTCTGCCTAGTTAAATGATGAGTGTGTGTGTGAGAGCGAGAGAGAAGATTGGGATGGGGATGGGGATGGCTGACAGTGGTGAATGATCAGTAGCACTTGGTGAAGAAGATATGCAATAACACATGTCAGAAGGGGGACGCCGAAATTTCGAACTTCGCTGATCATTTGATTAGTCGTAAATGATCTACCGATCTTCTACTGTAAGAATGATCGAAATAATCCCGGTGTGTTTATTGAGTCAAAAGAAGACTTTCTGGTAGACTTCTCATCGAGACTAGAAGACGAAGCTGAGTTACCGGAGATTGTTTGTGGAGTGCATGTATTGGAACAGGACCCTTCAAGACTGTCAGAAATCTCACCCTACCCTGAATATAGACATACAGGTGATCACTAACGGAGTAGAAGTGAATCAACCTACGGCGAGTGAGGAGGTGACAAGGCTACTCAGATAGAAAGGTAACAGGAGATTCCATGGTACAGACTATCATTGCGATCATTGGCTTGCATCTGCTAAATTGGGACATAAACGAAATTAAACTTTATGTTGAACCACTGATGTTTCAGTCCACTCTCTTCAGTTAAATAGAGGGGAGAATGAATAATTGATTTTCATGATGTGGTAAGACAACTCATTAGTCAACGACACGATGACATACGTGTACATCTAGCATAAGTGACTAATAATTAATTAAAGCGACGTGTAACACACTTATGATACATGAGGAGTGATTACATTACATTACATGGGATACCTCAGTTTCAATTGGCGCCACCGCCATTCGAGTGAAGACGAAGTAAATCCGATGAAATGGGCCATATAGCAGGATGAGATGATGAAGGACAAGTATAAATGTGTAATCTTGAGACTTCCTGTCTAGATATGAGCAGCAAGCACCATTTACTCCTACAGACAGACTAGGAAGAATTGTGCAGCAATCAAAGTGAATACCTCATACAAGATTTTCCACAACAGTGAGTTTGATATCAGCTTGTCTGAGAGTGTAGAGTGGAGAAAGATGACTTTGAACAGTTCTTGTTCGAATTTGAACAAATGACATGCCTTCCTATGAAAACACGGTGTATAAATCCAGTTTGAAACAAATCCCTGTTCAGCTCATTTGTACAAGTTTGTAGAGAATTCTCTGTTCTATTATAATCACTTCGTTGCATGTTTCGGTGATTACATCGGCTTCCTATTTACTGGCTACAGGACTAAGTTGACTAGAGTTCCGGTGAGAAGTGTTGACCAGCAAAGTCCACTCGTCGATGACACTAGTTGCTTGACGTGCTGAAATTACGAATTGTTAAATGTTATAATTCATGAGCTGCTGTGTCAGTTCCCAGTGGCTGAATGTTCTATGAGCTTGCCTACCTGCCTACAACCGCAAGCTTCTGCGTTCCAACCCTGGTGGGTGTGTACTGACGAGGGGTCCCAAACTAGTAATAGGCCACTACCCAGTACCCTCCTCTGCTTTCCAGCGTCTCTCCAACTCACATCAATTCATGATCAAAACTTGCAATACATAGAATCTCTACAAACCAACTCACTCACATTGACTACCTTTCATTGTTTCGGATTTTATTTTGATATTTCGCATAATTACTGCCTTTAGTATTTAGTCTAGAACAAGAGATATCACTTTACTTATATTACTACGCAAACATAACAACAACGAACTCTTACGCTACAGTTGGCGTGGTTGTTTCGATAACCTATAATAAGTTCACTTGAGATAAGTGATGAATCAATATTTGGATATTGGATTGAAGAGAAGGAATTCTCAGGGCTACACATTAGACACCATAATGGTTCTCCAGAACCATATAGCAAGCAAATACATGATTCACTAGATGACATGTATCTCCCTCATTTCGAAATATACACTGTCATTCGTATTATCATTATACAGATATTACAATATATCGCATATTGTAAAGTCGTCTACACACCTCACAACAAAATCCTCTTCAAATTATTGTTCATCCATACAACATAATCTTGGAGTCTTTCTAAGTGGCTCATGAAGACATCTTATACCGTTAGCTCTTCTTTCTTTCTTTCTTTCTGTCTCTCACTCCACAGTAATCACTTCCAAGATCATATTTTGCAACAGTAAAGTAGTAGTAAAGATGAGACGAGAGTTGTGCCGAAAACAGACAGTATCAGTATAATGAAGAAACGAGGGTTACTCTAAATCATCATGATTAACATCCCTCCTGGTTGCCATTCTCACATTGAATCAAATATGTTGACTATGTTTCGCTTTCAAGTCTCACCTACACACGCTGATGCACATATTCTCTCAGGGGTTTGTCTTTTCAACAAACATGATAATACATGTTGTTGATGATGTATTACACACGGGCAGAATGAGTATGTGTGTGTATTGTTGTGATGAGTGAAATAAGCGAATCCATAACTATCAGAAAACACTGGAGAGAGATATGTGATTAATTCTGTGGGTGAGGAAATCAGTGGACACCAATTATCCGCTTCGTGAGCTGATCGATCATGGAGCTGAAGGTAGATGACGTGATTGAGGTGGGGATTCGTACAATTCACTATACATAATCAGAGAGAATTGAACACTACCTGAGTGTGGAGATGAGTGAAGTTGGACAAAGTAATAGAGATATATCATGACAACTGCTGTGACCGTGTGCGTAGGACAGCACGTAAAACAAAGACGGCAAGACGATGAAGCAAGAGATGTCGGCAGAAGTAAAAGAGGGGAGGTAAATTTTCGAAATGACTGGTTAGTAGTTGGGTACGTAGTTGGACAGATGTGCAGTAGTCTAGGAATTAGAATGGGTTGTTCGGTGCACAGATTGGTTTGAGTGGTTTGATGATAGCGTTTGTAAACTGGGCTGGACCAGGATGACTTGTCTGGCGATTTGACTATGCCAGCTGAAGTGAACACACATTCTGGTGTGTTGTCAGTGAGCACAGCGGGAGACGATGGTGCCCCACTGCTAGCCGGCAATCAGTAGGCTGCAGTCGGACGCAATCGGTCGATCAGTGCTCGGTGGTCTGGCGGTGGGTGGGATGTTGAGCAGAGGTTCTATGAATCATGCATGAGTCGGTGACCACAGTGCTACACATTCGTGTCTCCACTCACCTCCTACAACCTATATCCAATTTAGGCAGGCGGGCAGGCAGGCAGGCTTGTTGTAATTCCGGATTGTCAGCTGGTCTGTGGACGCCGTTTCCTTCTCTGACACAACCAATTTGCAACACAGCTGACAGACATGAATGTGAAAATGTCAATCGCCTTCCTCTCCTCAATATTAATTATTCTTCACGTTATAATGTAATTATTGTTACTAGGAATGGTTTTGTGGGTAATTAATATTCCTTGCAATATTGCCTTTATCCTTCATCTGATTAATCCTCATGTACTCATGTTTCAGCGTTCAAGGCGTCTATCCTGAGAGCTAATTAAGGAGCCATTTTTCTCAGAAATAGTCTCACTTATGATTTGCCTTCTCCCACCCGTTTCCCTAATGAGTCTATAGAGTTGTCTGGTGTTGCCTACCGCCGATTCTTTTTCCATCTGTTTCGCCTCTGTCAACCACCACTGTTCACGGTCCTTGCGGAGACTTTTCGTAACTTTCCTTTGTGCAGCTTTCGCTCCTCATTGAATTCGGAGCTCGCCGGAATAAGTCTTCTAGCATGTATCAGTTCGGATGAGGCAGTCGAAGTGCAATGGTTTTTACTCACCTTTGGATTTACCTTATTCACAGCTTTTACAGCTGTATCTATGGCTGACTGAATATTCTTCAGGGCTTCTTCAGGGTGAGCACAGCTGTCGAACTCATATATGTGTTTACCTAGTTCTTCCTCGAATAGGGACTTAGTTTCCTGATCGAGCTGGCGACGTGATGGGTTCACCGCCAGCTGTTTCCTACGTCCATTCAGTCGTAAGCACACAAGAGCGTGGACCAGTGCGTGATCCGTATCTACAAACATGTTCCAGAAGGAGCGACAATCTCCTACCGACCCACGCCAACGATAGCTTATTGCTATGTGGTCTATTTGTGTCCAGCGTTGGTTTGATGATGGCGGTCGCTAGGTCAAACAGTGTCTCTCCTTGTGTTTGAAGTTAGTGCTTACAAGAAAGAAATGATTATCTGAACAGAACCTGTGCATCGACCAACCCATGCTTATTCCTAGACTACTACACATCTGTCCAACTACGTACCCAACGACTAACCAGTCATTTCGAAAATAAATCTGTTATTATTCATAATCATCGGTTCACTTTTATTCATGCTCTGTACTTCGAAGAAAAAATGGATACATTTTAACCCAACCCATTACCCCAAATATGTAATTAAATCCCTCACCACTCGCATCCAACACATCTGTAGTCGCCATGTTCTAGAAACTGAATTAGATGATTCGAGAGAAATCTTCATCCAAAATGGATACCCAACAAGAGTCATTCATAAATATATCAAAGGAATAATTCAGAGAAGTGAAATTTCACTTGCGCCGAAAAACAAACTCTACATGGTCTTGGAAGTCAAGGGAGATTCGACAGGCGATATTCTCAAGAGGAGGATCGCATCATCTCTGAGAAGAACATTCTCTGCATCAAGGCAAACAATAGTGTTCTCCAGTCACCCGCTGATCTGAAGAAGCTCTTAAGACAAGATGTCGCATCTGGCTACCACATCTGTGTGCATATATCAGTTCACCTGCTGCTGTTGTGCAGTCAGCAATGTACATCGGTCGTTCGACGCTCATCCTGTTGAAGATGATCCAGCCAGCATGGTTTCGAAAATTCAATAGTGGTGCTATGAGGAGTGGGATAAGTGAACACTTGGTCAACACTCATCATTCAATCTCAACAAACTCCTCCTGCTTCAAAGTACTCTACACAGTCAAGAATAACCTACCAAATGCAATACACTCACGTCTTATTTGTATTGCTGAAGCTGTGTCCATTCACATAAAGAAAACTGAGCTGTGCATACGAGGGAGAATTACTCAAACACTTCTACTATCATGGTAACAAATTTGTTAATTTTTCATGACTTAATTTTGCATGTTTTCTTGTCTCTCTAATCGCTCATAAACCTTGTCCAACAAAATGGATTATCTTCAATCCCTAATGTATTCTAATGTTTATCGAAATGCTGGCGTTTTAGCAATACAAGAGACTTGGCTGCACCAGCATTATGATGATAATCTAGTTTCAATAAATGGATATAAAGTTCTTCGCCAAGATAGAAAAAGTTCTAGGAAAAAATGTGGAGGAGGGGTAGCCACTTTTATAAACACAAGTTGGTCTACATCAAATCACGTTTGCTTCAATTATTCTAATGACAATATAGACTGCATAACCGTCAGGTGTCGCCCAAAACACTTAAGTAAATATTCTTATATATACATAACAAATATTTACATAACACCCAATTGTAGCCTTTCAAATATAGTTACGTTTGCAGATGAATTTACTGAATTCGCTGCTCCTGCATTCGAAAACTCGTTGTCTATAGTCTGCGGTGATTTTAATTCATGTGATCACAGCTTTCTTACTTCACTTGGTCATGAGAATCTAGTCAAGTTTAATACACGTCTGGACAAATCACTAGACCTGGTTTTCATAAACGACCGTGATGTATATGAAACCCGAAGGAGAGCTCCTTTGCTAAACTCTGACCACTGCATTATTCGTATTTTACCGAAAGTGTACGGCAAGTTACAACAAAAATCGTTTAGTCATTTAACAAAGAAGATACATGAACGTTCATATTCCCATGACAACATTCTAGCACTAAGAAGCATGTTGTATGATACCAACTGGGAACTATTTACTGACGATAAGTTGGATGCTACTGTCTCTAATATAACCGATTATCTGAAGTTTTGTTTGGATATTTGCTGTCCATATGAAACACTGTTTTCGAGATTTGACAGAATCTCTTCTTTGCAGCTGAAAAAACTTAGAAGACAAAAAGAGAAGTTGTATAAGAATTGTGATAATACTGGTGTCCGTAAAATAAACACCCTTATAAAAATTGAAATAGAAAGATTGAACAGACTATATAATGAAAAATTTTTATCATGTAAAAATCCTTCAAACATTTGGAAGCTTTTCAATAAACTTACAAGTAAAAAACAAATGTCTGTTGATGCTTATTCTGATGTTAATGCTTTAAACAAATCATTTATCATGAAACAAATTAATATGCCTGTACCTGATGTACCTAGTCAAGATAATGGTCATTTTCCGGGTTTTAAAGAAGAGGATGTACTATTTTGTTTGAAATCTTTAAATCCAACACACAGCCTTGGTCCAGATGGTGTACCAGGCATTCTTCTTCAAAAGTGTGCAGACATCTTGTGTCATCCTCTTACTCAAATCTTTAATGCTTCATTTAACAGGGAAACGGTACCTGCTGACTGGAAAGAAATCAAGGTTGTACCTGTACAGAAATCATCTTCTGGAGCAGGTATAAAGTTTAGACCAGTCGCTATAACATCTCCTTTTTTGAAAACTATGGAGAAACTTCTTTTGAACATTCTTAAACCTTCTTTAAAAGCCTTTAGTGACCCTAAGCAGTTTGCTTATAAGTGTGGAAGAAGTACATTAGATGCAGCCGTTGTACTACACCACAATATTGTTTCCTGCCTTGATAAGGGTGCTAAGTTCGTTCGAACAGCTTTTTTAGACTATACTGCAGCTTTCGACTCTGTTCCTAGGACACTTTTATTAGGAAAGATGATTTCAGCACAAACAGAGTCCTGGGCAACTAGATGGCTGTCTTCTTATTTTAAGGATAGGAAACAGCATACTGTTTTGGCTGGAAAGCGCTCCACTTCTCAGCTAACTGAAAGTGGTGTGCCTCAAGGAGCAGTACTTTCTCCATTTCTTTTCTCTTTCTTTTTGCATGACCTTCCGAACTCACCCAACGTTAACTTCATTAAGTATGCTGATGATCTGACCGTTTCTGTCCCTGTAGTTTCCACATCGGATTGTTCCCATATGAATGGCTTCTTAGCTGAAGTTAACGATTGGTCTGGCTCAAATGGTCTTAAACTAAATCCAACTAGATGTAATACTGTTGATTTCAGCTTGAGAAGTGAAAAAGACATGCATGGATTGATCCAATCTCATGATTGTTGTAATATTGATGGTACCATGATAGAGAGTAAGCCAAGTGTTTCTTATCTTGGCATTAGTTTCTCTTCAAACCTTTGCTGGTCGTCTCATATTCTTATAGTTTCTAAAAAGATTTTCTGTCTGACTTATTACATAAAGAAGTTGAGGCACTCAGGTATAACCCAATCTCTTCTCATACAATTTATTAATTCATGTGTTTTGCCCATCATTCTTTATTGTTCTCCATTATTCTTCCCTGGGCTACTCAAGAAAGACCATATAATACTACGAAGAACATTGAAGGCTGTAAGTAGGGTCAGTGCTATCCCTTTGACTCAACTAACCGACACTGTTGTCAATAGGCACATGAATTCTTGTAAACACTTGGCTAAAGTTATTTTGTCTGATAGTGAACATCCTCTTTATTCACAATTGTTTCCTTGTATCTCTTCGGGTAAGACCAGAAGAAATTTCATAAACATTTATGCTCGTACTACAAAATATAAAAATTCGACCGTACCATATTTGGCACGAGTATTGTGTGAAGAGACGAATATCAGAAAAGAACTTTTACAACTTTTAAATCATTAACTAAACTATAAAATGTAATGATGCATATTATTGCATGTGTGATTTGTTATATTATTTATTTATTATTCACTATGACCTAGAAATGGTATGATTTTGTTGGGGTTTTTATTTTTTCCTATTAATTATCAATATTTTTAACATTTCATGAATTTATATAATTATAAAAAGAGCTAAACCAATGGAATATGTAAAATGAAACGCTGAAAATTCCATGCTGTAAATTGTTATTGTTGTGGAATAAAGTTATTATTGTTATTATTATATTATTATTAAGAAGTCTTAGTTGATTTCACATTGTCTACTTTGTTTCTATGTGCATCCTGAGTACTACTCAATCATCAAATTATTCATATCACTACGTGACGATTGTTTGTGACAACTCATCACCTTTGTTACTACACTAGTTTCATTAACACCCAATTTTCCTGACCGTTTTCGTATTACGGTACTCAAAACCAAGTTACTAATTCTCACCGCTTTACTTAAAATAACCATAACCAATTGTATTTTGGTTTGAAATACTGTGATCAAGATTTGACAGAATAGTTCGAAAATAATTCGACGTCGAGTGACAAGTAGACATTTGTAGAAATAACACATTTGTAAATTCTCAGGAAAATGGAATTGCCTAATTTCAACGCTTCCTACGTTCGGAAAACTGATCCGAACTTCCTCAGGGAAGTTAATCGAAATTAACACAACAGAGGTATTTATACAGAAAAATAAGGACATCTCCTGTAAAGACTCGCTGCTGTGTATAAGGGTGAGGAGAACTCACACGAATAGACGAAAATAACGAGGATGATATTGATGCGATTCGGGTGGTGTGACACACTGGTCATCGCCCTGTTTTCGCACGCTTTCCACACACTACTTTAGTCTCTCTTCCTCTCTCTCTCCTCATGCCTGGCTGCCTGCTTTCCTGTCCTGTAAGTTTCACACACATACATCACTAATGTCATCCAATTTCTCATCTTCCAATTCAGCCTGTTCCAGTTCAGGCAGTTTGGCTGTTGATTCATTGATCGACTGATCAATCGATCGAACGAAGGCGTAGACTAAACATTGCCATTCATTAATGTTATCTTACGTTGTTGTTATGTTATATTGTGTGATGTGATGTGATTTGAATGCATCATGAAAACTTCAACATCTCGTTTTTCACCAATCATGAAGTAGACATGAATAAATCAATGACTGAATGAGAGAATGAGTGAATGAAGGAATAAATGAAAAGGATTGAAAATCTCATATAGACAATAGAAACACCCACACACACCCACACGTGGACACAGACAGACACACAGACCAAGCGAGATACAGAGGAGTGATATAAATAGCCTGCATGCATGCATGCATGCATCCACGCCTACATGATTTAAAACAAACCCACGTACATAAGCAGCAGAGCATTGTACCCACACCACGAAAGCAAACAACAATCCAATTATTCAGCAGTAATTTCTACATTGAAATGGAAAACAAATCACAGGCTGCAACAAACAACAACCAATGAGCAATGCTTGATTCCAAAATCCTGTGACCTCAATCACCTCTCAATCAGCAGAAAACAAGGCCAACATGTCTAGCCAACACTCGTGTGTGACCTAGTGACGAAAACCACTGGAACATCCAATGACAACCCTTCCATATACATACACCTATGATAATAAGTTAGACACTGTCTCTACATAATATCAACATATTTACAAAAACACATAGAAATATACCACGGAAATACACTAACCGAGAATAATTTAATCATTATTACTGCTACTACTATTATCATTACTATTATTATTATTATTCTTTTTTATTATGGCCGATACATCTGCGACACAGAATGATGAAGTAGTCAAAGAAACAGCAAAGCAATTCATACCGATGACATACACAAAGGACGAGGTGAAAGAATTCACACAACTACTAATCAAATACAAGAATATGTTGAGGGATGGAGAAAGAAGTCAGCCATCACTGCTGATGAAGAGAAACATGTGGATGCAATTCTCAGAATATCTGCACTCGAAAGGATATCCGAGACGACACTGGACTCGACTCCGTTATAAGGGACAGAAAATGCTGAGAAAGCTGAATCTCACGATGACAGACAGACAGGACACAGTGTGTCCCGATACTCCAAAGTCCTCTGAATCCGCCACTATTCATCACGTGGCGGTCAGTGTTAATGGAGGTTCCCATGTGAGTGGTCAGTGCACTTCGGTATGTTCACATTCCATAACGACATGTTAATCCTATTGAATGAAGGTAGGTAATGTTGACTCGAGTGTTGGTCAATTGAGTCTGCCGTTACTGACTCCCTCACCATGTGTTTGGATATCACCGAGACCCCACATCAATTCGACGCCTTCTACGGTCTCCACTGACACGAATCCTTCAAACACGATGGGTCTGAGAATCTTGAACGTCTACTCAATAGCTCCTATCCCCCAAAATTTGTGTGTTCCATACGACTCAGTGGAGAAGACTGTGAATCGTACGAAAAAGAGCGACGCGTTGGCTGATGGAGTTCGAGCACACAGTGGAGTGGATGAATCTGTGAGTGTTTCGAATGGTGTTGGTGAGGTGAAGGGTTGTGGTGTTGGCGATGTGGGAGTTGGTGAAGGGTGTGTTGGAAGAGTTGGTTCTGGCGTGAGTGAGACTATTGATTTGTCTTTGTCGAGTGATGATGAGGAGAGTTGTGAGGAGATGGATGTGAATGGAGTTGGTGATGATGTAGTGGGGAATGGTGATCCAAGTGACCGGGGTTATAGGTGAGTAATGATATTTGTAGTGTTAATTTTTCCCACCTGTTCTGTCATGTGATATGACGTGTTATAGTGTGCTGTGTTGTGGTGGTCCTAGTTGGTCACTTCTCTTGATTCAGGGTAAATTTCGAATGTGACTCAACTCTTGTGTGTGTGTGCATGTGTATTTGATTTACTATAGCTTTAATAATCTGGGAATAGATTGAAACTCGGGTGTTTAAATTATTTCACCTTTGTAGTTGATGTTTGTTATTTGGTTAGTAAGTGGAAGTGATTGTTGTTGTGGGTGTACGTATGTATGTGTTGGCGTTCGCCTGTACGTGTATGTATGTAAAGGTGAGGTTGTGATGGTGTCAGCAGGAGGATGACTGTGACTGAGGATGAAGGCGACACATTGATTGAATGAATGGATGAATGAATATGTAGGTGTAGAGTGGAAGAGAATGATGATGGCGTATTGATCGGAAATGCATCATCCGATAACGAGATGTGTTTCGGTGATTTCAGTTGAGAAGTGTACAGGTATTTTACGATTCCTGTGTACATGGAGTGTTGATTGAGAATAGAGGTGAGCAGTTGTTGTTGTTGTGAGTTAGTAAGGCGATGTGAGTGTTCGTCGGAGCTTCTGCTGGCCGACTTGGTGTTCACACGTGTATACATCCATTCTAGTGAGTGAGGTTGTATTTTGAAGTGTTTGTTTCCACTAGTTTGTTGATTAGTTTGAGTTGAGATGAATGAGTGAGTGAGTGACATGAATGAGTCGGAGAATGGTGGGAGCACACAGGAAGTGTTGTAGAGTTGATTGTTTTTCGATTGTCACTATTCACCAAAGCTTTGCATATATCGATATGTGTTATCCGTTTATCTGTTTATTCATTTAATTATTTATTCGTGTGCACAGTCATAGTGGTAGGCAGATGGACAGACGGACACACAGACTGACAGAATCTTCAATATGATGTGTACGACTGATGATGAAGTGAATGTGGAGAGTATATGGGAAGGTGATTGTGAAGACTGTGGAGCTGATTGATGTCGGTGATTGTTTATAAGTTAATAGTAGATTAAATCAAGATGAGAGAGATTCATCTGTGAGTGAGTGAGTGGGTGAGTGATTTTGACTGTAGTTATGTAAGTGTTGTGGTGAATTTGACAAGCTGTGATTCGTAGTTGACTTGTTTTGTGAGGATTGAATAACAGAATTTTCTCTATGTCTCTCTCTCTCTCTCTCTCTAGATCTGAAGATGACGATGTGGATGATGGTGAGAGAAGACGACGTTTGGCGTTGCTGTTTGAGAAGCAGATGAGATATCTGGATTTGAAGATTGAAGTTGTGGAAATGAAGAAACGTTATTGGTGTGAGAAGATGAATTCAATGTCGCGATGTTGAAGACGGGCTGAGGAAGTATGCTCAGATGAGATATGCATAATTTTTATTCACTTCGATATATGTAATAAATTTTGATATGGATTCACCAATGATGTTGTTGTGAATGCGTTACTGTATCGAATATTTTGCAAATGAGTCTCTGAGTAATATGGCGTGTAATGGGAAACAGCGTATGTGTAGGTGGCGATTTTGTTGAGATCCGGTGGAGATTTTGTCTGTGTCTCCTGTCGAAGTATTTGTTGAGATGATGGAGAGTGATGTAGGCGACTGATGTTCACTCACAGTCTAGGTGATGGCATTATATTGAAATACGTTTCATATTCTCACGATCCTTTGGGTTATGACAGACGGAATTGTTTGTTTGTGTGTGTGTGTGTTTGATTCTTGGTGATATTCAGTTGGATGGAGTGATGGATGATGTGAATAATTGATTGACAAGGCAGGCATCTTTGAGTGTTCTGATTGTTCTCCATGATATCGGAGTTGTTATAAGCATGAAAGTTGGTCAATGTGGAGAGTATAAGTCTTATCTGTAATGAGAGAGAGAGATTGTATGTCGTGGAGGGTTGTTGAACATGATGATTCACAGTGAGGGATGTGGTGATGGTGACGGTGACGATGATGAGAATACTCGTGGGATAGATAGGCTGGTAGTGCACTGACACTCGTTAATGTTTCCGTTATTATTACTTTTTGATTGGCATGAGTAATGTTAATATTACTGATGTTATTGTTATGTGATAAGTTATCTTACCGTGGTTGGATTGGATTCTATGATAATTTGGATGAGTTGAGGATGAGAATTGTCGGTGAATAAGTAGATGAATGTGAGGAGAGTGAACTCGTTGTTGTAGGTGATCTCCAACTCTCCACACGAGTTTAACCTGTGAACTTTTCGGAAGTCATCAACTGTGAAAGTTTTTTTTCGCAATGTGACTGAGTGAGTGAGTGATTGAGTGGGTTAGTGCTTTGAATTGCACAGAAATGATGAAGCAAGATTAGCGTATGCAGTGACTGACTATTTGGTCATGATGAATTGGTGGTGATTGTTGTCTAATTAATTCTTGACTAGTTTCATTGGTGTGTGTTTGTGTGTGAGAGGGAGTGAGAGACGCCTAAATACTGATGACGATGTATGTGAAGATGGATTAAACTGGTGGAGAGTGTCAGTAACAACTGACATCATGCAAATATGTTGGATCACCGTGAGTCACTCTCAGAAAGTCGACTGTTTACACCTTCAGGTTTTGTCAATTGAATCTTGTGAAAGAAGTTTCGTTGATGTGATTGACTTGGGAGAACTAGAACACTGACTGATGTGATGTGTTTCCAGACGGCTGAGAGCTACAGTCACATGAGACGATTGTGAAGCGAGCACAGGTGATTAAGAATGAATCAGTGTGTTGACTGACCTGAGTATATTTTGAGACAAATATCACTGAGAAATAAGAGAAATGAGGAGGTCAGTGGTTGATTTCGAAGGACTTCACTGACACGTTCGTGTAGTGGAGGAATAATTTTACGGGACGGAAAGCGTCGTCTCCTTCTATATCACAGCTCTCATCATGTGTAGATTTCAATCTTCACTTGTGGAATAATTGAGTGTGGAGAATTTTATGCTACTACTGGCTTTCCTGATTCCTGAATACAACACCTGAATTTTAAACGCCTGTCGCGATAGATGTGTAAGGTGGGTTGTGGGGCTGAGAATGCAGGAAGTGAATGTTCTGCATCTTCCAGCAGTCTAACGACTGTATATATGTATATGTGAGATTGAAGTTTGGAGGTGAGGTAGGAGAGGTGGCGATGGTTCGATGTGTTGGGTCGTATGTGTACTAAGGATAGAGGACATTAGTGCCGAACGAGTTTCTCTGAGTGACAACGCCTCCCAAACACACACAGGATCGATGACTAGTAAGTAATTGAAGGAGAATAATGAGAATTTGATGGATGTGCGAGTTGAGCGTTGACAACGATTTCGCGTTATATCAGCTACAGTCACCACCCATTGATTGTTATCGCTAGATTCGAAGACGCCAGACAGCCAACCTACACACTTCCACATGCTTGAGTGCAACACTCGAGGATTTCATGAGTCGAATCAACCAACACCATCACCACCACCACAACCACAACAATAACCAACTATCCTTCGAAGGAATCGGTTTCAATGCACTGGGTAACTTGGTAGGTGAATTGTCGGGCTGGCTGAATGGGACACGCATACAGCGTGAACATTCGGATGATGACACTTGTGTCTTCTATGCATTCTTCAAGTAGGTGTGTGTGTGTGTCTGTGATGATATGCCCAGAATCACTGAACTATCCGAGGTAATATAAGGAGAGGCTGATCGTGTATACATTTCAATATATTTGTAGAGATTGGTGTGCCCACTCAACTACCGTCATTACTGGTGTCACCAATAGAATGTTTTCTTCACATCACCCATCTCACACTGTCACCTGTCGTCTGTCGTCCACCACCTACCCTCTTCATATTTGTTTGTTTATTTATCTATTTATTAATACATTTCAATCAGTATGAAAGGAAGTCATTCGTGAAGAGATTCGAGGATGATGATGATGATGATGGTGGTGGTGAAGAAGAAGCCTTGGTTTATAGATACTTGGTGTCAGCGGCAAGCGGGAATAATCCACTCTAGAAACATCACTGAGTTGTCCACTACGAGGTTGTACTTGCCTAATAGTGCTGGATGTGGTGTTCGTTGCAGTGAAGTGCAGTGCAGTGGTGGCGCATTCATTCATGTGTCATGTTGTCGTGCACGGTGTTTGCGCTGCCTTTGGTCACACTCACTCCCTCCCTCTCTCTGTCTCTGTCTCCCGTTATCTGTCTGTCTGTGTCTGCCATTCACATTCTGTGGAGTTAGTTGTGAGTGAAGTGGAGAAGGTGACATTGTCGTCTTCCTTCTCAAGTTAGAAATAACACTGCTCTCTGTCAAAACAGAACAGAACACAAGAGAACTGTTCGCTCATTGTTTGTGAGAAACCTACAACAACAGAAACAACGACACAACAAGAGACAAACCATTTGTTGTAATATCCCTTATTCATAACCACTCACTCACTCAATTACGCTTCTCCAGACATACACACACAGAGTCTCGAAATAACGAACCAACGAAGGAAGGCAGGAACGAAAACGATGTGTGATGTGGTTAGCGTGAAAATACACGTGACTGCTCTCCAACTTACTTCTCTGATTCATCGATTCATTCATTCACTCACTCACTCATTGATTCATTCATCGCCCTGCTGTGGACTCTGTATGAATTGGTCATCATTTACAAACTGACAGTTCACGATGATAAGGAAGCATCATCAACGTGATTCGTTGTGTGTCTCCAGTCATCTCGTTTCTGAGATATAGGCGAATTTCTGTGATCCAGCTGAACTCGTCGTTACAATTAGCTTGTAAGAGTTAGACTTGGATTAACTTCGACCTAACAATAACCACTCTTACAAAACTTCTTCACCGCTTATGGCCTTAATCGTACTCTGCCTAACGTGCAAGTACTAACGAACGGAATCAAGGTTAAAAGACTTCAGATGGCAAGCGTGACTGGAACAGAATTGTATTTACACAAAAGAGATATAGAATTTGATAAGAAATAAGAGGTACACACTTATCTGGAGGTGAGACGGTGGTCAGCTCGGAGAGTGTACTGATGAAAGCACAGCGAGAGAGCGAAACCGAAACCGTACAGGAGAATCACGAATACAAAGTGGAAGTGGGGTTAAAGATCAGGCTGAGTTCGTTCAAACAAAAGTTCGAAGGTACAATGTACACTACAAGCTTCTCTCACTGACATCATCTCTCTGATTCACGTGTTTTAAAGCAATTAGTTCCCTTTATGAATTTCGACAACACAATAAGAAGACGTAGTTTATCTGAAACGTGTAATGTATTGGCGCAACACATTTCGGACATTCTGATCACACACGTACTTGTCATACACAGTTTTTATATAATGCAAGAAGGCATGAATAATTACAATACAGGTCAGATTGTATACAGGTCAAGGTCACAAATAATGGGTAGGGAGACACAAAAGGTGTGGGTAAGAAAGATAAAAGGAGAAAAAACAAGGCAAAGAAGGGGTTGAAAATATTAGGAAGTAAATTAGTCCTTGGTTCTAAATTGAATTACCAAGGCAGGTTTAAGGTGATAACAAATAATTTTTGGACACATAAGACAGGTTTAAGTCTTTTTATGGCTAAGGCTTCAATGAATTTAAGTATGTGGCCCAACCTCGTTTTATATATCGGCTTAAAGGCACTGTTGAAATCAACCTTATGACCCGTCTCTATAATATGCTTGGCTATAGATGATGTTGGACATCTATTTCCGGGTTCAATTGTGTCTGGTGATTTCATTTGTTGCTGCAGCCACTTTGGAATGTGTTCTGTAGCCCTAACCTGCAGAGACCGATGGGTCCTCCCTATGTACGTGTCTCCACACATACATGTAAATTGATAAACACAGTGGGATGTGACACTATCGTTCGGATGATGTGAGGGTTTACAGAACAGCATAGTCCTCGTTTTCTCTATGAAGATAAGTTTAGCTGCATAATAGGTTCTATTGATTGCGGCCTTTAGTCTTTGTCTAGTGACTAAACTTTGTTGATCACCTCTGAACGGTAAGGATATGTAAACATCCTTTTTGGGAGCTGATTGGATTGGTAAAGCTCTATGGTTGACACTTCCGTAACGTCTAATAAATCTCAGTGGGTAATTGTTGTCTAACAATATTTCAGTGAGGTGTTGTCTTTCTTCTTCAATTGTATCGGCAGTACATATACGGTGAATGCGCTTAAACAAACATTTAACCAACGCCTTCTTATACTGTAGTGGACAGAAACTATGATAATTTAGGTACTGTCCCGTCCATGTGGACTTTCTGTAGACAGATCGTTTTACTGACCCATCTTCTCGGCGGGTTATTAGTACATCTAAAAATGGCAGGCATCCATTATTCTCTTTAACGTATGTTAGTGATATACTGTTTTGTGCTCTATTGATCCGGTTCAGGATTTCTACGGCGTCTGTCGGTTTATCACAAATGACTATTATGTCATCTACATATCTTTTATAAAAATAAACTTTTCCAATTTCTTTATCCACTAGGTTCTCGACATGCGACATATATATATATCAGCTAACAATGGACCTAGGGGGCTTCCCATGGCAACACCATCGATCTGGCGATAATGCTCGCCCTCGAATGTAAACTTAACATTCTTAGTACAAAGAAGCAGTAACTCTTTTAAGTAGGAAATGGATACTGGTAATAGGAAATCATTGTCAGAGATGTAATCGCATAAAATGTCAACCGTCTGTAAAAGAGGTACATTCGTAAATAAAGATTCAACATCTAGGGAAAACATCGTTTTGTCCTTTATATCAACGTTATCAAGACAATCAATTAACTCAAAAGTGTCTTTCAATGAGAACTTACAGAAGCTTCTTCTAATCGGCTCTAATATTTCTGCTAGCCACTGTGCAAGTTTGTGGGTTGGGGATCTGCACATTGACATTATGGGACGTAGAGGAATGTTAGGTTTAGGTATTTTGGGGAGATCATACATGTGTGGTAATTCGGACTGCGTGGGATTTAGTGAATTGAACTTCTCTCTGTTAATCGCATTCATATTTAAGAGTTTTACTAGATTATTTGTCACCATATTTTGTACATCCTTCACATCCTCCAGACTGGAGTCTCTCATAAATTTATCATTATTTCCAAGAATGCATAACATTTTACTTTTGTATTCAATTTTGTCCATTATGACTACACCAGACCCTTTATCTGGTCTGAGGATGACGGTGTCAGTATTATGCTTGAGTTCTTTTAGAGCTTTAGAGTGCTCAGATGTTAGGATACTTTTCTGAGATGTACGACTATTGCAAAATTGGTGAGCAATGTCAACTAACTTTGCTTTGAACCAACTGTGATGGTCTTCAGAAGCGGGAGTAATAGGCTTCAACTGGTCATATAGAGATGCTGGGATGCAAGCGTATTCGGACAACCGTGTATCATCCCGCGTCAAATGGGCTAGTAGAGTGTTTTCACCGCCAATTAAAAGCCGCATTGATCGCAGTAGACAACAGTAGGTGGATGGATTCTCTGCCCTTGGTCCTACTTAGCATCCGTGCCACACTCAAAGTGGATCTACAATGTTCCTCAGCTGAATTGGTGTATGGCACTACGCTGCGTTTACCAGGTGGGCTTGTCGCCCCTGACACTGTCGAGCAAATTTTCCCTGATATCACCTGTTACGCGCAGAGGCTTACAGGTTATATGCAGCAAATCCAACCCGTTCCCACACGCACTCAAAACCGGAAAGTACATGTCGATAATCGACTGGATGATTGTACTCATGTTTTCGTGCGTCATGACGCCGTGCGTAAGCCATTGCGACCCCCATATGATGGACCTTTCAAGGTCCTTAGTCGGAAAGAAAAATTTTTCGTTATTGATCGATCTGGCCATCAAGACACCGTAAGTGTCGACAGACTTAAAGCGGCCTACATCGAAGACTCTTTACCCCTCACACCTACACAACCAGCAACTACGCCTGCACCCACACTCCAGCCAGGTTCTGTTGTTGAAAATCCTACTAAAGCTAGCAGTTCGCCAGATACAACAAATAAGGCAACAGTTACACGTGCGGGTCGGCGTGTGCACTGGCCTAAGCGATACTGTGAATTCGTTAACTAAACACTTTTACGTACAAGAGTAGTTCATACCCTCATTTTTTTTTCTTTTGTCGCAGATCACATTCATTTTTCATGGTATTTACCCTTTTGGTTTAGTTTGTGGGCAGTAGCCACTTTTCCAGTTACTAACCTTGTTAGATTTCTTTCTCTTTACAGAGTGTTCTAACACTTTATTTTCGGCCTTGCACTTGAACAGCCAGCTATACCAGTCAGCTCTATTGTTGTATGATGACTCCCATCACTTGTGGAATTACAAACCGAACTAACAAAATATAGACCAATGAAAAATAATAAAATAAAAGAAATAAAAAGATAAAATGTTAAAACAAAAATGTCTGAAAATAAAATTTAAAAAAAAAATAAAAAATAATAAGCAAAACTTGTACTGTATAGTTCAATGAACCGTTACATATTATTGCACATGACTGTGTCACTTCTCTGCTGTACATTTTAATCTGCTCAATCTATTTATTTTACAGACTTTATTATGTTCACTCGGGTTGTGCCATGATTACACTTATTTATTTTGTGACCCGCATTTGTAATTACTTTGTATGACTTTAATTATACAGCTTGCAACATTTTTTTTCAAAATGGCGATTGTACCTACTCATAACTATTGGTTGTACACACACTTCTCTGTACATTGCATCAGTTTTCACAGCGTTAGCAATTTCCCTTGTTTTATTTCAATTTGGCGTATCACTTCCATGTTACACTAGTTCCCTCGCATTTATTCCGCTTAAGTTTTTGTTAACACCTTATGCTGATTTTGAAATCTTAACCTCTTCTTCTATTCTTTTCTGTTGCTTTTACTTTGTTCCTCCTAATACGCTGGTATATTGATTGCCTTTGGTATTACTACTAGATTTGGTTGATGAGGACGGATGGAGCATTAGTCTAAGATGAAACTTAGACATAATGAGTCACCTTCCCGCTATAACAACCTGGTAAACGGAGGTAAACCATCAGACCTCCACATAATTCAGCCCGTAACAGTATGTCGTTAAAAAAAAATAAATACATAAACAGATATAAAAAAAGATAAATAAAAATAAACGATGTAAAAAAAAACCCAGACAACTCAGAAGCTTGAAATCGCGCCAAGGCACCAGCGTTATTTCTTCTTATATACAATCTTACGCCATTAATCATGTACGTAGTGCCCATAAATTGCCTTAATTTTTTTTCCCTTCATTCTTTCCTTCCAAAATATATATATATATATATATATACATTTTAAACTATCTTATTAATGCCTTCACACTTTCTTGTTCATTCACTGTTATTGTACACAACCTTGCTACTTTTACATATCGAAGCTTGCTGTTTTCTCACCAAACTTCTAAGGGGGAGAGGGATAACCTGTAGTGTACATTGAACCTTCGAACTTTTGTTTGAACGGACTCACCTGACCTTTAGCACCACTTCCTCTTTCGATTCGTGAATCTCCCGTACGGTTTCGGTTCACTCTCTCGTTGTGCTTTCATCCGGGACACTCTCCGAGCTTACCACCGTCACGACTGCAGATAAGTGTATAACCTCTTATATTTTATCAAATCTCATATCGCTTTTGTGTAAATATAACTCTGTTCCAGTCACACTTGTCGTCTCAAGTCTTTTTAACTTCATTCCATTCGCTAGTATTTGCACATTAGGCAGAGTACAACTAAGGTCATAAAGCGGTGAAGAAGTTTTTGTAAGAGTGGTTAATTTAGGTCTAAGTTAAGACAAGTCTAACTCTTATAATTTCATCAATTCTTCGTCTTCAATAATTTCGTGTGCAATCCACCCTCATCTGTTTCCGTGTCAAACTCCTCACTTACAACAATACTTTCCTCATGTGGTAAAGCTTCTAACCTCGTCAACCATATTCCTGTTTCCAAATGCATCGTCCAATTCCAATGATGTCCATCGCTCAGCACCAGTCACCAAATAATGCTGTCAGATTACTTAGGACTACCCAACAAAGATTCCAAACTTATCCTGACATGCAAATTCACACGTGTTGTCACCGAGTGATGACATTATTGACTGATGTTGACTAACACGCCTTGGGCTTTTCAAATGGCCAGCCTGAACCACTCACTGACTAACTGTGCAGATTTCATTGGAAGATGTTATCGAATGAATAAATGAATGAATGAATGAATTCTTTGCTCACATTTCACATCATCTACAACATCTTCATTTATGTAACTTTTCCGACGTTTCACTAGCCAGTAGTAACATACACCATATTCCCAAATACTTATCTCCATCTCCTCACTTGGCTTCTGCTCATCGCATTCGTCCGACATCCAGCAGTATTAGGCAAGTAAAAACTCGCAGTGGACAACTCAGTGATGTTTCTAGAGTGGATTCTTCCAGTGTTCCGCTGACACCAAGTATTTATAAACCAAGGCTTCTTCTTCTTCTTCACCACCATCATCATCATCGTCGGTGACACATGCGTCGGTGGCACAGTGGTTAGTACTCTCGCCGACCATGCACATGGTCCGAGGTTCGATCCCCTGCCGACGCACACACAATATCTATGGTCGGCCAGTAAATTTGGGCTACCGATATCCATGCTGAAAATTCCATACTTGTACTGAAAATACGGTGTGGCATCAAGCTGAATTCAAAATATCGTCATCATTCTCGTTGAATTTCTTCACAAGTGACTTCCTTTCATACTGATTGAAATGTATTAATAAATAGATAAATAAACAAACAAATATGAAGAGGGTAGGTGGTGGACGACAGACGACAGGTGACAGTGTGAGATGGGTGATGTGAAGAAAACATTCTATTGGTGACACCAGTAATGACGGTAGTTGAGTGGGCACACCAATCTCTACAAATATATTGAAATGTATACACGATCAGCCTCTCCTTATATTACCTCGGATAGTTCAGTGATTCTGGGCATATCATCACAGACACACACACACACCTACTTGAAGAATGCATAGAAGACACAAGTGTCATCATCCGAATGTTCACGCTGTATGCGTGTCCCATTCAGCCAGCCCGACAATTCACCTACCAAGTTACCCAGTGCATTGAAACCGAGTACTTCGGAGTATAGTTGGTTGTGGTTGTGGTTGTGGCGGCGATGGTGATGATTGATTCGACTCATGAAATCCTCGAGTGTTGCACTCAATCACGTGGAAGTGTGTAGTTCGGCTGTCTCGCGTCTTCGAATCTAGCGATAACAATCAGTGGGTGACGACTGTTGCTGACATAACGCGAAATCGTTGTCAACGCTCAACTCGCACATCCATCAAATTCTCATTATTCTCCTTCAAGTACATACTAGTGATCGACCCTGTGTGTGTGTGTGTGTAGGGTGTCACACAGAAAAACTCGTTCAGCACTAATATCCTCTATCCTTAGTACACATACGACCCAACACATCGAACCATCGCCACCTCTCCTACCTCACCTCCAAACTTCAATCTCACATATACATACATACAGTCGTTAGACTGCTGGAAGATGCAGAACATTCACTTCCTGCATTCTAAGCCCCACAACCCACCTTACACAACTATCCCGACAGGCATTTTCAATTCAGGTGTTATATGCTGGAATCAGGAAAGCCAGTAGTAGCATAAAATTCTCCACACTCAATTATTCCACAAGTGACGATTGAAATCTACACATGATAATAATAGTAATAATAATAATAATAATTTGCTTTATTCAAAAGCAGTACTTGTGATACAGAATGGAATTCTCAGCATTTTTACTACAGTATTGCATCCAGGTAGTACATTATCAATAAATAGAATTCTACATAGATTGAGGAAACCACAGTTCATTATTACAACAATACATTGGCATGTCAGTAGCAAAGGTAAAGCTGAAACAGTGTTTGAAGGTGTTAGAAAAGTGGGAGCTGTCTTATTAACTGGCGTAAGCGAGAGAAAGAAACAAAGCAGCACATTACGGAAAAAGAAGAGAGAAAAGGAAAAGAAAGAAAGAAAATGTTGTACCTATTGATGATGTGGGTAGGAAAGACGAGATCCAGTTGTACTACTGACTATTTAATGAATTATAGGTGTCACGCCTAATGCTTTCTTTATCACACAGAACACGAGCTAAGTAGGGTATGGTTGAGTTTTTGTACTTGCTGGTGCGAGCATATAGTTTTCTATACTGGCTTCCGGTTTTACCTGATGAAATGCAAGGGGAGAGTTGTGAGTGAAGAGGGTGGTGTGAGTTAGATAAAATGGATTTGGCCCATTTTTCACATGAGTCATCACATGATGAGGGCTGTGATATGGAAACAGACGAAGGTTTTCGTGCTGTAAAATGATTCCTCCATTACACGAACGTGTCAGTGAAGTCCTTCGAAATCAACCACTCACCTCCTCATATCTCTTATTTCTCAGTCATATTCGTCTCAAAATATACTCAGGTCAGTCAACACACTGACTCATTCTTAATCACCTGTGCTCACTTCACAATCGTCTCATGTGACTGTAGCTCTCAGCCGTATGGAAACACATCACATCAGTCAGTGTTCTAGCTCTCCCAAGTCAATCACATCAACGAAACTTCTTTCACAAGATTCAATTGACAAAACTTGAAGGCGTAAACAGTCGACATTCCGAGAGTGACTCACGGTGATCCAACATATTTGCATGATGTCAGTTGTTACTGACACTCTCCACCAGTTTAATCCATCTTCATATACATCGTCATCAGTATTTATGCGTCTCTCTCTCTCTCACACACACACACCAATAAAGCTAGTCAAGAATTAATTAGACAACAGTCATCACCAATTCATTATGACAAAATAGTCAGTCACTGCATACGCTATTCTTGCTTCATCATTTCTGTGCAATTCAAAGCACTAACCCACTCAATCACTCACTCACTCACTCACATTGCGAAAAACGACTTTCACAGTTGATGACTTCTGAAAAGTCCACAGGTTAAACTCGTGAGGAGAGTTGGAGGTCACCTACACCAACTTCCCTCAAATTCATCTACTTATTCACCGACAATTCTCATCCCAAACTCATCCAAATTCTCATCGAATTCAACCCTTGCATGATAAGATAACTTATCACATAACAATAACAACAATAATAACAATATTGTCACTAATACCAATCCAACAGTAATAATAACGGAAACAATAATGAGTGTCAGTGCACTACCAGCCTATCTATTCCACGAGTATTCTCATCATCGTCACCATCACCATCACCACATCCCTCACTGTGAATCATCATCTTCAACACCCCTCCACGACATACAATCTCTCTGTCTCTCACTTCCGCTGTCTGTCTGTCTGTCTGTCTGTCTTTGTGGCAATGTATGCAGTCACCATGAGAAAATTAATTTCATGAGAGACGACTCTCTGTCATAACTACTCACAGGCAGCCAGCCAGACAGGCACACAACAAACTCAGTCGAGAAAATCTGATTCTCCCTCAACCATACAATAAGGTTGAAATTAACACGACGATACATGAATTCCACAGAAAATCTGACAACCATAACCTGACTAACTGGCTAGTCATATCCCCCAATACAATTCATCAAAATACAACTCTGATCACTCCATTATAGACGAGACTTATACTCTCCCACATTGACCAACTTTTACACTTACAACAACTCTGATCACATGGAGAACAATCAGAACAGTCAAAGATGCCTGCCTCATCAATCAATTATTCACATCATCCATCACTCCATCCAACTGAATATCACCCAGAATCACACACACAAACAATTCCGTGTGTCATAACCCAATGGATCGTGAGAATATGAAACGTATTTCAATATAATGCCATCACCTAGACTGTGAGTGAACATCAGTCGGCTACATCACTCACTCTCCATCATCTCAACAAATACTTCGACAGGAGACACAGACAAAATCTCCACCGGATCTCAACAAAATCGCCACCTACACATACGCTGTTTCACATTACACGCCACATTACTCAGAAACTTATTAGCAAAACATTCGATAGAGTAGTGCATTCACAACAACATCATTGGTGAATATATATCAAAATTTATTACAAATATTGAAATGAACAAAAATTATGCATATCTCATTTGAGCATACTTCCTCAGCCCGTCTTCAACATCGCGACATTGAATTCATCTTCTCACACCAATAGCGTTTCTTCATTTCCAGAACTTCAATCTTCAAATCCAGATATCTCATCTGCTTCTCAAACAGCAACGCCAAACGTCGTCTTCTCTCACCATCATCCACATCATCATCTTCAGATCTAGAGAGAGAGAGAGAGAGAGAGAGAAAATTCTGTTATTCAATCCTCACAAAACAACTCAACTACGAATCAGAGATTGTCAAATTCACCACAACAGTTACATAAGTACAGTCAAAAACATTCACCCACGGTTGCAGCAACCGTCGCTGCAACCATCTTTTTATTCCCTATGATCAAATGTGTATATTCCGCAATATCGTTCTCAAGCTGTACAAACCGCAAATTTATAGTAATTTTTCTTGGCAACACATATCGATATATGCAAAGCAACTCTACAACACTTCCTGTGTGCTTCCCACCATTATCCGACTCATGCATGTCACTCACTCACTCACTCACTTGCTCACTCATTCATCTCAACTCAAACTAATCAACAAACTAGTGGAAACAAACACTTCGAAATACAACCTCACTCACTAGAATGAATGCATACACGTGTGAACACCCAGTCGGCCAGCAGAAGCTCCGACGAACACTCACATCGCCTTACTAACTGACAACAACAACAACTGCTCGCCTCTATTCTCAATTAACACTAAATATACACAGGAATAGTTAAATAACTGCACACTCTCCAACTGAAATCACCGAAACACATCTCGTTATCGTATGATGGATTTCCGATCAATACGCCATCATCATTCTCTTCTACTCTCCACCTACATATTCATTCATTCATTCATTCAATCAATGTGTCGCCTTCATCCTCAGTCACAGTCATCCTCCTCTTCAATGCTGACACCATCACAACCTCACCTTTACACATACACACAAGCACAGGCGTACGCGAACACATACACGCATACACCCACAACAATAATCAATTCCACTAACTAATGAAGAACAAACATCAACTACAAAGATGAAATAATTTAAACACCCGAGTTTCAATCTATTCCCAGATTATCAGTGCTATAGTAAATCAAATACACATGCATACACACACACAAGAGTTGAATCACATTCGAAATTCAACCTGAATCAAGAGAAGTGACCAACGAGGACCAACACAACACAGCACAGCACACTACATCACATCACATCACATGACAGAACAGGTAGGACAAATTAACACTACAAATATCATTACTCACCTATAACCCCGGTCACTTGAATCACCATTCTCCACTCCATCATCACCAACTCCATTCACATCCATCTCCTCACAACTCTCATCATCACTCGACAACGACAAATCAATAGTCTCACTCACGCCAGAACCAACTCCTCCAACACACGATTCACCAACTCCCACATCGCCAACACCACAACCCTTCACCTCACCAACACCATTCGAAACACTCACAGATTCACGTAATCCACTGTGTGCTCGAACTCCATCAGCCAACGCGTCGCTCTTATTCGTACTCTTCACAGTCTTCTCCACTGAGTCGTATGGAACACACAAATTCTGGGGGATAGGAGCTATTGAGTAGGCGTTCAAGATTCTCAGACCCATCGTGTTTGAAGGATTCGTGTCAGTGGAGACCGTAGAAGGCGTTGAATTGATGTGGGGTCTCGGTGATATCCAAACACATGGTGAAGGAGTCAGTAACGGCAGACTCAACTGACGAGCACTCGAGTCAACATTGCCTACCTTCATTCAATAGGATTAACATGTCGTTATGAAATGTGAACATACCGAAGTACACTGACCACTCACATTGGAATCGCCATTAACACTGACCACCACATGATGAATAGAGGCGGATTCAGAAGACTTCGGAGTTTCGGGACACACTGAGGCCAGTCTGTCTGTCATGGTGAGATTCAGCTCTCTCAGCATTTTCCATCCCTTATAACGGAGTCGAGTCCAGTGTCGTCTCGGATATCCTTTCGAGTGCAGATATTCTGAGAATTGCATCCACATGTTTCTCTTCATCAGCAGTGATGGCTGACTTCTTTCTCCATCCCTCAACATATTCTTGTATTTGATTAGTAGTTGTGTGAATTCTTTCACCTCGTCCTTTGTGTATGTCATCGGTATGAATTGCTTTGCTGTTTCTTTGACTGCTTCATCATTCTGTGTCGCAGATGTATAGGCCATAATAAATAATAATAATAATAGTAATAATAATAATAATAATAATAGTAGTAGTAGTAATAATTATAATCGAGCGGTTTTGGAGATATTCCGTAATTTGTTTCAGTATGTCGTGGTGTTATTCTCGGTTAGTGTATTTCCGTGGTATATTTCTATGTGTTTTTGTAAATATGTTGATATTATGTAGAGACAGTGTCTAACTTATTATCATAAGTGTATGTATATGGAAGGGTTGTCATTGGATGTTCCAGTGGTTTTCGTCACTAGGTCACACACGAGTGTTGGCTAGACATGTTGGCCTTGTTTTCTGCTGATTGAGAGGTGATTGAGGTCACAGGATTTTGGAATCAAGCATGCTCATTGGTTGTTGTTTGTTGCAGCCTGTGATTTGTTTTGTTTTCCAGATCGTTGTAGAAATTACTGCTGAATAATGGGAGTGTTGTTTGTTTTCGTGCATGCATGCAAGCGGTTATGACCACTTCTCTCTTTCTCTCTGTGTCTCTTTGTCTAGCTGTGGGCGTGTTCGTGTGTGTGTGTTTCTATGGTCTACATCAGATTTTCAATCCTTTTCATTCAGTCAGTCATTCATTCACTCATTGATTTATTCATGTCTACTTCATGATTGGAGGAAAACGAGATGTTGAAGTTTTCATGATGCCCGTAAAAAGTTTGAGCATTGTGGATTAGATGAAATAAAGTATAATTATATTTCAATAGTTTACACACAATGATAACAATAATAATAATAATACTAATAATGATTTACTTTATTCCAAAAACAGTACTTGTGATACAGAATGGAATTTTCAGCATTAATCACAATATTGCATCTAATTTACTCAAATTATAAATAAAATTAATCACATAGAAAATTTTCCACATTTACAATAGGGTTAATATAAAAAAAATAAAAAAACATGCAGCATATAAAATGGAAATAATAATAATAATGATAACAGCTAAGGTAATAATGATAATAATACAAGTGAAAATTTCCATGGGCTTGTTTGACAGAGTATTGTCAATGCGGTATACAAATCCTTGCATGATTAAAAATATTGAATATAATGTTCTCTTTACATGATATGGTGAGGGAAAAAACGAAGATTACAGCAGTCATAGAGATAAGTTGGTGTTTGCAGTTATGAAAGTGAGAACAAAGAAGCAACAGGACCATAAATATAATAGAAATAATAAAAGTGAAACTTGAAGGCATATAAGGATGGATGGATGGGAGATTGTTTATTTACTAGATGAAAAAAGGTTAGTCAATTCTTGCCTGACGCTATTTTCATCACATAAAATACGGGCCAAGTATGGTATCATAGAATTTTTATACTTAGATGTGCGAGCATACACTTTTCTGAAGTCACTTCTTGTTCTACCTGAGGAGATGCAAGGTGAAAGCTGAGGGTGCTGTGGTGCGTGCTCCAAGTCAGACAAAATCCCTTTAGCAAATTTACTGCACGAAGTCAAATGCCTATCGACAACGACGTTAACCATGTAGTCCACTGGGACAACACTCACCCTGCTGACTGACAGTCTTCAGCATTCTACGAATTGTGACAAAGTCCTTTTTAAGCAAACCAGGAAAGAATAAGCAGGGGTGAACAATACAGAAGAATAGGTAGGATGCAAGAGTTTATGAACTAACTGTAAGAGGAGGGGTTGAGTTATACCCGAGTGCCTTAACTTCTTAATGTAAAATGTCAGGCGGAATATTTTACTGGAGATCACTGAGACACGGGAAGACCAGGAGAGATCAGAAGAGAGAATAAGTCCAAAATACTTAATTTCAGTTTTAATTCCTATATCATTGTCATCAATCTTACAACTGTCATGAGAATCGACGGCTTCTTTTAACTGTCGTTTACATCTTAAGCTGAAATTAACAGTTTGACATTTAGAAGGATTCAGTTTAAGACCGTTAGACTCAGACCATTTACTGACTCCCGAGAGAAAGCTATTCATTTTGGTACAATCTAGCTGGGAGTTAACAGCCATTGAAACAGCTAAATCATCAGCGTACTTCACAAAGTTTATTTCATCAGACTGAGGCAAGTCATGTAAGAAGAAAGAAAAAGAAAAGGAGAAAGGACAGCGCCTTGAGGGACACCAGCTTCAGTAGGTAATGAAGTCGAAGACTTCCCTTTATATACAGTGTACTGCTTTCTTTCTGAGAAATAAGAATGTAACCAGTTAGCAGCCCAACATTCTGTTTGACTTACAGCAAGTTTATTTAACAAGATGTCCCCAGGGACCGAGTCAAAAGCAGATGTATAGTCTATGAAGGCACAACGAACAAATTTAGCCCCTTTGTCTAGACTGGAAGCAATGTTATGATATAAGACGGCGGCTGCATCTAAAGTGCTTCTACTGTGCTTATAGGCAAACTGTTTTGGGTCATTAAGGGATTTAAGAGAGGGTACAAGACTAAGTGAAAGTAGTTTCTCCATAGTTTTCAAAAAAGGAGAGGTAATAGCAATGGGTGTAAATTTGACACATGCTCCAGTAGACAATTTAGGTATGGGTACAACTTTAATGTCTTTCCAAACAGCAGGCACAGTATTACTGGAAAAAGATTTGTTAAACAGATCAGTGAGAGGGTAACATAGAATATCAGAACATTTTTTGAAAATAATACTAGGTACATGATCTGGACCTAAGCTCTGGGAAGAGTTCAGAGACTTGAGGCACTTTTGAACATCATTTGTGTTAAAACCTGGAAAGGGGCTATTATTAACACTAGTGATACTGGGAAGCATGGAATTTGAGGGAGAATAAATAAAAGATTTATTAAGAGTACATACATCAGAAGAATACGGAATATTGTTAATCTGCTTACCACCAGTGATTTCCTTAAATAGTTTCCACATATTTGAAGCATTTTTGCAGGATATGAATTTCTGGTTATATATAACATTGAATCTCTGCATTTCAGACTTGATAAGGAAGTTACTTCTTTTTACACCACTTTTATCTTTCATTTTATATAGCTTTTCCTTCTCTCTACGAAGTTTTTTAAGTTGAGGGGAGGAGAAACGGTCGAATTTGACGAATAGTGTTTCTTTTGGACAGCAGATTTCAAAACAGAATTTCAGATAAGACGTAATATTAGAGATTGTGTCATCAAGTGAAACATCATTAAACAGATCCCATCTTGTGTCACTGAGCATGTTCCTAAGATGTTGTACATTCTCATTTGAGTAACATCTGTGAACAACTTTCTTGGACAAGTTAGAGAGAGAAGGCTTTTTTGTGTAACTTTCCGTAAACTTTGGGTAGAACTCGTACAATACAGTGATCAGAGTTTGAGAGTGGAGCTCTTTTACGAGCCTCGTATATTCCAGAATCATTTATGAATACTAAATCAAGCGAAGTATCTTGTCGAGTTGGGAAGTTAACCACATTTTCATGACCCAGCAATGTAATAAAACTGTAGTCACTGGCGTTGAAGTCACCAGTTACTACAGACAAGGAGTTACCAAACGAAGCAGCAGCAAAAATAGTGAATTCGTCAGCAAAGATCGATAGTTCTGAGGAACTGGAAGAAGGTGTGACATAGATATTTGTGACAAAAATGCATTTATACTTAGATAAGTGTTTAGGTCGGCATTTAACAGTTATAGAGTCAATGTTGTCATTTGAGAATTTGAAGCAGACGTTGTTGGCAGTAGACCACTGAGAATTAATAAAAGTGGCAACACCTCCACCTCTCTTCTTCTTTGAGCTGCATCGGTTTTGTCTGTACATTGTGAAATCAGGTAAAGAGACTAAATTATCGTCATATGAATCGTGCAGCCAAGTTTCTTGAAGAGTAATTACAGCAGTATTACAATATACATTTGAGTATAATAGAGAATGCAAATGATTAATCTTGTTTGGTAGAGATCTGCAATTTGTGCTCATAATCACAGGAACAGTCATCAAATGCATTGGAGTACGCTTTAAAGCTCGTTGCCATCCACCATGAGGCTTTTTCTTAAGTTTGTTAGAAACGAGTAAATCAGCCGGTTGGAAACGTTTTAAATAATCGCAAGAGTAAACAATGCGATTAGGACACATAATTGAATGATTAAAATAAAATAAATACGAGGAAATAGATGCAATATATAGGATGGAAAATTCGGTAGCCCAAGGTTTAAGCAGGCCGCCGAGATATGAGTTTTCTTATTGGTAATATTTCGAGCAAAATTACTGCCCACGTTCACACCACTGATGGAATTGTTTTATTCACACATTTATGGTTTGTACTCATATATATAGTTCATTATTTTTGCTCATTCATGTTTTTTGTTTGTATTTTTTGTGTATGTGTGTAAATATGTGGGGCAAACGTCCAGATCACTCAAAATAAGAGTGAATGAACATAAATGCCTAACCGAAGGTCAACCAACAGGAACACAAGCCTACAAGAATCTTGAAAAAATTCATCGATAGCTGCACATGCATGGGAAAAATACCACAATATCGATTGGAACAATGTGTGTATTCTGAAAACTAACATGAACAAATGGAAAGAAGTGAATTATTAATACAATTTAGTAAAGAATATATGGAAAAACACATGTCAGTAGGACGCCTAAATTCGGAAATTCGTCTCTTGCTTCGAAATAACCTGCGCAGTCAAGAATAACCTACCAAATGCAATACACATTCGACTCATTTGTATTGCTGTAGCTCTAGTCATCTACAAAGAGAAACCTGAGCTTTGCATACAAAGGAGAATTACTCAAACACTTCTACTATCATGGTAACAACTTTGTTGATTTTTGATGACTTAATTTTGCATGTTTTCTTATCTCTCTAATTCCTTATAATTCTTGTGTATATTTAGAAGTCTTACTTGATTTCACATTCTCTACTTTGTTTCTATGTGCATCCTGAGTACAACTCAATCATCAAACTATTCATATCACTATGTAACTTCCTTTTGACGATTGTTTGTGACAACTCATCACATTTGTTACTACACTTCTCACTCAGTCTGCACAGTTAGGTGGTGATTGTGTGTGTGTGTGTGTGTGTGTGAGGTGAAGGGGATGGGGATGGCTGTCTCAGGTGAATTATTAATATAATATGTCTGAGATCAAATTTCGATCACGGTTCATGAAATTTTGTTTTAATGAATACAAGGATTATGCGCAATTAGAGAGACAAGAAAACATGCGAAATAAGTCATCAAAAGTTAACAACGTTGTTACCATGATAGTAGAAGTGTTTGAGTAATTCTCCTTTGTATGCAAAGCTCAGGTTTCTCTTTGTAGATGACTAGAGCTTCAGCAATACAGATGAGACAAATGTGTATTTATTGCATTTGGTAGGTTATTCCTGACTGTGTAGGTTACTTTGAAGCAGGAGGTGTTTGTTGAGATTGAATGATCAGTGTTGACCAAGTGTTCACTTATCCCACTCCTCATAGCACCACTATTGAATTTTCGAAACCATGCTGGCTGGATCGTCTTCAACAGGATGCGCGTCGAACGACCGATGCACCTGGCTGAATGCACAACAGCAGCAGGTGAACTGATATATGCACACAGATGTGGTAGCCAGATGCGACATCTTGTCCTATGGGCTTCCGCAGATCAGTGGGTGACTGGAGAACACTATTGTTTGCCTTGATGCAGAGAATGTTCTTCTCAGAGATGATGGGATCCTCCTCCTGAGAATATCACCTGTCGAATCTCTCTTGACATCCAAGTCCATGTAGAGTCTGATTTCGGCACAAGTGAAGTTTCATTTCTCTGAATTATTCCTTTGATATATTTATGAATGACTCTTGTTGGGTATCCATTTTGGATGAAAATTTCTCTCGAGGCCTCTAATTCAGTTTCTAGAACACGGAGACTACAGATGTGTTGGATGCGAGTGGTGAGGGATTTAATTACATATTTGGGGTAATGGATTGAGTTAAAAGGTATCCATTTATTCTTCAAAGTACAAAGCATGAATGCAAGTGAACCGAGAACTTCTGTGAACTTTATTCTCGAGTGCACCTGATGATGAATAATGACAGATATATTCTGGACAAAATGTTTGCTAAATGCACACAGTTCTCAGGATAATTGATTGCATATTACGCATCCCCCATTCATCTACAGTCGTCAAGTGTAATATGAATCCATAATATATCATGTAGTGAGTGCATTGGTGTTCGATGTATGCCCTGTGATATTTTGATTTGCTTTGCAAGGAATGAGTATCGGTTGTGTGGAAGCTGAAATATTCATGGGTACATTTTAAGACTACTGACATCATTGCATGATTGAAACAACAACAAACCGACCGGTATTTCAAATCGTACTGGAAATCTGTTCATCTTTGTTGAGTTCG
Source organism: Trichobilharzia szidati (assembly GCA_944472155.2). Lineage (NCBI taxonomy): Eukaryota > Metazoa > Platyhelminthes > Trematoda > Strigeidida > Schistosomatidae > Trichobilharzia > Trichobilharzia szidati. The sequence continues at coordinate 78,894,193 of OX235274.1, read as the reverse complement.
ATCGAATGACAGAATACTTGATTGTCACTCACTGAATCAGATTAATGCGCCTTTCATTTGTGTTAGAATATTCAACGTGATATATTTCTTTAAAATGTGGTATGAATATCTCACGGTTTGCGATCGGAGTGTCAATATTCAGCCAGATGACGATCGTTGACGGTGGGAAGTTATTTATCGTTTGGCGAGTGTTACAAAGAAAGGAAGAAGCTCACCAAAACTGTCTGTTCGACGTTTACTTTCTCAATGGCCATGGCATTGGAATGATCGTTTAAGCGAGGCTTTTCCATTGGTGTTCAATTTCATACTACTTGACAAATTGTGAGTAGTAAGATTTAGATGTCGATTAATTGTAGCATCTGCAGTATGGATCTCCTGTATGTGTCGCATTCTCCTCATTAGTGTCTATGCGAATCCCTGTTTTCTTCATCTGGACATTCGTGTTGTTTATTACTGACCATGGATTGATATTGACACAACTCCACTGTTCTACTCTTATTAACATACAGTGATGACAGCGATTTCGACAACATCCTGACTGGACACCTCACAATTATTTGAGGCTTGTGAATTTTATATCAATCCTGTTATTTGAAGTTTCACACGTATCTCAGACGTTCCAGCCAATTAATCGATTACAATTATGACTGGGGATTTCGTAGGAGAAATCTGGATGTAATCCATATGCGTTGTTTCATTCTACAAGCCAGAACACTTACAGTTAACATTGAACTCACACAATGACACAGGTGAGTGAGATTCAATGGGGAGAATAATTTTCAGCTTGACATGAAAATTCCCCCGTGTGTTGAGAGATGAATGTTCACTAGGTGGTCGTAAATGGTGAATCCTGTGAGGAGACAATGAAGACTTCTGTGAACCACCTCAGTCATTAATACTGGACAAGAATCCACTCCGATGGTGACATTGAAATTGCAAATGAGTGATGTGAATGATGTGAAACTGGGAGCAGACAACACAGCAGGAGGAGGATTCATCAACAGTGGAATAGTACTCGATGGAATGCATGAGAACAGGGGATCCTTCACAGACTCCTGTGCATTCAATGCTTTGATTGTTATAGACATCGTATACAGACACGAAGATATATATATGTATATGGCGACATGAGTTTCAGGAAATGGACAAACCAGAAATCAGATAGACGTTATTTCATTGTTTCCGGGGAAAGCGTAGGCGCGGATTACTTGACTCAAAATTAAGGAGGATAGCAGTAGTGGCTTCAGAACATTATCTAATGCAGTGAGTGAGCTTTCAAGGTGAGACTGAACACCTTCGAAGAAGCTGTAGACAGACCACATTTCATGTTCAACACCTAGAAACTGAAGGATGAAACTGTGAATGACACGTTCACTGTAGCCATCAGAGCAATTTCGGTGACATTATGTAGCATCACAGAGGAGACCTGTATGGACGAACACTGGAAGTCTGTGAAAGTGGAGTGAGTGGAAGCCTGTACAGCCAGCAGTCTTTAGAATCGATAGGAGGAGGAGGAGGATGAGGAGAGACAAGGAATAACTCTCTTTCCGGAAACCCGGAGCTTAATAGTGGTGAAGCATAAGATGAATCAGTGTTGACGTGTGCTATTTCACTTTGGTCACCATCACCTAACTTCCCATTTTCCAAGATAAATTTGTGGAAAATTTGATGAAATTTTATTCCGTTGGAACACACAGTAACACACCACCACCACAAACAATCTATGCATTACCACAGTCATACCTATTGATTAACATATAAAATAGAGCGATTGTAGGAAACATTCACTCCCTCCACGTTCATCTACTTATTCAACGAGAAATCTCATCCTCAACTTATCGAAATCAGTCCACCCATTGTAAGATAACTTATCACATTACAATAACAACAATAATAACAATATTGTCACTAATACCAATCCAATAGTAATAATAACGAAACAATACCGAGTGTCATTGTACCTCCCCGATAACACATCCTCCGAGTATTCTCATCATCGTCGCCATCACCATCACCACATCCCTCACTGTAAAGCATCATATTCAACACCCATCCACGACATACAATCTCTCTCTCTCACTTCCTCTGTCTGTTTATCTATCTGGCAATGTGTGCAGTCACTGTAAGAAAATTAATTTCATGAGAGACGACTCACTGTCATAACTACTCACAGGCAGGCAGCCAGACAGGCACTCAACACACTCAGTCGAGAAAATCTGACTTTCCCTCAGCGATACCATAAGCTTGAAATTAACACGAAGATACATGAATTCCACAGAAAATGTGACCACCATAACCTGACTAACTGGCTAGTCATATCCCCCATATACAATTCATCAAAATACAACTCTGATCACTCCACTATGGATAAGACTTATACTCTCCCACATTGACCAACTTGTATGCTCACAAGAACATTTCTGATCCCATCGAGAAGAATCAGAACAGTGAAAGATGCCTGCCTTATCAATCAGTTATTCACATCATCCACTCGTCGAACTGAATATCACCAATAATCAAATACACACACACAAACAGTTCAATGTGTCATAACCGAAAGGATCGTGAGAATATGAAACGTATTTCAATATAATGCCATCACCTAGACTCTACGTGAACATCAGTCGCCTACATCACTCACTCTCCATCATCTCAACAAAAACTTCGACAGGAGAAACAGACAAAATCTCCACCGGATCTCAACAAAATCGCCACCTACACAACGCTGTTTCACATTACACGCCACATTACTCAGAAACTTATTTGCAAGACATTCGATAGAGTAACTCATGAAAACATCATTGGTGAATACATATCAAAATTTATTACAAATATCGAAGTGAATAGATATTATGCATATCTCATCTGAGCATACTTCCTCAGCCTGGCTTCAACATCGCGACATTGAATTCATCTTCTCACACCAATAGCGTTTCTTCATTTCCACAACTTCAATCTTCAAATCCAGATGTCTCATCTGCTTCTCAAACAGCAAAGCCAAACGTCGTCTTCTCTCACCATCATCCACATCGTCATCTTGAGATCTAGAGAGAGAGAGAGAGAGACAGCGAGAAAATTCTGTTATTCAATCCTCACAAAACAACTCAACTACGAATCAGAGCTTGTCAAATTCACCACAACAGTTACATAACTACAGTGAAAATCACTCACCCACTCACTCACTCATTCACTCACAGATCAATCCCTCTCATCTTAATTTAGTCTACTATTAACTTATCCACAATCACCGACAACAATCAGCTCCACAGTCTTCACAATCACCTTCCCATATACTCTCCACATTCACCTCATTATCAGTCGGACACATCATATTGAAGATTCTGTAAGTTTTTCCATCTGCGTTACCCTCTTACTATTCGCCTCGTCAAGTAAATCACACACGAATATATAGATAAATAGATAGATAACACATAGCGATATCTTCAAAGCATTGGTGAATGGTGAATAGCACATCACATGACAGGACAGGACAGCAATTCGGACAAATTAACGCAACCAATATCATTACTCACCTAGAATCGCGGTCACTTGCACCACTCTTCCGCATTCCATTATCATCGATTCTATTCTCAGTCATCGTGTTATTGTTTGAGTGGAAAAGTAGCAAATGTGTCAATCAATTGTACACTACACGATCATATGGCAGATCATATAATTAATGGACATGAACCAGTAAGAGAGGTAGTTTGTTTTTCTTACCACTTACGTGATTCTGATTGGCTACGATGTCATGTGACAAAGGTCATACGTTGTTATCTAGTTAATAGACAGAGAGACAAGATAGACTGTGGGTCGCATAGACTAACGATCAATAGACGCAAAGCAAAATATATCAGATTAGCAAACAAGGCAGATATCGTATCATGTGACATATCACCTCCACGCGTCTTTAAAAGACTGATGACTAATAATTGGGCAACTCTAAACAATAGGAACCTAAAACGAAACGACCTACGAACGCACAAATGACCTTGTCAAGTACCAATCAGAAGGCTAAGAAAAACGACAAAAGTCGTCCGAGGCAGCACTAAGCGCTAGATAATAGGCAATAATACACATTCCCTGAGCTTAGGGTTCGCCTCAATATGTCTCTTCTAGAGGCTGGTGTCATATATCCCCAAAACATATTGCTGGAAAAAAGTCACCTGATCGGTTGCTCCAGGTCATTTTTGCATTCGTAGGTCGTTTCGTTTTGAGTTGCTATTGTTTAGAGTTGGCACAAATTGTTGCCACATCTATGTATGATGGTGTAGTGTGGTGATGTAGAGAAGGCTGAAAATTGCATTCTGTGTGAAAATTATGATGGCATGAAATAAAATATGAAGTGAATATTTGAGCAGATAGACTGGTTGTGGTAGTCACTTTGTTCATGCATCAGGCTAAGAATGAATGACTAGCAAGCAATACTGATTGATGTAAGCGGTTGGTATACAACTACTCGCTCAGTTAATCTCTCAGTAGTTAATAGATAACTTCATGCAGTTATACTCGCTTCCCTGGTTACCACCATTTATGGCACTGAGTAGGTGGGAATAATTTCGGTTCCTAGAGGAAACTGTGGTGAAATTCCTCCACCTAGAACTGTGTAAATTACAAATTGGGGATTTGATATGTAGATGTGTGATTTCTTGGAAAATGAATTAGGCTGTATCCTCCCTCCTTAATTGGACTGATCGAAATAGACGATCCTGTGGGATTTATAAGAAGCCATATGAGTCGTTTGTACAAGAAAGTTGAAAGGAATATTTGTTCATGAAGCTGGAATTCAGTTAAGACGTGGACAGAGAAGTTCAACGGAATACATATTCTGTTAACCACAATAATTCAAATGTCTATGACGAATATTTCATTGTGTAAATGTTAAGTCTGATGAGAATATCCCTCAAAATACGTATTTCCTTAATTCATCTTCCATAATTATCATGATGGGAATGATTTCGGTTTACATCAAACGACATGAAATCCAATGTTCAATATACACAGGATTGTTTTGTTAATGCAGTATTTAACCGCGGGAAATGTATTTTGTTTCTAACATCAAATAGAATTTTCCAATTGATATATTGCATGCGGTATTGAACTGTGGGAATAACATTCTGACTCTAACATCGAACAGAATGTTGAAATGGGTATACCGTATTCTCTTGCTACTGCCGAATTGAATTGTGGGAATATGTGAGAATAATATTCCATTGGCACACATTGTCTCCATCATACCATCACAAAACTACTTATACAATTTTTTTTCGCGTCTATCCGACTAACACTTTAGGGGCTGACGGTAATGACGTTCACGGATAGTACGAAGTATACTAACAACACAAGATCTAATACCCAAAACTTCTTTTGTATTCGTTCCGCATAGACCAAAGCCAAAACAAAACACCACAATTGATCGTCCAAATTACGAGATATATTTCGGGAACAAATCGGAGTGCAAGATGATTGCTTCGCTGGCTAGGGATCGTGCACGAACGTGACACAACGGAGTACCAAATTGTGTGGGTGCTTGACCTGAAGCCTTCAGCTAAACAAGTCGACTTAAACAGTGAGGGTCAGCATCCAATGTTCAGTGATGATTGCTGTGGTCCATAACTTCGGGGAATTATTTACCGCTACAACACGCTTTATATGTTGTAAATTTACAACTCTAATGATACATCTTTGGAAAAATTACCCTTGTTGATAAGATAAAGATTTACTATGCATATGCGATAGCACAATTTGAGAATGACGCCTTTGAGAAGGGTAACCCTTCGCCGAACGTTTTCTTTTTACTAAATGACTCACTTATTTCTACATTCTCATCTTATTATTTCAAAACTATGCATTATGTAATTCAGTTGTTGAATTTTTGCAGATATTCTTACCCCGTGGTTGTTGTATTGATTTTCTGTTGTTACCGGAACTATGAAATAGTAGACTTTGAGCGAATACTAACATAATGCAAAGTGACTTATGTGTCCTAATCACACGCCAGTAACAACAGCAACAACAACTATAACAAGGACACCATCCACAGGCAAAGGAAGAAGAGAAGACTGAACGTTGGCAAGAAAGCTTTTCCTGTTTGAAAACAACAGTCAAAAGAGATTCACAGCCCTTCTGTATACATATATTTAAAATGACCTTTAGAGGCACTAATGTCATTGATAAATTCACACAGTGAACAACCGATAGGATTTCAAAGTTTATCAGTTGGATGATAGGAAGTTAGGTCATTAATCAATCAAAAATTGGAGTGAGAGAAATACAAACAGAGATGTAAACGTGACACGTAGAAAATTACGTCTATATGTCATTTTCCTGATTAGTAATAACATTATGTGTATGTATATATATATATAATAAATTGCGTAGTATGAAAAGCGTTAATCGGATAGAAGCTAAAATATAAAATTAAATAAGTAAGTTGAATGACACAGTGTAATCGACGGGAGTGAGTAGAATTCAACTTAAAAATTGAACGAGGGTCAAGTTAAAAACATTGGTAATAATGAGTAGTAACTTAATACAGGGTGAGGGAAGAAAATAATACAGTTAGCAAATAGAAAACCAAAAATCACATATTCAGTGTCAAGACAAATAAGGTCCATTGGAGGTTTAATGACTGAACAAACTTCTTCTGTATGCAGAGTTCAGGACTTATTTAACATGTGAATAGCCAGTCCTTCTGTGGTTTGAAGAAGTTTGATGAGTACTCTTTTAGCGAGATACCCACGTATTCTGTAGATAACCTTGATGTCATTTTTTGGGTTAGCTCGGTGTCCAGATTCGATCAGGTGTTACATGATACAACTATGGCGGGAACGGGGATCTTTTTTTCTCTTTTATATACCTAAAAGTCCATTTATATTTCGAAACTAATAAGTCACTCAACCGGTAAGAACACCTCTAATAACAACCCACATACGTAAATGCACCTCTTCGAATGACGCTGTCTATCTACTGTGGAAAAAGTGACGCAAATTATCAAAAACTAAAATCATAAACAAACCGAAAAACTAATGACAAAATCCGATTTTGAAATGTCAAACACTGCATGGGAAAGAAGTGAAAGTGGGAAAGCAAAATGGCTAGCTAGAACTCCTACAACCTGCTAGAGAACGAATTTCAAAACATTCTATTCGAGATACTTTTGAATTCATCGATTGTACCAAAGATGTTACAGTGTGAGACAAATGTATGATTTCACTCGATGTCGAGTCTCTCTTTACAAACGTCCCTATCACTGAAACGATTTGTTTTCTATGCGAATACTTGGAAGACTTACAAAGAACAACCCATTACAGTGCAGAAGAAGATGGTCTACATGAATGTACCCTTCAGAGGTGACCTTCTGGCTGACACCTTGAAGAAGAGGATATCTACTGCTCTCAGAAGGACATTCTTCGCTGCCACACTACGACTGACATTTTCCTCCCGGCCATTGTTCTTCAACTACTCTAAAGATTAACAATCGCATTTTACCACTTCCATGTGTATCTACCAATTCACCTGCTCTTGCGGAGCGAGGTATATAGGTCGTTCGATGCGAGTTTTATCTAAAAGAGTTCAAGAACACTATCCCACCTGGCTACGGAAAGGTAACAACGGAGCAATAAGGAGCGCCATTATTGAGCATATGCTCAACACTGGTCATTCGATTTGCAAGGAGAAGTCGTTCAAAGTCATCTATAAAGCCAAAAGAAGCCTTCCAAAATCGAAAAGCTTCCGTATACTTTGTATTGCCGAAGCCTTAGCGATTTGGATAGAAAAGCCTGAGTTATGCATACAGAAGAAACTTCTCCACCCCCCCTCCTACTACCGTGGGTTTAATTTCAAGTTTATCTGTCATCAACATTGTGTTATCAAATTTTTTTTGTTGCAATTTTCGTGTAATAATTTTTAGTAACTAACCCATTCAATCTTTTCACCTATTATCTAGTTTATTTTCATAATTGTCTCCATACTCCTTCACTAACATCTAATCTTTCTAAACATGTCTATATTACGTAACCCTACTCACATCTTACCAATCTTCACCCCACTTAGTTACAACTCTGATTATTATTCACACATTTTAATTTCTTAATTATTTTGATGATGTAATCAATAACCCACACTAACTGTTATTTTGATTTTGATTTTGAGAAACCTTATGTACACACACATATATACAAAATTAATTGTATATATTTGCGACTGTACAGCTAAGTGAATGAATTCGCCGAAAAGAGACTCTTCGCTGAATTAATTAGCTTTTATTTCAAAAAAGAAACACTTTAACTGTCTGAACGCTTATTACACGGACCCAACCGAAATGGAATCAATAAAAGTGATGGTGAATCACAATAAATCCAAAAATGATGTACAAATCCAGTACAAATACAACATTTCTCACATTAGTGTTGAGATAAAATAGAAATCTAAATATTTAATGTAAAATTATATGCTACTTACCATAATTTAGTAATGTAAAGTAAATTCACAAAAGCATTACGACACTGAACGAATGATTTAAAAATAAAAACAAACTAGTGGATGTTTGTATTTTTATCCATGAAACCAGATTTGAAGCTTGTTTAGACAAATTAATCGACAAAGGATCAATTCAGAACCTATTGCCATACACATATGCCGAAGATAGTGTAGATGGATGGGAGACAGACACACGAAGGTAACATTTGAGTAATATCACTTCTAAGGCCCTCTAGTGGAACTCTAATGGGAAAAGACGAGATGGCCTCCCAAGATGAAATGGAGGACATCATGTGAAGAGGAGATGACAGCCTATGGGAAATCATGGAACCAGCTGAGCAGGACTCTAGAGAGTGGGATATAATGAAGATGTTCTGTCGAATCCCTGTGTTCTACTTGGAACACAAGGAAATAATACAATACTAACTGATAACATGTGTGTGACCGGCCGGTAATTATTGGTTAACTCGTCCTATTTCCATCGCCAAACTGACTTGGGCTATAAGGAACCTGTTGCTTTCACCGAGTCGGACCAACTTATTTCCTGTCATTATTTAATTAGACTCTCCTGACTGTCGGTCTTCACGTGTGAATTACTTATTGCCTTCCAGTATCGAGCCTCAGTCACAAAATCATTATTAATGCCGGCCACACAAACCCAAATAGCATTACCTCTATCGTCCATATCAACCCCAATTCGGTACTTAGCCATTCCACAATTGTAGACAGCCTGATCAACTTCACTATCTTTGTACTCACATGTTAATTCACCAGGTAAAACAAAGTCATTTCCTCATCAAACACCATAATGAATAAACTCTTAAATTATTTCCCACTTAAAACAAACAACACCATTAACACGTCTAGGCATATTTAATATTTCATCCATTTATTATAAAAACATCAGCCACGTAACATGCTTGCGATGAATACCATTTGGCAAATTTTCCCAATAACCAAACCTCGCCACCCCCAACCAAATGTTACTTTTTCACATTTTTAACTTCATTCGCATTCTTATTGATTATTGCTGTTAATTTGGCTTCAGAGTACACCATAACGATTCGATAGCGCATCTCCAGTTTGTCCTATTCTCTGAGTTCCTCTTTATCTGGCCCCATGATCACACATAGGTGGTAGTACAGTAAAGACGATTTTGACAATAAGAGACATGAATCCGTGGAAGATATATACATGTGTAGTGATCAGTTGTTTTCATATACCCCTCGACTTTGCATAATCTTACAGCCAGTCAAGGCCACTCTGGATAGGTTAACAATCACGTGATTGAACAATCTTCAAGCTCAAAATTATACAGTCATAATACATAATACTTATATGTGATGTATTTTTATAAAACACAAAATAATCGAGCAAAGAATATTCTTTTCGATAAATTCCTCTTCCTGCTCTATAGTTATATATATATGTTTATATACATGGAATATTCTAGATGAGTGGTCAATAACAATATTAGTGTTTTTTAAATAATATCAATTTGTAAAGTATGATCAATGCAATTACAGTTCATTAAAGATGCTTAAACTATAATAATAATAAAGATATAGTAGCAAATAGAATATCAACTAAAATTAGGAAAATTCCACAAAAATTCATGATCATTCAAACCTAGATGGCCAAGGTAATGATAATGACTGAACTAACTTCTTCTGGATGCATAAATTAGGCTTATTAATACGGATGCCCACAGCCTCATCAATGTTTAGTAGTCGAACTCTTAAGGCAAAATTGAGGTTCGTAGGTATACGGTAAATGACCCTGAAAGCATGGTTAACGTCAATCTTGTGTCCTGTATCCACAAGGTGAGATAGAATAGCGCTGCGAATAGATTTTGTTTGTCCTTTGCTTAACCACTCAGGGTGATGTTCGGAAATTCGACGAGAAACACGCCTAATTGTACCGCCTATGTAACTGGCTCCACAGGAGCAGTTAAATTGAACAAAGTCCGTTTGTCTTCATCGGCTTGGAGCAGTCTGTCTTCATACTTTATTTGAAATGACTCCAGTGGGATCAAGAGTGATTGAAAATTAGTATTTGGGTGTCTGACTTTAGAACAGTTACATATATTGGCTTCGTGTATAAAAACCATAGTCACAGGTTTATTAATTGTGTAACGACAGAAGACAAGGGCCAGGCAACAGATCGTTTATTGCTCAAAACAGTTGACATTTTGTGTGATTATATTTCCACAAACAATTTTTTTCACCCCGTTGCCTATATCTTATTTAAGGGATTTATTGCTTCTATGTACTAACAATGTTTGGTTTACATTTGAAGGCGATTGTTTCCGCCAAGTTGATGGTGTTGTTATGGGAAGTCCGTTAGGGCCCCTTTTAGCAGATATTTGTATGTCGTTCGTTGAGAATTTATCGGAGGATTTAATCGAAAATGTGCCACTTTATAGAAGGTATGTAGATGATATTGTAATCATCAGTGATAAATCTTGTTCTGCCACCTCAATCTTAAATCGAATGAATGAAGTTCAGAATAGCATATCACTTACATCTGTAGAAGAGGAAGATAATTGTTTATCTTTCCTAGACATATTGCTTAGTCGACCACTTCATGGATCAATAAAAAGATCTATTTATAGAAAACCTATCTGGACAGGACAGTATCTTAATTACCACAGTTTCTGCCCTGTTCGATACAAAAGAGCCTTAGTAAGGTGCCTCTTCAGTAGAATCCAACGAATATGCACTGAAGACACACTTGATGAAGAAGAAAGAAAGTTGACACAAACTCTGGTTGATAACAATTATCCAAACAAGTTCATCAGGAGATATAAGGTAGTCAGATCACCAAGACCCACTCTCCAACTCGCCCCTAAGAAAGACGTGTACATCAAGCTACCCTGTGTGGGCCATTATAGGAGCTTGATAACTAGACAAAGATTGAACGCTGCTGTTAAAAAGACCTGTTATGCAGCTAATATCATAATAATAGAGAATGTAAAGCCAATATATCTATGTAAGCCCTTCGAACATGCGAAAAATGATGTCACATCCCACTGTATTTACCAATTTAAAATGTACGTGTGGAAACACATACATAGGGAGGACTCATCGATCTCTGCAAGTAAGCGCTTCAGAGCATATTCCTAAATGGCTCCAGAAATAAATGGAATCTTCAGAACCTATTAACGATGAGAACAGGAGACCTAGCTCTTCTATTGCGAAACATATTATAGAGACAGGACATAAAATTGACGTTAACAGATCTTTTAAACCTATCTATAAACCGTGTTTGGGGCGTATCCTAAAGGTTATGGAAGCCCTAGCAATTAGAAAGTTTAAGCCACCTTTATGCGTTCAAAAACAATTCGTCATCACTGTTAACCTTCTTTGGTAAATTTTGTTTTGATACCATAGTAGTTGTACTACTACCTCTGTTATTTGCTTAAGTGGTCTTCATTGTTACTTTGACCTTCATTATGTCCTTTTAACTTGACCTAAGTCTATTTTCTCACCTCTCACCTCTTTATTAATTTCATATATATTCCTATGACAAGTCCGTGTGTGATCAGATTGTTCGAAATGTGTTGTGCAAATACATTACACGATTCAGACAAATTACGTCTTCTTATTGCTTTATCTAGATATTAATAGATTTTTATGTACATTACTATTAGCGTTATTGTTAGCAGAGAAGCAACGTCTTCTGATTGGTTGCTTTTATTGGTGAAGGTTATCCTGTCATCTCTTCGTGGCCATTTCTTAGACAGTCCGGTCACATATCTGCAAATCGTATCTGCCCATGTTAAGTCTGCTGTGATTGGTTGTTGAGTTCCTTAGGGTCAGGCTTTGTCCTTGCTATTTTTTATCATGATCCCGATTCGGGACGTAAATATTGACGTAAATTGTTGTTTACAAATTTGGCTTGCAGACAGCTCTCACCACAATAGTACCTGTAATATAAACCTAACAACGAATTTCGGAGACGTTATCGAACACAAACATCAGTAATACTATCGTATATAGCAGTTGTTTTAGGTAATGCAATAATAATAATAATAATAATAATAGTCACTTCACTCCAAACAATAGTTTTATATAGAGTAGAATTTTCATCTTATCATATTACAGCAAATATATTCCTTTTTGATGTGGTTGTGTTCTCTGAGCTGGATAGTTAATTTGCGAAGCTTTCATCGCCCTACTAGGCGACATCTTCAGCGCATACTTCAATTTGAATTGAAGTGAGCTTTTAGATTTCTCCACGAGTTTATTAATCATCTCTCCTGGTGGGTGACCTTGGATGTGATTGGTTGTTTTTGTGTGTTTTCACACCTGTTAGGTTATTTGTATTGCAATTCATTTTTTCTTTGACTTGAACTTTGACCCTTTGTGTGTGAAGTTTCTTTCTTATCGGTTGATAAATTTTGTCTATCTCGATGTGTCTATTGGTTGCCGATTCACTGGAATGCCAAGCTTCTAAAAATTCTCTAGCATTCTTGGTGTTTCCTCTGTTTAATGTTTGAACGTTGGTTGTCCCAGTCGAATTGATGTCCGTGTTTGTCTGTATGTAGTGACATGAGGGAGTGGATATCATGTCTTTTGACAGCTAGCTTATGTTCATGGATATGAAGACGAAGGGGACGTCCACTTTGGCCAATGCAGTGTTTTTCACAGTTGTTGCAATTTATTTTGTAGATGATGATGATGTTGGTTTTATCTTCTTTCACTGTTGAGTCTTTTGGTTGTCATAGGACTGAGTGAAGTGATTTTGTTGGTTTGTGTACGACGTCAATTTCTAAAGGTTTGAAGAGTCTTGTAGTGATTTCTGAGATATCCTTTATATATGGTAAGGCGATTTTCTTTGTGCTTTCCTTGGGGGCTTTTGGTTTGATAGGTTGGTTTGGGGGTATATGTCTTTTGATGAAATTCCGTGGATATCTATTCTTTTGGAAGACGTCCATAAGATAGCTTTCTTCAATTTTCCTTAAGGTGGGAGTGCTGCAATGAGTCCTGGCTCTCTTGAATAGTGTTTGTATGCAATTCCTCTTGTGTGCTATTGGATTGTTGCTGTTGTAATTCAGGATTTGGTCTGTGTGAGTTGAATTACAACAGCAACAATCCAATAGCACACAAGAGGAATTGCATACAAACACTATTCAAGAGAGCCAGGACTCATTGCAGCACTCCCACCTTAAGGAAAATTGAAGAAAGCTATCTCATGGACGTCTTCCAAAAGAATAGATATCCACGGAATTTCATCAAAAGACATATACCCCCAAACCAACCTATCAAACCAATGAAAGCGATGAAAGATTCGCAAATCAACTATCCAGCTCAGAGAACACAACCACATCAAAATCATCCACCTGAGCTACAAATCTTCTCTATCATATTCCTTTTGCAAATCAAATAAACAAAAGAAATAAACATGAAATCTGGAATAATAATTTAATTTATATTGGTATGTTTCATTAGTCGTTGCAATCTACGACGACATTATCTCCGGAATCCACTGGAAAGATGAAAAGCGATAGGCTGAAATGTTGTTAAATTGCTCGGGTGAAAATAATACTATTTGTGGAAATCTCTGATTGATTAGAACAAAAGGAAAAGTAAAAAATTATATTTGTAAAATCTCAACGAGATTGAAATGAGTAATTCCAACGTTTCCTGTGTTCGGCAATCTGGTCGGTCGGAACTTCTTCAGGGAAATTAATCGAAATTAACATAACAGAGGTATATATATATATATATAAAAGGAACATCACTTGTTTTTAAAAATTTGTCCAATCATGAGTCATTCAACAAGTATAATAAACAAAATGTTTTATGAGCTGTGATCAAAATTTGACCTCGGACTTACAAATATTGGTCTACCTTTGTTAAACACTTTAAACAGAGTGTGTATGTGTGTGTGGGTAAACAGTTGTAAAACATTTCTTAACGTCTCCATAAGAAGACATGGACAGTCGAGAATTTTGACCAAGTAGTAATAATTAGTGATACATATCCATTTTTATTTATTAATAGGGATTTCCTATGCATCAGCTAACATCACGCCTTCAGGTCTGTTCAAACTGCTAGTATCTAGAATTTTGTGATTAGACGTATTTTCAAAATTATGGTGTTTAGGATTAGAGTTTAGTAGAATCACCCTGTCGGACTTATTGCTTTGTCTTCTTTCTGAAGATTGAGCTGATTTATTCGACCTACTGGAGTTGTCAGGTGACTCGACAGCTACGGATTTCGGATATGCATTCTGTTGCAGACAACGGAGAGTGAAAACACGATGATTGTTCCAATTACACAGTTCCTTTGTTAATTTAATTGTTTATTATACTTGTTGAATGACTCATGATTGGACAAAGGTTTTAAAAACGAGTGATGTTCCTTTTATATATATACCTCTGTTATGTTAATTTCGATTAATTTCCCTGAAGAAGTTCCGACCGACCAGATTGCCGAACACAGGAAACGTTGGAATTACTCATTTCAATCTCGCTGAGATTTTACAAATATAATTTTTTACAGATGTCTACTTCTCACTCGGCGCCCAAATATTTTAGAACTATTCTGTCAAATCTTGATGACAGTTCATTTGAAAAGGAAAAGTAGTCACTTAAAACAATATATGTTTCAAGGAGCAGGATATTGGGTAGCCGAAAAGTTACCTAGGCCTCCCAACAAGTGATGACGATTATTATTATTATTATTATTATTATTACTGTTAATCTGGCTTCAGAGTACATCATAACGATTCGATAGGGCATCTCCACTTCATCCTATTCTCTGAGTTCCTCTTTATCTAGCCCCATGATCACCCATAGTCTTTAAATCAATCAACCTGTTTGTGTTAATTTATCTGAAAAACGGAATATACTCGCATATCACGTCTCAAACAGTTTGATAACACATACACACACACGTATGGGTCGATTCAGTTTATATGGAAAATCAAACAGTGAAAGTCCAGTTGAAATAAACAAATTAAGGAGGAATTTATGAGGAGTGAAGATAACAATATTATTATTACTATTATTATTGTTTCCTTTAATTCCTAGAGGAACATAGGGCTTCAGCCGTGCGTCTCTATTGCGTTCGGTTCTCTGATAGGGTTTTCACATGGCTCCAAGTCTGTCCACACGTTTTCATCTCCTCTTCACATGACCTCCTCCAAGTCACCCTTGCACTGACAACCAACTCGCCGCTTCCCTTTCGGCCGGGTTCCACTCGAGCAATGGCTTGTCTAGTGATGTCACTTGATGGTTTCCTCAGAGTATGGCCAGCCAATCCATCTCCATTTCCTCCTACCTATTTGTTTCACAATCGGTTCCTGGTTGGTTCGCTCCCAGAGGTCTCTCTTTTCGATCTTTTCTGGCCATCTGATCTTGAGTATTGGGTGAAGACAACTGTTAATGAAGGTCTGTAGCTTGTTTGAGATGCTCTTTATGACGCGCAGTGCAAGTATCTGATCCGTATGATGAGTAGCACTGACTTCACATTGGAGTTGAAAACCCGGATCTTATTTTTCATGGTGAGTAGTGCTGTTGACCCCCCCCCCCCCCACAGACTTGGGAGTAGTGAAAGCTTGTCTTGCTTTTCCGATTCTTGCTTTGATATCCTCGTCAGTTCCGTCCGCGTTTATTTGAAACGATGCTTCCCAGGTAGGTAAAAGAGGTTGTAATAATAACAGTAATAATTGTAGCGATAATACAACACCATTCTCTGTAATATAATCAAATGAGGATAATCAAAGCTTCTGCTGTACGCCACCACTACACGGTCTTCTCAATAGATTTAGACAGCTATTATCATATTGGTCTCATAATTCGTGTCAATTATGTTTTGTGCTGTAGACGTGACTGGTAGGTAGTGTGTCATCCACGATAATCGAGGTTTTGATGTTCACTTGTTCTACCAACGCTTTGCGTATATGTTCTCCCACCCTGTCTCTTTACACCAATAGTCTTTTCACTCACCTGCTCTGCTATGCTATACAAAATTCCATCAACTAACACTAAATATAAACAAGTGATGGTGATTTGTCAATAGGATGGGATGATAAGACAAACAAGTGGTCAGAGAGATGCAATTGGTAAATGCTTAAGATTGTGTAGTGCTCATAGGTCAAGCCTGTAAATCCTGGATGAATGCAGATAGAGTAAGACTGAAGAAGGATTGAGAACAAAACATATTGAGAAGAGGATTGAAAATGTCTATGAGGGAGGAGTAGTATAATTATTCCTTCTAGTATGGCTTCACCTGGTCAAGAGATCTACTTAGGAAGACCCAACAGCATAGATTAATTAACTCAAACGCTTTCCTCTTGTCCACCCACCCATTGCCTGACTCATATCAACCAGATGAGAGAAATTCAGCTCCAGATGGTTCTTACCCAGCAGTATATGTGAGATATTCTGTGCTACAAGTGAGATTCTAGTAGGATAGTAATTCAGAGATATCACTAGTCTTCATACCTTCAGTATTATCCAAGACAGTTACCACCAACATTGTAAAATCTCCAACTCCAACTGCAATTTCCACTTCCTATGCACTGGCGGAAGTAATTGCATAGGAAGGAGTAAGAAGAGAACATCTACTACACTTTTGAAGCATATCCTCAACAACCTTCGTATGGAAAGTAAGAAAGTGTTTGTAAGTGCAATCGCTCAACACTTGATGGACACAAGGCATTCATTCGATATCACTCAACACTTCGTTAGCCAGAAGTCATCGGTATGATGAGATTTCAACGTAATCTCTGTATACAGGGAGACAGTGTGATTAGTCTCACACAGACACACACACACACACACATCCCAGTCACCCCATGTGGTAACTAGACGTCTCTAGTCTGTTTCTTCATTTTTGTCGAGTCACGAATTGATATTTTCGATATAAGAATAGAAGTTGCACACAGTGTGCACACTGAGTATAATTCCATCACACAGTAAATGTTTTTGATAAAAGCACACAGTGACACAGTACTATTGACTTATGATGTTTCCAGCACAATGTATATTGCACATAATCATGTCAAGGTGACAGACAATTTCTATTCAGTGTTAAATATCTTATTCATGTAAACTATGTGGATCATTGAATTATCTGACAGAATCGTATCAATAACCGGCTTTCTTTTCCACTTAACCTTATGACTACTAAATATGTCCAAAGTAAGTTCAGCTGCAATGGACTGACAGAAACATGAACACAGTAATGACAACAACAACAAATAATAATAGTTCGCCTTATTGTCGAGCACTACTTGTGATACAGTGTGGAATCCTCAGCATTTGCTACAATATTCCATCTAATTTCTTCGACAACAACGAACACAAGACAAAAATTCATGTATAATCCCCATTCAGGCATTAATGAAAACAAAACACGTAGATCAGCGAAGAGTCTCTTTTCGGCGGCGAATTCATTTTCTTACCTGTACAATCGCAAAT
The DNA here is from genome assembly GCA_944472155.2 of Trichobilharzia szidati. Lineage (NCBI taxonomy): Eukaryota > Metazoa > Platyhelminthes > Trematoda > Strigeidida > Schistosomatidae > Trichobilharzia > Trichobilharzia szidati. Next base: position 78,876,279 of record OX235274.1, on the reverse strand, counting down.
GTATATGTGTTATTTTGTATGTATGTGTACATTAAGTTTGTCAAACAAAAATACAATTGATTATAGTTATTTTAACTAAACAGGTGAAGATTGGTAATTGAAGTTACGTAATACAAAATCAGTCAAGAAAATTAAATGTTATTGAAATTAGCGCAGTAACAAAGGTGATAAGTTGTCACAAACAGTTGTTAAAAGAAGTTATGTAATAACATGAATAGTTTGATGAGTGAGTTTTACTCAGGATGCACAAAGGAACAAAGTAGATAATACGAAATTACGTAAGAGTTCTAAATGAATACAAGAATCATAAGCAATTAAAGAACAGGCAAAGAAACAAAATTACGTCATCAAAATAAAAAACAATAAATGAATAAAACAAAAATAAAAGACAGTAGAAGTGGTTGAGTAATCCTCTTTTGTATGCAAAACTCCGGTCTTTCTGTGTGAATGGCCAGAGCTTTAGCCATACAAAGAAGACGAAACCGTATTGCCTTTGATAGGTTGTTCTTGACTGTGTAGATAACTTTGAAGGAGGCGTTTGTGGAAATGGAATGATCAATGTTAACCAGGTGTTGAATTATCGCACTCCTTATTGCACCACTATAGCCTTTTCGCAACCATGCTGTATAGTGTTCTTGAATCCTCTTGGACAGGGTGCGCGAAAATGAATTCGCTGAAAAGAGACTCTTCACTGATCTACGCGTTTTGTTTTCATCAACAAGACAAAAAAAGGAAATGAGATTACAGGTTATAGGTCACCTGGACTGATAGTGGCAGCTTTTTGGTAGTAGCAATGACAGTGAAGCGAAAAAAGTGTACACAAAATGCAAAATAATAATAATAGTAATAAAAATAATAATAAAAATAATAATAATACCAATGTGAATGGCTTAAATTACAATTTGACTGAAATAGTGTCACCACAGATTACAAATAGGAGAGGATAAAACAGCGAATTATTCTGCTACTAACAGAGTATGCCGTAGGTTTCACAACTCACCATTACATTGGGGTGTATGTGGGACATTCAGACGAGTATTTTGTATTTCCCAATACATGAAAATCAAAACAAGGTATGGTTTTGCTAAAGTTCCCCTACTTAATGTGGATAGTAGCTCTATCAGATTCATGGTTGCTTCGAATTCACAAAATCTCACCTTGTATGCCCTGAATGAATCCTACTTCCTCAGCATGAAGTAATTCGACGTTGTCAAGTGAAGGAATTACTAAAGAAAGATAACAAACATGTGAAGACTTGGGATAAAAAAATGATAGAAGTACACAAAAGAAGATTTCGAGTTATGTGAGTATCCTGGTATCATTCTGAGCAATACATTCTGATCGCGGTGTCATCAATGAATAATACTGGATTATTGTGTGCTTGTAGCAAATAAAATTATCCTGTAACGCCCAAGTTCCATTCATATGTCAACCACTTTTATGTCTCATGTTGTGCTCATGTGACCATTTCATCTTCGTATTTTCTACTCTACAGTCCTGTCTCCAAAGTGAAGACAGGTTTGTTAGTAAGTCACTTATTCACTGTCACGCTTATCGACGTTTACAACGGTGTTATGTTTTGAAAGGAACATCAGCCTGCTCAGACCATCACGTGGTCATCATTCGAATAGTCCTCCATGGTTGGGGTTATTCAATGTCGCTTTAGACGATGATCCACCTCCACAGTATATCTCACCATGGCATATATCAATCCACATAGATTAGAATGTTGGCGGTGTATTATTACGTCGTTTCAATCCAGATTGTAATGGCAAATATTCATAAAACGCCTATTCCCCTTTCACGTTTTGTCTCTTGCACATTCTACATTTCTATTCCAGTTATCATATTGCCCACAATTTTCCATCCAAATCGATATTTACAAGAATCAACTACTTTGAAAAGAGCAGTATTCAATGAATTCATAAATTCCCACAGGACTCTCTCCAGTTGAATACTCATCGAACATTGTTATACCTACTATTTTTTCTAAAAGTTTATATACACACAAACAAACCGATGAACATTGTTACGACAAATCAGTCAGTGTCAATCTGACCAGGTAAGTATACGACCTCTGAGTTGTCAGTTGAGTGATAATCTGTTGACATCGATGTTAATTAAGTGAATAGTATTCATCAAAGTAGAAGTGGACGGAAACTGGAGTTATTGTGGTAGACTTAATTATTATTCTAAATTTACTAGGACAGAAAGAGAGAGGGAGAGAGAAATACTTTCAAATAGATATTCTCTTTTCTCAGAAATCAATTTGTCAGTGTTTGCGAAATCTCAAGTGATCCATGGACTATGTACCACTCTAGTTTGCAACAGGTCCAATCATCTGTAGATGACTCTAGGGTAGGTCTGGTTTATCAAGTGAATAATGATGCGTGTAAATTAAGCCATAGTCAGTCAGATATTCAGATTGACTGATTGACTTTAAGAAGATTCACGAATGATCAAGGGAGATGAGAGAAGAATCAAATATGAGATAAACACTTTGCTCAAGAGGTCTGGTGAAGTCACCATGCTAGTCACTAATACAATTTATTGCGTTGAATGAACACAGAGAAGGATTTGTGACCTCATCTGCCAGCATATTGGGAGATATTTGCATCTGAGAAGTGTGAATGCCTTCGGAAAGATGACTGTCTTTTCCGTACCGCGAATTTGAAATTTCCAAATTAATTAAGATAATTAAAGTTCGAGTTAGCCTAAAAATACTGCACACCACTGAAGCGCTGACTGATTACTAATCAGGTCAAGCTGAATCTCTGCATGCACTACTACACAATTACTATTCTACTACTATTACTATCTACTACGATGGAAACTTTACATCATTGAAAAATTCCCTCCTATTTGGTATAATATTTGTAATGAACAGCATATCGAGCACAGGAATACATCGCATTTCAATGAAACATTCCTGATCAATCGATCTACACTAATACACACACGTACGCATACACACACATACACACACTCACAATGAAATTATACTAATCATCATGTGATGATGCTAGTCATCAATGAGAACAATGAGTCTCGAAGGTGGATATACATTTGTAGAAGGAGGAGTGATGAAAATAAGTGATCAAAGAAACTTCTCGAGTGATCACTCAATTTCTCGAGGTCAGCAACATGTTTACGTGATTATGAATTTGTGAAGTGATCAGGATGATGATGATGACGGTGATAGTGACAGTGATAACTTAAACGATTAGATCCATGAATGCAGTACTCACACATCGAAGATATTCAATCTAGTGGATGGATGGATGGACTGTCTAGACTGGCCTCCTCTTCCTGTCTCCGTAGTTACAACTGTTTCTCGATGAGGATGTGACCGAGTGAATTTATACATGAGTATGATAACACTGGACGCAGTTGTTACTCAACTCAAGTAATAGATACGCCAATTCATTCTTAGTAACATATGCTCCACTGACTCATAAAGAGAGTGACACCTGAGTGTGTGTGTGTGACTCAAAAGAAACGGACACCATATTTATTACATATGCATCCCACTGGTCACAACTTCTCGCTAGAACTACAGGCAACCTCGGCATGTACGCAGTAACTAGCGGGAATTTGTCCTCGAAGAGATTCTATCTGTTTCAGGTTTGATATCAGATAGACATCCATTGTGTGTCTTCTATCAGATATAACAACTATGTGATGACGGAAATGATGTCGTGCCTATTCTCCAATAAACAGAAGAAGTCGGCCTATTTCTAATCCACCTGATTGCTCCTATTATAGGTGAACACGAAACATGTTGATGAGTGAGGAAGCAGTCGACTAAAGATGAGCATCCGACAACCTCACTGAATCAAATCAACTCGAAGTAAATCAAAGTCATTTCTCTTCGCCTGATGTCACCACCTCTCACTCGATAAATGCAAACACCACAACACTCACAAACATATTCCCATCGAGTTTGCAGACTGACTGTACACAGTCAGACATCCACATAGCACTACTCGTCAACGCTTCATACTCCTCAGTCTACTAGGATATTCCTAACAATAGAAGAACATCGACAACAACTGTCCGACTGAATGACTGACTGACTGTACTAGTACTCTCCTCCCAAAACTACACGTCAGTCAAAACAGCTTCGTATATTATTGATTGAATAACAAAATGAGTGATTATTATTACAAAGGCTGATAATGCAAGAAAAAGAGTAGTGAGTTAGTTAGTTAGTTAGTTAGTCAGTCAGTCCTCCTCGATACAAGTGAATCTGTGATGTGAAGGATGAATTGAGTGATGTTGAGTGATGGATGGATGGATGGATGCATAGAACTTGCAGAAACTGGAACACGGAAAGCATTTGAGCCGTTGACCAGAGGATTGACTCACTAGAGATGTGAAGAGACAAAGGGGGGAGAGGAAATACTTCTCACTAGTCTAAACCATCGACTCACAGCTACATAAACCCACATAAACGCCGTGATGATGGGATTCACCTGAACCACAAATACTCCGTTTCATAAAGACCTATTTTGGACAGAACAAATTCGCCCTACCACATTCTCTCCATGTCTCTCTATCTCTCTCTCTCTCTCCCTCTCTCTGTCCATCTGAGTGGTTGTCACCATTAGATGAATGAATGCTGATGTACAACGTCGAGGATGTGTTTGATTGTGTAGACAAAGTCAGTGATATTAGCACGAACAATGAAGCTATGAGATCCTTCCTTGGAAACGGTTGACTACATATGTGAACTAATAAATGACAAATCCATGAGTATTGGGATCCCAGTAGAAGTCGTTAAACGAAAGTAGTTATCCGGAACAGTTCATCATCATCACCAACTACATCGTCAAGAAAGTCGAAAACAGCTCTTCTCGTCTATGTCTAAACTAGAAGCTTCTATTTATGCAAAAGAAATTCAAAGCTCACGTACTAACTAAGTGAAATAATAACCAACAAGTTAGGAAAATTGATTCAGAGAACTTCTAATCTTCACAAGCCACACTTCATATTTTTCATAAGACTGACTGGCTGATATTCCTCAACGGAACGACCAAGTACCTAGGCTTCCCACCTCTTCTTCTTCTTCTTCTTTATATCAATACAACTACTCCTATGCGGACAGTTAAGTCATACTGGCCATCCCTTCACCTACTTGATTTTCATATTTGCAAATGCCTACCAGTCTCGCTGAATAAACAAACATGTAGCAGAAGCCATCAACAGTTACTTCCATACTATACTAGACCACCTGGTCCAACACACACACACACACACACCAGAAAACGAGCATTGAACAATCTTTATTTTTATTATTATTTTGATTTTTTTTTTTTTTTTTTTTTTTTTGATTTACAGCTTGATTCCACACCGTATTTTCAGTACAAGTGTGGAATTTTCAGCATGGATATCGGTAGCCCAAATTCAGGCTGACCATAGATATCGGGTGTGCGCCGGCAGGGGATCGAACCCCGGACCATGTGCATGGTCGGCGAGAGTCCTAACCACTGTGCCACCGACGCCAAATGCCTCTAGATACCGAACACTACACTAGAAGCAGCAGAGGTTGTTGTAATTCGCTTAAACCAACCACTGATCATCGATCGATCTGTGTGAGAAAGGAACAAGTTCAGCCAATATTGTAGACCTGGTCTTGTGTGCAATCAACAAATTCATAATTACTCCATTCAGCCATGACATTCACGCATGATCTGCCTTGCTCTTTCACTAAATTCATCACACTACACCACACCACATCACATCATCCTTCATTTTTACGCCTCTACGAACAAACATTTCGTCTTCCCAATTTATCAATCAATCAATTAATGCACTTACAGACTGCAGTACACACACACACACGCACAATCCTCCACCTCCTCGTCTCTACATTCTCTGTATATTTTCATTATTCATCTCAAGTTTACAATCAGCATGAATTCAATTCTAATCGAACACAAGTCATGAAGGTTCAGACGCAGAATAAGAAAAGTAGTCAACTATGCTCTCCACACACCAATCAAATCACCCATCCGTCTAACTGACTGAATAAATATGACCAGGAATTATAACTACACAAACGATTCGACGATGCATCATGACCCTACCCTCATCATCATGACACTATAACACCTAGTTGAACATGATCCTATCACCTCGATTGTCAGTGAACATGAACCTCTTAAATCATTCTCCACCACCACCATCTCATTAAATACATTGACCTCCGTATATTCAGCCTCAAACCTATCATCACATATTCACATTCACATTCATATAGCCACACGAGAAAACACCAGATGTCTAACCAAACTATCATTTGATAAATCAAAGCTTACTAAACAAACTGACTAACTAACACAGACTCTATCCAGAGTCTTGCTATTTCATTCAACACACTTCAACATGAACATTTCACCCACTACTCACTTGTTTACGCTGAATGTCATGAGTTCATCAGGCCGATTTCTCTAACACAGGATACACGCATGGATGCATGGTCGGTTAGTTAACCCACGTGTCTCTTCTCATCATCACAATCCATTTCCATTCGATCAATGAAACAACAACAACAACAACAGCAACTGTACGATTAATCTCACCTAAACACATTTTATCAATCATCGAAATCACAAAACAAACACAAATCCATCACCTGTACTACCCAATCCACCCCACCCCCCAACCACAAACACACACACAATGTTTCAAGCAGAACAACTATCAGTCAAAACAAATCCCACGTCGTCGTCATTTCAATCACTCACAACACCCACATCGTCGGGCTGGCTGGCTCCCATCATCATAAGTAGACAAAATCAAACTCACATTTCCCAGAACACCTTACCTTCTACACCGGAGGACACCAGCCAACTAAGTCGCTGGCTGGCTACACATGCTCTCTTTCACAATACATGCCACATTACTCACCAAAACTATTTTCAAATTACACGCTACAGTAACTCATTCAAAAAGACATCATTAGTGAATAAATACATATAAATATTTATTATAAATATCGAAATTAATAGAAACTAGGGATATCTGATTTACGCGTACTTCCTTCCTCATTCTGTCTTCAAGATTGCGACAATGAATTCCACTTCCGACAATAATATTCTTTCATCATTCTCATACTTTCAAGCCTCATTTCCTCAGCTTCAATCTCCAAATCCAGAGATCGCATCTTCTTCTCAAACAGTAACGACTCACGTCTTCTTCTCTCATCCACATCACATCTAGAGCGAAGGGAGAGAAAATTCTGTTATTTACTCCTCACAAAATAACTGAAGTAAGTATGAGAAGTTGTGAAATCCACAACAACGGTCACATAACTACAGGTCGAAACACTCAACACCACCACCAACAACAACAAAATCTGTCTCTCCTCAATATCATGTCCGACTACTAACTTATCCACAACCACCTACAACAAACAATTCCGTAGTCTTCTCAATTACCTCCCCACTTCCACACTTTCCACCTTAACCTTAACTTCATTACCAATTGTACGAATCACCTTCGATACACTCGCTGTCTATTTCTCTCCCTAAGTCGGTCTCACATGAACACATGAATAAACAATATGTATCGATGAAACGTATGAGAGCACAGTACCAATACGCGACGAAACAGATGTCAACAACTCCTGTGCCAAATACCTTCGTTGCACGTTTCTCGACTTCACTTCTCCTTTCGACTCTTTCTGTACCTAGATGTCTCTCGTTAAATAAGCTCTCAATGACACAAACTGAGTCGGACGTCATTTCGTCGCCGTAGTCACCGTCCTCCTCCTCCTTCTGCTCCTCTTGCCCTGCATTCGCTTTCACCTGCTTGTTGGTAACATGCACATCCTCACAATTCATACTTCACCCATACTACCCAATGAAATACTAAAATCTATGTCCCAAACAAACCTCAACATTTCATTCTATTTAAATGCAATAGTGCAGCATATTTCACAGCATATTTCCAAGTAACTCAGTCTTTCTCCTCTCTTTCTATCTCCTTTCGCTTATCAGTACTAAAACTTCAGGTAGTGCATTCATCCATTCATTCAGTCACTCATCGATTCATTTATTCATTGGGTCGTTACACATATATAAATAACGTTTGCAATAGGGGGACCAGTTTCTATTGTTGCTTTTCTACAGAATAACCAGTAACTTACAAACACATCAGTCAGGAAAGATATCCCTCCGTGTAACTCTACTTCAAAGCCCCCACCCCCCGACACACACACACACACACTTATTCACACCTTTATATATACAAAGTTAGTTGAACAGTAATCTCAGAGATAATTGTCATTCAGTCACGGACTAAGTCACAGTGAAGTCAGAGAAGTAACAATCCATGAAAAAAATCCACGAATAATCTCAGTCAATCGAGAAAGTTGACAAATTACGGCAACAGTAAGCAATAGACACCAAAGTTAAATGACCTTGATTTGACTAATCAGACAGCTCAGCATTACAAATGGCTCCTAGTCATAATCCTCTTTCAAAGTGTCGCCTACATTTGGTTTCTGACTTCTCTGTAGATAATGTGTTGTTGACAGGGAGGAATAAAACATGCATGTGTGGAGGGATAATAACTCTGGAAAAGTATTCACGGGCTGGCTATTCACGGTTATACGGTTATTCAGATGCAACCACTTTATATGAGGAAGTCTGTATAACTTGGTAAGTCGTACATAACTGGTGATCTTTTAGACACTTTCTTCTCAAAATCAAAGCTCTCCCATAGCCTTAGTAATATATTGCGTAGATGCAATCAGTATCTGCTACAGCTGCAGAAATAGAGAATACATTCGTTTCATATGTCTATAACCACTTCTCTGACAATCTGGGACCAGTCAAGAGAAGTGACCAACGAGGACCACCACAACACAGCACAGCACAGCACACTATATCACGTCACATCACATGACAGAACATGTAGGAAAAATTAACTCAACAAATATCATTACTCACCTATAACCCCGGTCACTTGAATCACCATTCCCCACTACATCATCACCAACTCCATTCACATCCATCTCCTCACAACTCTCATCATCACTCGACAACGACAAATCAATAGTCTCACTCACGCCAGAACCACCTCCTCCAACACACCCTTCACCAACTCCCACATCGCCAACACCACAACCCTTCACCTCACCAACACCATTCGAAACACTCACAGATTCACGTAATCCACTGTGTGCTCGAACTCCATCAGCCAACGCGTCGCTCTTATTCGTACGATTCACAGTCTTCTCCACTGAGTCGTATGGAACACACAAATTCTGGGGGATAGGAGCTATTGAGTAGACGTTTAAGATTCTCAGACCCATTGTGTTTGAAGGATTCGTGTCAGTGGAGACCGTAGAAGGCGTCGAATTAATGTGGGGTCTCGGCGATATCCAAACACATGGTGAGGGAGTCAGTAACGGCAGACTCAATTGACCAACACTCGAGTCAACATGGCCTACCTTCATTCAATAGGATTAACATGTCGCTATGGAATGTGAACATACCGAAGTGCACTGACTACTCACATGGGAATCTCCAGTAACACTGACCGCCACGTGATGAATAGAGGCGGATTCAGAGGACTTCGGAGTATCGGGACACACTGTGTCCTGTCTGTCTGTCATCGTGAGATTCAGCTTTCTCAGCATTTTCTGTCCCTTATAACGGAGTCGAGTCCAGTGTCGTCTCGGATATCCTTTCGAGTGCAGATATTCTGTGTATCTGCTCAACTACTCAACTACTTTATATTTTTTATTTCATGCCATCATCATTTTCACACAGAATGCAATTTTCAGCCTTCTCTCTCTACATCACCACACTACACCATCATACATAGATGTGGCAACAATTTGTCTCCTTTCCCAGAGAAATAGTAAAACTAACTAAATTAACTAAATAAACAGCCAAATGCTGAAGATGGTTAAGTTAATTGAGCTGTAATCTGTCGTCTGTGTTGTAATAATAATAATTCACCATATCATTTGATTTGATATACTACAGACTGTTATGCTATTCTACGTGGAGATGGATCGTGGATGAGGAGAAAATATTCTGCAATGAATTACTCTGAGAGAGATTTCTGTACACTTTGCACACACACACACACACTTAGTTTAGTTTAGTTTGTTCACAATTAAGCAGCTAATAGTTTACCAATGATTTGATGATCTTGATAAATTATTTCTTAGTTGGAGTGTTATTTTCGTTGAAGGCACGCGATGTAGTGCATGTGCATTTGTGTGTCGCTCTGTGTGTGTGTGCGTGTCAATGGGGGCGGTTTTTAATGCAAGCCTTTGACTCTCTACTCTCCATCTGCTATAGGTCTGAGATTTTTTATCGTTTTCGTTCATGTCTAGTCCATAATTGGTCGAACAAGGTGAAGAGTTCTTCTTCATCATACTGCACTATCACAACATGAAAATCTCTCAGAGTAGGAAAACTATCCTTCGATTGATCGATCGATCGATCGAGCTGTTGGTTGGTGGATGGATGGATGGATGGACGGACGGATGAATACACCAGGAAAATTTATTTCACGCCATCCAAACTGCCAGGCAGTGAATTACATTGACAATGAATAAGTGTATTACAGAAATCATACTATCTTCCCTCTCTCTCTCCCCCTCTCTCTGCTTCTCTCTGTGTGACTGTGCCTGTGGAGAGAAAGGTTGATGAGGTGTGTGAAGAATCACGAACAAAGTGATGATGAGCGTGTTTGTTCAACGAAACCTCATCTGTATGTTTTGTTTGTGTGCCTCTGTGTGTGCGTGTGCGTGTCCGTGTGTCTGTGGGTGTGAGTGTTTGTGGCAGGAGAGAGTACATGGACCAACCAGCCATTCCGGAGACTTAAATTCAGTGTCAGTGTGAATGTGACACATATGCCTTGCATCAATTCCCTTCATCAACTCACAGTCATTAGATAGAGTTTCTTATTATTTTCATAATTAACAGGTTTTCAGTGGATACACTTCCATGTAGAATGATGGAGGAGGGGGAGTACTCCATTAAAATCAGATGAGTTTCCATTTATGAGATGAACAGATGAGCAGTATTTGTGTGACAAATGTATTGTGAGGTGGAGTGAGATTGTGTGGTGTGGTATGGTGAGGTGGTTTGGGGTGGGGTGGAGTGAGATTAATCCTTTCAGAAAACACTGTGAAATTCGCAAAAAGACGTATAAATATCCAAATCTGTGGCGAATTTGTTCTGTCCACAATTGGTCTTTATGAAACGGAGTGTTAGTAATTCAGGTGAATCCCATCATCACAGCGTTTATGTGCGTTTATGTAGCTGTGAGTCGATGGTTTAGACTAGTGAGAATTATTTCCTCCTCCCCCCCTTTGTCTCTTCACATCTCTAGTGAGTCAATCCTCTCGTCTACGGCTCGAATGCTGACGTGTAGTTTTGGGAGGAGAATATTTGTACAGCTAGTCAATCAGTCAGACAGTTGTTGTCGATGTTCTTCTATTGTTAGGAATATCCTAGTAGACTGAGGAGTATGAAGCGTTGACGAGTAGTACTATGTGGATGTCTGACTGTGTACAGTCAGTCTGCAAACTCGATGGGAATATGTTTGTGAGTGTTGTGGTATTTGCATTTATCGAGTGAGAGGTGGTGACATCAGGCGAAGAGAAATGACTTTGATTTACTTCGAGTTGATTTGATTCAGTGAGGTTGTCGGATGCTCATGTTTAGTCGACTGCTTCCTCACTCATCAACATGTTTCGTGTTCACCTATAATAGGAGCAATCAGGTGGATTAGAAATAGGCCAACTTCTTCTGTTTAGTGGAGAATAGGCACGACATCATTTCCGTCATCACATAGTAGTTATATTTGATGAAAGCCACACAGTGAGTAATACAGTATTATATCTGGATGACATGTCGACTACAATTTATTAATCATAATCCTTTCACGGTGCTGACATAACATCGGATGTCGTTTCTATACTTCTATTATCTCTTATCCTCCCATCTAACAATGTTACATTTCATATATGTGAATCTCGCCCTATTATGTGACTGAACTGTGTTAGTATTGAATTTCCCTCTAAGCTAATTATCTTCTTGAGGTCGATAATCCTGAAATCTGCAAATTTCCTATGACCCGATCTCGGCATGAAAATAGATAATCCTCCGCGAAAGGTATGGTGGAGAAGTATGGATAACACGGTATCCACGCTGTTAATAACACAACATATCCCTAGTTAATTCACAATTATCAACTCAATATTGAACGGAGTGACATTGACATTTGAGTTAGAAAATGAAGAAGGAGAATTAGCTATGTTAGAATGTCATGTGGAAGTGAAGAGAAGAAAGTATGATGGATAAGATTTGTAGCTGAGATGGATGATTTGGGTGCAGTTGTGTTCCCTGAGTTCCATGGTTCAGTTGAGAAGCTTTCGTTACCTACCTCACCACACAACATCCTCAGAGCACATTACAATTTCAAGTGAGGTTCACAATTTCTCCACGAGTTTATGAGTCATCTGTTCTGGACACCTGGAGTGATATTAGTTGCTTTCTGTGTGTTTCCTCACCGTCTACTTCACTTGTATTGCTTGGTATTGATTGTTTCGTTGACTTGGAAGATGACCGTTGATTCATGTGATTTCCTTCTTATGGATTGGTAAGTCTTGTCTATGTCGGTGTGTGTGTGTGTGTGTTGATTGGCGATCCACCTGTATACCAGGAGGCTTGTAAAAATTGTCCGGCGTCTTCTCGTGTCTCCTCTGCATTTTCATGGATGAGAAGACAAACAGGGCGTCCAATATGGTCAATGTAATGATTTTTCCCAGTGGTGAAGTACACCAGTGTTTAGAAAGGAAAAAGCCAATGCACTTCACTAAACATTTAGACTTGAAGTCATCTTGTGGTGTGTGCGTGTGTATGTGTCTGTGTGTGTTTGTTCTACTGACGAGATTTATCCGTAGAATAGAGAAGCAGATTGATAGGAAACAGTCGGTCAGAATTGAAGAGAAACTTTTCAGTCTATGGTTGAAGAGATAGAAGTAAGTGTTGATTGCTCAAAACTAGATTAGGTTTACGTTGTGGTGATGAAGTAATCTCACTGGACAACTGTTCGTCTGTCTCAAGACTTAACCTTCGTCAAATTGACAAGCGATCAGAATAGTAAGATATCCACTGACCAAGAGGACATTTAATGTGGTTACAAATACATACATCGTTCGTGTTTCCATTCTCCAATGAAAATGCTCGTTACCAGATCTCCTGTATTCCCCATTTTCAGTCTCATTCGTTAGGATTGTTCATTTCAGTGTCGCTGAGTTTTATACGAATTTGAAATAATTAGTCCTCTTTTTGAATTCAGCTAGACAGAGCAATGAGAAGATGTAATTTGTCTGAATCGTGCGCGGTGTGTATTTGTGGAACACATTTCGAACAATCTGATCACACACATGGACTTGTCATGGGAATATACCCATATGAAAATAATAATAATAAGAAGCAGAAGAAGGAGTTAAGGGGTGAGAGAATAGAGTAAGGTCGAGGTGAGAGGACATATTGAAGATGAAAATAACAATGAAGATCACTAAACCAAATAACAGAGGTAATAGTACATCTACTCTGGCTAGTATCAAACCAAAGTTAACCAAAGAAGGTGGATTTAGTGTGATGACGAACTGTTTTGAAGGTATAAATGTGGTGTAAACTTTTCAATTGTCAAGGCTTCCACAAACACCTTCTATGCATAGGTCTAAAAGACGTGTAAACGGCCAAGTTAAACTTTAGACACCAGTAACTACCAATCAGCGAACGACGTCGATTTATCCAATGAGACTCACGAACGTAGTTCAATGTTGCATAGCGCTTGATTCATTTCACTGCGTGCCATCACAAGGTTACGTTTGCAATTTGAGGAGGTTACTGTCTTTTATTATTGCCTGGACTGAGGCTTGCTTGGAAAGGAGAGAAGTTGTTCGTGTGGTGGTGTAGTGACTCTAAAAAGCTATACTAGGTCAACTGATGGTTTTGTACATGGTTGTGGAATATGCTGGAAGCGAGTTAGTTTTAGAGAGGGTAATATTTCTTAGGAACTTTTTTGCTAGGTCGCATCTCTCCCTAACCCAGATTTTGTACATTTGCAACTACTGGATACTGAAACAGCCCGTCAGAGCCGCTGCTGCCGAGACAGAGAACAGCCTCGTCTCAACAGTTCAGTGGTATACCACTGGTAGGGACATCGCCTCATGGAGAATGTACAGAAGTACTTCGTTGTTAGGTGGGGACGATGTAGTAGTCCATGTGGATGAGACAGTGTTGGTGAAGAAGAAATATAACCGCTGTCGTCAGAGAGCGAACAAGATTTGGGTCATAGGTTTATACGACACATCCCTCCGAAAAGGGTTTGTTGAAACAATAGCAGAGAGGAAGGCGACTGCTCTGGTACCTATTATAAAGCGACTTGTGAAACCGTGATCAGTTGTACATACCGACGAGTGGAAAGGCTATCATTTGTTGTGACTTCTCTATTGACAGTCGCACGCTGAATTGGGAAATGCTTCTGTCCCATGTTCGCGAAAGATACCCGTTGTAACTGTTTCATCCTCTTTTTTATGCATTTTTCTATAAATATACGTTACCACTTATCATAAACGCCTCTTTCATGTGATTGGTCCGTTCAATGTCGTTTGCTGATTGGTTGTTACTGGTGTCTAAAGTTTAACTTTGCCGTGTAAACATCAATTTTATATCCTGTCTCTATAATAGTGTTTGTCAATAGACGAGCTAGGTCACCTGTTCTCACCATGAATGGGTTCTGGCGATTCTATTTGCTTCTGAAGCCATTTAGGAACACGCTGTGAAGACAGGTCTTATTTCCAGAGGTCTGTGAGTCCTCCATATGTATGTGCGTTCACCCGTACATTCAAATTGGTTAGTACAGTGGGATTTGACTTCGTTTTTCGCACATTTAAAGGGCTTAGATGCACGAATATACAGGCCTCACATTCTCGATTATTCTGATCTCAGCTGCATCAAATGTCCTTCTGACGTCAATGTTCAACCCTTGTTGAACACTGATATCACTCATGATCACATCAAGGTGATATGATTATGAGTGACAATAAATTGTGCTCGAAACATCGTCATCAGCAAAATATTACTGTGTAACACTGTGACACTTTATCAAAATAGATTTGACCCACAATGGAATTATGCTCTACCACAGTGCACATCTTCTATTCTTATATCAATCAGTGAGCCAGCGTGTGATTTCTATTCACATCAAACGACATGAAATACAATGTTCAAATATACATAGTATTCTCTTGTTTGTTTAGTCAATTCAGTATATGACGACGACCGTGGGAAATGTATTCCAACTCTAACACCAAATAGAATGAATGTTCAAATGGTGGATATATTGTGTGCAGTATTGAACTGTGGGAATAACATTCCGACTGTAACATCAAAAAGAGAATAAATGTTCAGATAGATATACTGTATACAATTGGTGTTGCTGACTTGAACTGTGGGAATGGCTATAGCCTCAGTGTATTTCGAAAAGCTCTCTTCACCAATTTTATAGATGACATTAAAGGCTGTGTTAACATCAATCTTATGGTTCATCTCGATTAGATGTTTGGCTATAGACGAAGTTGGTAGTTTGCTTTGCTTTGGTTTTGTTTGGCTTTCCACAATTCATTTGTTTTTCTAACCACTTCGGGATATGCTCTCTCTTAGTTTCACATGCAAAGCACGATTACTCCTCCCTATGTATGTGTATCCACACACACACACACACACACTCACGAAAATTGGTAAATAGTGTGGGATGTGACATAGACACTTGTGGAGTTTTGAGGTATTCGGTGGAGCATATTTTTGGCTCAATGGTGTATGTCTCGCAAATGTGTTTTCGAAAAATGCGAGGAAATGAGTGACAAATTCACCATTAACGAATTCATATGGAATTCGATTACACATAGCGATATGTGTGACAGAAATTTGTATGTAGAGGGAGAGAATGAATGATATCTTGGAATTTCTAGTGTAGGCGTGGTGTCCAGTCCAGTCTAGTCTTCAGTCAGTTTTCGGACTGTCTATTCACCTTCTCACATTAAAACATATTTTCTTGAGTTGATCAGTTTCAGTTGATAAATCTGGATATTCCATGCCCTTCTCTAATAGCAAAGCCGAAGATTGTCTCCTGTCGTCGTGGCATCTGGAACTAGAAAACATCTCATTGTGTTATTATTAAACTGTGTTAAGTGAAGTAGGATAGAGAAACTGCTGGTCAAGTCCACGGCGAAAATTACAGTGTCACTTCGTCATGACAAATATCGATAACACCAAAATAAAATAAAAAAAACTCAGCTCGGAATAAAACTGAGCATTATCAAGTTGATCATTCAACATATTCATTTTCTAATTAAAGGTGTACAAAAATTTAGAGCAATGTAATATTGTTTGGAGGATTTCATCAATAGCTGACATTAGTTAGAGAACCATTGGATAGTGTGAGAGTACTGGACAGCTATTTCGTCCTAGTTTGTGACGCTTGAGCAGTACGCAGCCACCGGGGTGCGAAATGAGGATATCCTGTTTACAATGCGAGTTCGTATACCATTAAGCCACTGGGACATTTTCTAGAGTCCCATGAAGCTGTCCAGTACTCACTCCCAGGCTTCCCAATACTTCACCAACTGATGTCAGCTCATAATGAAATCCTCCAACCAATGTAACAAAATCCCTACAAAACCAATACTTGAAAAAGAAATCTCATAGATGATAATTGAAGGTCAAACAAGAATCGACATCGCCACAGGATTCAAACCAAATGGATTCAGACTACTAGTGGAGAGGTTTGTTATTTGAATAAGAAGTAGGGGTGAGAGAGAGACGCCTCATTGTGACCATTGCTTTTATTTATCAGTCAGTCATCACGTCATACGCCAAAGTGTAACCGTAAAAGATGAACGGATTTGTATAGGACGTTTTTATGAAGGAAAGCACTGCTAGGTCAGCCAGTGTGCAAGTAAACTGTTCTGACTGACTGGCAACTGACATAAGGTTAAACAAGATTATTCAATGAGGTTATTTCATGAGGAAAACGTAAACTGAGTTTGAGGTATGAATGCTTCTCCATCTGCAGACATTGGCTTGAAATGTTGATTTCAAATTTGGCCGATTTCTATCAGACTGCACGAGCTACAAAATTAGTCAGTTATGTCACAGACTGTTTGACATTCAACCTTGTTAGTGTTTTGTTCCAATCGTATTCATACAGAATTAATGGGATAGAATATGGATTATAGTTTCTTTAGGTAAATGTGCTAGTCACCTACACACCCTATAATTTGTGGTTGTTGCACTGGTCATCATCGTGAAGATGCAAGCCATTTCGTAACTTCGATGACAAGTGTTACTCACTATACTATAACGGATCAGAGACTTGGTGCGTCAAGAAGACCACTTCGAACAAACTAAAAACATTCATCAAAAGCTGTCTTCGCCCAATACTTCGCTCAACATCAGATGGCCAGCCAGAAACCATCTCCAACAGAGACCTCTGGCAATGAAACAACCAACCAAATCAGCAGAAACCAATTGTGCAACAAATTTACAGCAAGAAATCGAGGTGGATTGATCATACTCTGAGAAAACAAACCATCAAGTGAGTGATATCACACACAAGGCCATCGCTCGAGTGAAAGCCGAACGGGAAGCGGCGAGTTGACTGTCAGTGCGAGGGCAACATGGAGGAGGTCATGTGAAGAGGAGATGAAAGAATGTGGGAAGACGTGGAACCAGGTGAAAACATTGTCAGGGAACCGAACACAATGGAGACGTGCACCTAAAGCCCTATGTTCCTCTAGGAACTCTACGAACCTATAATAATAATAAGATGATTTATGCAATAACAATAATAATCAAGTAGTAATAATGACGAAAATAATGCCGAGTGTCATTGTACTACCCGGCTAACACATCCTCCGAGTATTCTCATCATCGTCACAATCACCATCACCACATCCCTCAATGTGAATCATCATGTTCAACATCCCTCCACGACATACAATTTCTCTACCTCTCTCTTCCTCTGTCTGTCTGTCCGTCTTTCTGGCAATGTATTCAGTCACCATAAGAAAATTAACTTCATGAGAGCCGACTCACTGTCATAACTACTCAAGGCACTCAGGCAGACAGTCACTCAACACACTCAGTCGAGAAAATCTGAGTTTCCCTCAACGATACAATAAAGTTGAATTTAAGACGTTGATACATGAATTCCACAGAAAATATGACCACCATAACCTAACTAACTGGCTAGTCATATCCCCCAATACAATTCATCAAAATACAACTCCCATCACTCCATTACAGATAAGACTTATATTCTCCCACATTGACCAACTTTCATGCTCACAAGAACAACTCTGATCACATGGAGAACAATCAGAACAGTCAAAGATGCCTGACTTATCAATCAATTATTCACATCATCCATCACTCCTTCCAACTGAATATCACCAAGAATCAAACACACACACGAACAAACAAACAATTCCGTGTGTCATAACCCAAAGGATCGTGAGAATATGAAACGTATTTCAATATAATGCCATCACCTAGACTCTACGTGAACATCAGTCGGCTACATCACTCACTCTCCATCATCTCAACAAATACTTCGACAGGAGACACAGACAAAATCTCCATCAGATGTCAACAAAATCGCCACCTACACATAAGCTGTTTCACATTACACGCCACATTACTCAGAAACTTATTTGCAAAACATTCGATAGAGTAACTCATGAAAACATCATTGGTGAATACATATCAAAATTTATTACAAATATCGAAGTGAATAAAAATTATGCATATCTCATTTGAGCACAATTCCTCAGGCTGTCTTCAGGATCGCAACAATCCATTTATCTTCTCACGCAAAATGCGTTTCTTCATTTTCAGATATTCAATCTTCAAATCCAGATGTCTCATCTGCTTCTCAAACAGCAAAGTCAAACGTCGTCTTCTCTCCCCATCATCCACATCGTCAGCTTCAGATCTAGAGAGAGAGAGAGAGACAGAGAGAAAATTCTGTTATTCAATCCTCACAAAACAACTCAACTACGAGTCAGAGCTTGTCAAATTCACCACAACAGTTACATAACTACAGTCGAAAACACTCACCCACTCACTCACTAACAGACCAATCCCTCTCATCTTGATTTAATCTACTATTAACTTATCCACAATCACCGACAACAATCAGCTCCGCAATCACGGATAACAATCACCTTCCCATGTACTCTCCACATTCACCTCATTATCAGTCGGACACATCATATTGAAGATTCTCTCAGTCTGTGTGTCCGTCTGTCCATCTGCCTACCACTATGACTGTTCGCCTCGTCAAATAAATCACAGACGAGCAAATAAATCAATAAATGAATAAATAGATAGATAACACATATCGATATATGCAAAGCATTGGTGGATAGTGACAGTCGAAAGACAAACAACTCTACAACACTTCCTGTGTGCTCCCACCATTCTCCGACTCATTCATGTCACTCACTCCACCCACTCATTCATCCCAACTCAAACTAATCAACAAATCCGTGGAAACAAACACTTCAAAATACAACCTCACTCACTAGAATGAATCCATACACGTGTGAACACCCACCCACACAGTCGACGAGACGCACAATCCAATCACCATCACATTCATTTCGTCCATCCTACATCACCTATCAAAACCCTCTCCAAATCATCATCACCATTCACTCAGAAGTTCACAGTGAAACCACAAAGCTCCGACTAACACTCACATCGCCTTACTAACTGACAACAACAACAACAAGGACTGCTCACCTCTCTTCTCAATCAACACACCATGTACACAGGAATCGTTAAGTAACTGCACACTCTCCAACTGAAATCACCGAAACACATCTCGTTATCGAACGATGGATTTCCGATCAATACTCCATCATCATTCTCTTCCACTCTCCACCTACATATTCATTCATTCATTCATTCAATGTGTCGCCTTCATCCTCAGTCACAGTCATCTTCCTCTTCACTGCTGACACCATCACAACCTCACCTTTACACACATACACGCACACACACACGCAAACACATACACGCATACGACCACAACAACAATCACTTCCACCAACTAACCAAATAACAGACATCAACTACAAAAGTGAAATAATAAACACACGAGTTTCAATCTATTCCCAGATTATCAGTGCTATAGTAAATCAAACACACAACACACACACACACAGGAGTTGAGTCACATTCGAAATTTACCCTGAATAAAGAAATGTAAATAATTAAGACCACCACAACACAACACAGCACATCACACTACATCTCATCACATGACAGAACAGATAGGATAAATTAACACAACAAATATCATTACTCACCGATAACCCTGGTCGCTTTCATCACTATTATACACTCCATGATTATCAACTCCATTCCCAATCATTGTGTTATTGTGTTTGAGTGGAAAAGTAACAAATGTGTCAATCAATTGTACACTACACGATCATATGGGAGATCATATAATTAATGGACATGAACCAGTAAGAGAGGTAATTTGTTTTGTTTTTCTTACCACTTACGTGATTCTGATTGGCTTCGATGTCATGTGACAAAGGTCATACGTTGTTATCTAGTTAATAGACAGAGAGACAAGATAGACTGTGGGTCGGAAAGACTAACGATCAATAGACGCAAAGCAAAATATATCAGACTAGCAAACAAGGCAGATATAGTATCATGTGACTACATATCACTTCCACCGTTTTGAAAAGATCGATAATTAGTAACGTGCTCTCTTATGGCTAATCTGGAAACGTTGAGTTTGCTGTCGACGTATATTGCTTCGTCTGGTTGTTGGGGTTGCGGCTTCTGCTTTGTCAGGAGTTGTCTGACAAAGCTGCGTAATTTCGCCTTGCAGTTTCGACGGTAGTGGGTAGGTTGGAAGCGTCTAGGAGTACATCGAGAGACAGAGTTGACTTTGTACCAGATCGAATATCTGAGCTTCTCGGACGTAACTGATTGTAATGACGGGTCCATAAATCATTAGCAGATTTCACGTCGTAAATAATTACTATAATTAATATTGAGGAGAGGAAGGCGATTGACATTTCCACTTTTATGTCTGTCAGCTGTCTTGTGAAGTGGTTGCGTCAGAGAAGACAACGGTGTGCAGGGACCAGCTGACAAGGCGGCCTGCGTGGCTGCCAGCCCGCCTGCCTACACTGCATATAGGTTGTAGGAGGTGAGTGGAGAAATGAATGTATAACACTGTGGTCAGTCAGTCATGCATGATTCATGGAACCTCTGTCCAACATCCCACCCACCGCGAGACCACCGAGCACTGATCGACCGACTGGCATCCGACCGAAACCTACTGACTGTCAGCTAGCAGTGTGGCACCATTGCCTCCTTCTGTTCACTGACAACACACCAGGATGTGTGTTGGCTTCACATTCTCTACTTTGTTTCTATGTGCATCCTGAGTACAGCTCAATCATCAAATTATTCATATCACTACGTAACTTCCTTGTGACGACTGTTTGTAACAACTCATCACTTTTATTACTACACTAGTTTCATTAACACCCAATATTCTTGACCGTTTTCGTATTACGGTACTCCAAACCAAATTTACTAATTCTCACCGCTTTACTTAAAATAACCATAACCAATTGTATTTTGGTTTGATATGCATATATATATATATATGTATGTATATATATATATGAACTTTGATCAAGATTCGACAGAATAGTTCCAAAATAATTCGGCGTCGAGTGAGTAGACATTTGTAGAAACGACACATTTGTAAATTCTCAGCGATACTAAAATGGGTGATTCCAACGTTCGGAAAACTGGTCCCAACTTCCTTAGGGAAGTTAATTGAAATTAACACAACAGATGTTTATATATCAATAAAAAGGACATCTGTTTTGAAAATCATTGTTCAATCATATGTCATGAAATAGTCATCAAAATATAATAAACAATATTCCATGAACTGTGATCGAAATTTGATCTCAGACATACTAATTTGAGTCTACTTTTGTTGACAACTTTGGATACGGTGCACTTTCCCTCAGAAGTTTAGTGAATACGTTCGACCATTGTATACCGCACATACACGTCTATTTTCATATTCAGTTACCTACTACGACCATGAACTTCCAGTCGATGACAGTTTATGAAATTTTGTTTATTATATTTTGATGACTGTTTCATGATTCATATGATTGGACAATGCCTTTATATACAAGAGATGTCCTTTTTATTGATATATAAACCTCTGTTGTGTTAATTTCGATTGAGTTCCCTGAGGAAGTTGGGACCAGTTTTCCGAACGTAGGAAACGTTGGGATCACCCATTTTAGTATCGCTGAGAATTTACAAATGTGTTATTTCTACAAATGTCTACTCACTCGACGCCGAATTATTTTCGAACTATTCTGTCGAATCTTGATAGCAGTTGAAATGTATTTTAATAATAATAATAATAATAATAATAATTATTATTATTATTATTATGATCACCTTGATTATCATTCATTCATTCATTCACATCACTGAACTCCGATCCTACATATTCTATTAACCACAATAATTCAAATGTCTATGACGAATATTTCATTGTGTAAATGTTAAGTCTGATGAGAATATCCCTCAAAATACGTATTTCCTCAATTCATCTTCCATAATTATCATGATGGGAATGATTTCGGTTTACATCAAACGACGTGAAATCCAATGTTCAATATACATAGTATTGTTTTGTTAATGCAGTATTTAACCGAGGGAAATGTATTTTGTTTCTAACATCAAATAGAATTTTCCAACTGACATATTGTATGCAGTATTGAACTGTGGGAATAACATTCTGACTCTAACATCGAATAGAATGTTTAAATAGATATACCGTATTCGATCGCTACTGCCGAATTGAATTGTGGGAATATGTGAGAATAATATTCCATTGGCACACATTGTCTCCATCATACCACCACAAAACTACTTATACAATTTTTTTCACGTCTATCCGATCAACACTTTAGGGGCTGACGGTAATGACGTTCACGGATAGTACGAAGTATACTAACAACGCAAGATCTAATACCCACAACTTCTTTTGTATTCGTTCCGCATAGACCAAAGCCAAAACAAAAGACAACAATTGATCGTCCAAATTACGAGATATATTTCGGGACCAAATCGGAGTGCAAGATGATTGCTTAGCTGGCTAGGGATCGTGCACGAACGTGACACAACGGAGTACCAAATTGTGTGGGTGCTTGACCTGAAGCCTTCAGCTAAACAAGTCGACTTAAACAGTGAGGGTCAGCATCCAATGTTCAGTGATGATTGCTGTGGTCAATAATTTTGGGGAATTATTTACCGCTACAACACGCTTTATATGCTGTAAATTTACAACTCTAATGATCCACCTTTGGAAACATTACCCTTGTTGATAAGATAAAGGTTTACTATGCATATGCGATAGCACAATTTGAGAATGACGACTTTGAGAATGGTAACCCTTCGTTGAACGTCTTCTTTTCCGAGGTGATTCACTTATTTCTACACTACTCATCTTATTCTTTCAAAACTATGCATTATGTAATTCAGTCGTTGAATTTTTGCAGATATTCTTACCCGGTGGTTGTTGTATTGATTTTCTGTTGTGAGCGGAACTATGAAATAGTAGACTTTGAGCGAATACTAACCTAATGCAGTGGCTTATCTGTCCTAATCACACGCCAGTAACAACAGCAACAACAACAATAACAACAACAACTATAACAAGGACACCACCCACTGGCAAAGGAAGAAGAGAAGACTGAACGTTGGCAAGAAAGCTTTTCCTGTTTGAAAACAACAGTCAAAAGAGATTCACAGCCCTTCTGTATACATATGTTTAAAATGACCTTTAGAGGCACTTTTGTCATTGATAAATTCACACAGCGAACAACTAATGGGATTTCAAAGTTTATAAGTTGGATGATAGGAAGTTAGGTCATTGATCAATCAATAATTGGAGTGAGGGAAATACAAACAGAGATGTAAAAGTGACACGTAGAAAATTACGTCTATATATCATTTTCCTGATTGGTAAAAATAATATATATATATATATATATATATATAATAAATTGCGTAGTATGAAAAGCGTTAATCGGATAGAAGCTAAAATATAAAATTAAATAAGTAAGTTGAATGACACAGTGTAATTGACGGGAGTAAGTAGAATTCAACTTAAAAATTGAACGATGGTCAAGTTAAAAACATTGGTAATAATGAGTAGTAACTTAATACAGGGTGAGGGAAGAAAATAATACAGTTAACAAATAGAAAACAAAAATCACACATCCTGGTGTCAAGACAAATAAGGTTCATTGGAGGTTTAATGACTGAACAAACTTCTTCTGTATACACAGTTCAGGACTTATTTAACATGTGAATAGCCAGTCCTTCTGTGGTTTGAAGAAGTTTGATGCGTACTCTTCTAGCGATATACCCACGTATTCTGTAGATATCCTTGAAGTCACTTTGTGGGTTAGCTCGGTGTCCAGATTCGATCAGGTGTTACATGATACAACTATGGCGGGAACGGGGATCTTTTTTTCTCTTTTATATACCTAAAAGTCCATTTATATTTCGAAACTAATAAGTCACTCAACCGGTAAGAACACCTCTAATAACAACCCACATACCTAAATGCACCTCTTCGAATGACGGTGTCTATCTACTGTGGAAAAAGTGACGCAAATTATCAAAAACTAAAATCATAAACAAACCGAAAAACTAATGACAAAATCCGATTTTGAAATGTCAAACACTGCAAGGGAAAGAAGTGAAAGTGGGAAAGCAAAATGGCTAGCTAGAACTCCTACAACCTGCTAGAGAACGAATTTCAAAACATTCTATTCGAGATACTTTTGAATTCATCGATTGTACCAAAGATGTTACAGTGTGAGACAAATGTATGATTTCACTCGATGTCGAGTCTCTCTTTACAAACGTCCCTATCACTGAAACGATTTGTTTTCTATGCGAATACTTGGAAGACTTACAAAGAACAACCCATTACAGTGCAGAAGAAGATGGTCTACATGAATGTACCCTTCAGAGGTGACCTTCTGGCTGACACCTTGAAGAAGAGGATATCTACTGCTCTCAGAAGGACATTCTTCGCTGCCACACTACGACTGACATTTTCCTCCCGGCCATTGTTCTTCAACTACTCTAAAGATTAACAATCGCATTTTACCACTTCCATGTGTATCTACCAATTCACCTGCTCTTGCGGAGCGAGGTATATAGGTCGTTCGATGCGAGTTTTATCTAAAAGAGTTCAAGAACACTATCCCACCTGGCTACGGAAAGGTAACAACGGAGCAATAAGGAGCGCCATTATTGAGCATATGCTCAACACTGGTCATTCGATTTGCAAGGAGAAGTCGTTCAAAGTCATCTATAAAGCCAAAAGAAGCCTTCCAAAATCGAAAAGCTTCCGTATACTTTGTATTGCCGAAGCCTTAGCGATTTGGATAGAAAAGCCTGAGTTATGCACACAGAAGAAACTTCTCCACCCCCTCCTACTACCGTGGGTTTAATTTCAAGTTTATCTGTCATCAACATTTTGTTGTCAAATTTTTTCTTGCAATTTTCGTATAATAATTTTTAGTAACTAACCCATTCAATCTTTTCACCTATTATCTAGTTTATTTTCATAATTGTCTCCATACTCCTTCACTAACATCTAATCTTTCTAAACATGTCTATATTACGTAACCCTACTCACATCTTACCAATCTTCACCCCACTTAGTTACAACTCTGATTATTATTCACACATTTTAATTTCTTAATTATTTTGATGATGTAATCAATAACCCACACTAACTGTTATTTTGATTTTGATTTTGAGAAACCTTATGTACACACACATATATACAAAATTAATTGTATATATTTGCGACTGTACAGCTAAGTGAATGAATTCGCCGAAAAGAGACTCTTCGCTGAATTAATTAGCTTTTATTTCAAAAAAGAAACACTTTAACTGTCTGAACGCTTATTACACGGACCCAACCGAAATGGAATCAATAAAAGTGATGGTGAATCACAATAAATCCAAAAATGATGTACAAATCCAGTACAAATACAACATTTCTCACATTAGTGTTGAGATAAAATAGAAATCTAAATATTTAATGTAAAATTATATGCTACTTACCATAATTTAGTAATGTAAAGTAAATTCACAAAAGCATTACGACACTGAACGAATGATTTAAAAATAAAAACAAACTAGTGGATGTTTGTATTTTTATCCATGAAACCAGATTTGAAGCTTGTTTAGACAAATTAATCGACAAAGGATCAATTCAGAACCTATTGCCATACACATATGCCGAAGATAGTGTAGATGGATGGGAGACAGACACACTAAGGTGACATTTGAGTAATATCACTTCTAAGGCCCTCTAGTGGAACTCTAATGGGAAAAGACGAGATGGCCTCCCAAGATGAAATGGAGGACATCATGTGAAGAGGAGATGACAGCTTATGGGAAATCATGGAACCAGCTGAGCAGGACTCTAGAGAGTGGGATATAATGAAGATGTTCTGTCGAATCCCTGTGTTCTACTTGGAACACAAGGAAATAATACAATACTAACTGATAACATGTGTGTGACCGGCCGGTAATTATTGGTTAACTCGTCCTATTTCCATCGCCAAACTGACTTGGGCTATAAGGAACCTGTTGCTTTCACCGAGTCGGACCAACTTATTTCCTGTCATTATTTAATTAGACTCTCCTGACTGTCGGTCTTCACGTGTGAATTACTTATTGCCTTCCAGTATCGAGCCTCAGTCACAAAATCATTATTGATCCCGGCCACACAAACCCAAATAGCATTACCTCTATCGTCCATATCAACCCCAATTCGGTACTTAGCCATTCCACAATTGTAGACAGCCTGATCAACTTCACTATCTTTGTACTCACATGTTAATTCACCAGGTAAAACCAAGTCATTTCCTCATCAAACACCATAATGAATAAACTCTTAAATTATTTCCCACTTAAAACAAACAACACCATTAACACGTCTAGGCATATTTAATATTTCATCCATTTATTATAAAAACATCAGCCACGTAACATGCTTTCGGTGAATACCATTTGGCAAATTTTCCCAATAACCAAACCTCGACACCCCCAACCAAATGTTACTTTTTCACATTTTTAACTTCATTCGCATTCTTATTGATTATTGCTGTTAATTTGGCTTCAGAGTACACCATAACGATTCGATAGCGCGTCTCTTCTTTGTCCTATTCTCTGAGTTCCTCTTTATCTGGCCCCATGATCACACATAGGTGGTAGTACAGTAAAGACGATTTTGACAACAAGAGACATGATTCCGTGGAAGATATATACATGTGTAGTGATCAGTTGTTTTCATATACCCCTCGACTTTGCATAATCTTACAGCCAGTCAAGGCCACTCTGGATAGGTTAACAATCACGTGATTGAACAATCTTCAAGCTCAAAATTATACAGTCATAATACATAATACTTATGTGTGATGTATTTTTATAAAACACAAAATAATCGAGCAAAGAATATTCTTTTCGATGAATTCCTCTTCCTGCTCTATAGTTATATATATATGTTTATATACATGGAATATTCTAGATGAGTGGTCAATAACAATATTAGTGTTTTTTAAATAATATCAATTTGTAAAGTATGATCAATGCAATTACAGTTCATTAAAGATGCTTAAACTATAATAATAATAAATATATAGTAGCAAATAGAATATCAACTAAAATTAGGAAAATTCCACAAAAATTCATGATCATTCAAACCTAGATGGCCAAGGTAATGAAGATGGCTGAACTAACTTCTTTTGGATGCATAAATTAGGCTTATTAATATGGATCCCAACAGCCAGCCTCAGCAATGTTTAGTAGTCGAACTCTTAAGGCAAAATTGAGGTTCGTAGGTATACGGTAAATGACCCTGAAAGCATGGTTAACGTCAATCTTGTGTCCTGTATCCACAAGGTGAGATAGAATAGCGCTGCGAATAGATTTTGTTTGTCCTTTGCTTAACCACGCAGGGTGATGTTCGGAAATTCGACGAGAAACACGCCTAATTGTACGGCCTATGTAACTGGCTCCACAGGAGCAGTTAAATTGAACAAAGTCCGTTTGTCTACATCGGCTTGGACCAGTCTGTCTTCATACTTTATTTGAAATGACTCCAGTGGGATCAAGAGTGATTGAAAATTAGTATTTGGGTGTCTGACTTTAGAACAGTTACATATATTGGCTTCGTGTATAAAAACCATAGTCACAGATTTATGAATTGTTTAACGACAGAAGACAAGGGCCAGGCAACAGACCGTTTATTGCTCAAAACAGCTGACATTTTGTGTGATTATATTTCCACAAACAATTTTTCATCCCGTTCCCTATATCTTATTTAAGGGATTTATTACTTCTATGTACTAACAATGTTTGGTTTACATTTCAAGGCGATTGTTTCCGCCAAGTTCATGGTGTTGCTATGGGAAGTCCGTTAGGGCCCCTTTTAGAAGATATTTGTATGTCGTTCGTTGAGAATTTATCGGAGGATTTAATCGAAAATGTGCCACTTTATAGAAAGTATGTAGATGATAGTGTAATCATCAGTGATAAATCTTGTTCTGCCACCTCAATATTAAATCGAATGAATGAAGTTCAGAATAGCATATCACTTACATCTGTAGAAGAGGAAGATAATTGTTTATCTTTCCTAGACATATTGCTTAGTCAACGGCTTGATGGGTCAATAAAAAGATCTATTTATAGAAAACCTATCTGGACAGGACAGTATCTTAATTACCACAGTTTCTGCCCTGTTCGGTACAAAATAGCCTTAGTAAGGTGCCTCTTCAGTAGAATCCAACGAATATGCACTGAAGACACACTTGATGAAGAAGAAAGAAAGTTGACACAAACTCTGGTTGATAACAATTATCCAAACAAGTTCATCAGGAGATATAAGGTAGTCAGATCACCAAGACCCACTCTCCAACTCGCCCCTAAGAAAGACGTGTACATCAAGCTACCCTGTGTGGGCCATTATAGGAGCTTGATAACTAGACAAAGATTGAACGCTGCTGCTAAAAAGACCTGTTATGCAGCTAATATCATAATAATAGAGAATGTAAAGCCAATATATCTATGTAAGCCCTTCGAACATGCGAAAAATGATGTCACATCCCACTGTATTTACCAATTTAAAATGTACGTGTGGAAACACATACATAGGGAGGACTCATCGATCTCTGCAAGTAAGGGCTGGCTTCAGAGCATATTCCTAAATGGCTCCAGAAATAAATGGAATCTTCAGAACCTATTAACGGTGAGAACAGGAGACCTAGCTCTTCTATTGCGAAACATATTATAGAGACAGGACATAAAATTGACGTTAACAGATCTTTTAAACCTATCTATAAACCGTGTTTGGGGCGTATCCTAAAGGTTATGGAAGCCCTAGCAATTAGAAAGTTTAAGCCACCTTTATGCGTTCAAAAACAATTCGTCATCACTGTTAACCTTCTTTGGTAAATTTTGTTTTGATACCATAGTAGTTGTACTACTACCTCTGTTATTTGCTTAAGTGGTCTTCATTGTTACTTTGACCTTCATTATGTCCTTTTAACTTGACCTAAGTCTATTTTCTCACCTCTCACCTCTTTATTAATTTCACATATATTCCTATGACAAGTCCGTGTGTGATCAGATTGTTCGAAATGTGTTGCGCAAATACATTACACGATTCAGACAAATTACGTCTTCTTATTGCTTTATCTAGATATTAATAGATTTTTATGTACATTACTATTAGCGTTATTGTTAGCAGAGAAGCAACGTCTTCTGATTGGTTGCTTTTATTGGTGAAGGTTATCCTGTCATCTCTTCGTGGCCATTTCTTAGACAGTCCGGTCACATATCTGCAAATCGTATCTGCCCATGTTAAGTCTGCTGTGATTGGTTGTTGAGTTCCTTAGGGTCAGGCTTTGTCCTTGCTATTTTTTATCATGATCCCGATTCGGGACGTAAATATTGACGTAAATTGTTGTTTACAAATTTGGCTTGCAGACAGCTCTCACCACAATAGTACCTGTAATATAAACCTAACAACGAATTTCGGAGACGTTATCGAACACAAACATTAGTAATACTATCGTATATAGCAGTTGTTTTAGGTAATACAATAATAATAATAATAATAATCACTTCACCCCAAACAATAGTTTTATACAGAGTAGAATTTTCATCTTATCATATTACAGCAAATATATTCCTTTTTGATGTGGTTGTGTTCTCTGAGCTGGATAGTTAATTTGCGAAGCTTTCATCGCCCTACTAGGCGACATCTTCAGCGCATACTTCATTTTGAATTGAAGTGAGCTTTTAGATTTCTCCACGAGTTTATTAATCATCTCTCCTGGTGGGTGACCTTGGATGTGATTGGTTGTTTTTGTGTGTTTTCACACCTGCTAGGTTATTTGTATTGCAATTCATTTTTTCTTTGACTTGAACTTTGACCCTTTGTGTGTGAAGTTTCTTTCTTATCGGTTGATAAATTTTGTCTACCTCGATGTGTCTATTGATTGATGATTCACTGGAATGCCAAGCTTCTAAAAATTCTCAAGCATTCTTGTTGTTTCCTCTGTCTAATATTTGAACGTTGTCCCAGTCGAATAGATATCCGTGTTTGTCTGTATGTAGTGACATGAGGGAGTGGATATCATGTCTTTTGATAGCTAGCTTATGTTCATGGATATGAAGACGAAGGGGACGTCCACTTTGGCCAATGCAGTGTTGCTACAATTTATTTTGTAGATGATGATGGTGTTGGTTTTATCTTCTTTCACTGTTGAGTCTTTTGGTTGTCATAGGACTGAGTGAAGTGATTTTGTTGGTTTGTGTACGACGTCAATTTCTAAAGGTTTGAAGAGTCTTGTAGTGATTTCTGAGATATCCTTTATATATGGTAAGGCGATTTTCTTTGTGCTTTCCTTGGGGGCTTTTGGTTTGATAGGTTGGCTTGGGGGTATATGTCTTTTGATGAAATTCCGTGGATATCTATTCTTTTGGAAGACATCCATGAGATATCTTTCTTCAGTTGTCCTTAAGGTGGGAGTGCTGCAATGAGTCCTGGCTCTCTTGAATAGTGTTTGTATGCAATTCCTCTTGTGTGCTATTGGATTGTTGCTGTTGTAATTCAACTCACACAGACCAAATCCTGAATTACTACAGCAACAATCCAATAGCACACAAGAGGAATTGCATACAAACACTATTCAAGAGAGCCAGGACTCATTGCAGCACTCCCACCTTAAGGACAACTGAAGAAAGATATCTCATGGATGTCTTCCAAAAGAATAGATATCCACGGAATTTCATCAAAAGACATATACCCCCTAGCCAACCTATCAAACCAAAAGCCCCCAAGGAAAGCACAAAGAAAGTCGCCTTACCATATATAAAGGATATCTCAGAAATCACTAAAAGACTCTTCAAACCTTTAGAAATTGACGTCGTATACAAACCAACAAAGTCACTTCACGGATATCTACGACGACATTATCTCCGGAATCCACTGGAAAGATGAAAAGCGATAGGCGGAAATGTTGTTAAAATGCTCGGGTGAAAATAATACTATTTGTGGAAATCTCTGATTGATTAGAACAAAAGGAAAAGTAAAAAATTATATTTGTAAAATCTCAACGAGATTGAAATGAGTAATTCCAACGTTTCCTGTGTTCGGCAATCTGGTCGGTCGGAACTTCTTCAGGGAAATTAATCGAAATTAACATAACAGAGGTATATATATATATAAAAGGAACATCACTTGTTTTTAAAACCTTTGTCCAATCATGAGTCATTCAACAAGTATAATAAACAAAATGTTTTATGAGCTGTGATCAAAATTTGACCTCGGACTTACAAATATTGGTCTACCTTTGTTAAACACTTTAAACAGAGTGTGTATGTGTGTGTGGGTAAACAGTTGTAAAACATTTCTTAACGTCTCCATAAGAAGACATGGACAGTCGAGAATTTTGACCAAGTAGTAATAATTAGTGATACATATCCATTTTTATTTATTAATAGGGATTTCCTATGCATCAGCTAACATCACGCCTTCAGGTCTGTTCAAACTGCTAGTATCTAGAATTTTGTGATTAGACGTATTTTCAAAATTATGGTGTTTAGGATTAGAGTTTAGTAGAAGCACCCTGTCGGACTTATTGCATTGTCTTCTTTCTGAAGATTGAGCTGATTTATTCGACCTACTGGAGTTGTCAGGTGACTCGACAGCTACGGATTTCGGATATGCATTCTGTTGCAGACAACGGAGAGTGAAAACACGATGATTGTTCCAATTACACAGTTTCTTTGTTAATTTAATTGTTTATTATACTTGTTGAATGACTCATGATTGGACAAAGGTTTTAAAAACGAGTGATGTTCCTTTTATATATATACCTCTGTTATGTTAATTTCGATTAATTTCCCTGAAGAAGTTCCGACCGACCAGATTGCCGAACACAGGAAACGTTGGAATTACTCATTTCAATCTCGCTGAGATTTTACAAATATAATTTTTTACAGATGTCTACTTCTCACTCGGCGCCCAAATATTTTAGAACTATTCTGTCAAATCTTGATGACAGTTCATTTGAAAAGGAAAAGTAGTCACTTAAAACAATATATGTTTCAAGGAGCAGGATATTGGGTAGCCGAAAAGTTACCTAGGCCTCCCAACAAGTAATGACGATTATTATTATTATTATAATTATTATTATTATTATTATTATTATTATTATTATTATTATTATTATTATTATTATTACTGTTAATCTGGCTTCAGAGTACATCATAATGATTCGATAGGGCATCTCCACTTCGTCCTATTCTCTGAGTTCCTCTTTATCTGGCCCCATGATCACCCATAGTCTTTAAATCAATCAACCTGTTTGTGTTAATTTATCTGAAAAACGGAATGTATTCGCATATCACGTCTCAAACAGTTTGATAACACATACACACACACGTATGGGTCGATTCAGTTTATATGGAAAATCGAACAGTGAAAGTCCAGTTGAAATAAACAAATTAAGGAGGAATTTATGAGGAGTGAAGATAACAATATTATTATTATTATTATTGTTTCCTTTAATTCCTAGAGGAACATAGGGCTTCAGCCGTGCGTCTCTATTGCGTTCGGTTCTCTGATAGGGTTTTCACATGGCTCCAAGTCTGTCCACACGTTTTCATCTCCTCTTCACATGACCTCCTCCAAGTCACCCTTGCACTGACATCCAACTCGCCGCTTCCCTTTCGGCCGGGTTCCACTCGAGCAATGGCTTGTCTAGTGATGTCACTTGATGGTTTCCTCAGAGTATGGCCAGCCAATCCATCTCCATTTCCTCCTACCTATTTGTTTCACAATCGGTTCCTGGTTGGTTCGCTCCCAGAGGTCTCTCTTTTCGATCTTTTCTGGCCATCTGATCTTGAGTATTGGGTGAAGACAACTGTTAATGAAGGTCTGTAGCTTGTTTGAGATGCTCTTTATGACGCGCAGTGCAAGTATCTGATCCGTATGATGAGTAGCACTGACTTCACATTGGAGTTGAAAACCCGGATCTTATTTTTCATGGTGAGTAGTGCTGTTGACCTCCACACAGACTTGAGAGTAATGAAAGCTTGTCTTGCTTTCCCGATTCTTGCTTTGATATCCTCGTCAGTTCCGTCTGCCTGTAGTTGAAACGATGCTTCCCAGGTAGGTAAAAGAGGTCGTAATAATAACAGTAATAATTGTAGCGATAATACAACACCATTCTCTGTAATATAATCAATTGAGGATAATCAAGGCTACTGCAGTATGCCACCACTCCACGGTCTTCTCAATAGATTTAGAGAGCTATTATCATATTCGTCTCATAATTCGTGTCAATTATGTTTTGTGCTGTAGACGTGACTGGTAGGTAGTGTGTCGTCCACGATAATCGAGGCTTTGATGTTCACTTGTTCTGCCAACGCTTTGTGTATATGTTCTCCCACCCTGTCTCTTTACACCAATAGTCTTTTCACTCACCTGCTCTGCTATGCTATACAAAATTCCATCAACTAACATTAAATATAAACTAATGATGGTGATTTGTCAATAGGATGGGATGATAAGACAAACAAGTGGTCAGAGAGATGCAATTGGTAAATGCTTAAGATTGTGTAGTGCTCATAGGTCAAGCCTGTAAATCCTGGATGAATGCAGATGTAGTAAGACTGAAGAAGGATTGAGAACAGAACATATTGAGAAGAGGGTTGAAAATGTCTATGAGGGGAGGAGTAGTATAATTATTCCTTCTAGTATGGCTTCACCTGGTCAAGAGACCTACTTAGGAAGACCCAACAGCATAGATTAATTAACTCAAACGCTTTCCTCTTGTCCATCCACCCATTGCCTGACTCATATCAACCAGATGAGAGAAATTCAGCTCCAGATGGTTCTTACCCAGCAGTTATGTGAGATATTCTGTGCTACAAGTGAGATTTTAGTAGGATAGTAATTCAGAGGTACCACTAGTCTTCATACCTTCAGTATTATCCAAGACAGTTACCACCAACATTGTAAAATCTCCAACTCCAACTGCAATTTCCAATTCCTATGCACTGGCAGAAGTAATTGCATAGGAAAGAGTAAGAGGAGAACATCTGCTACATTTTCGAAGCATATCCTCAACAACCTTCGTATGGAAAGTAAGAAAGTAAGTTTGTAAGTGCAATCGCTCAACACTTGATTGACACGAGGCATTCATTCGATATCACTCAACACTTCGTTAGCCAGAAGCCATCGGTATGATGAGATTTCAACGTAATCTCTGTATACAGGGAGACAGTGTGATTAGTCTCACACAGACACACACACACACACATCCCAGTCACCCCATGTGGTAACTAGACGTCTCTAGTCTGTTTCTTCATTTATGTCGAGTCACTAATTGATATTTTCGACATAAGAAGAATAGAAGTTGCACACAGTGTGCACACTGAGTATAATTCCATCACACAGTAAATGTTTTTGATAAAAGCACACAGTGACACAGCACTATTGACTTATGATGTTTCCAGCACAATGTATTGCACATAATCATACGTCAAGGTGACAGACAATTTCTATTCAGCGTTAAATATCTTATTCATGTAAACTATGTGGATCATTGAATTATCTGACAGAATCGTATCAATAACCAGCTTTCTTTTCCACTTAACCTTATGACTCTCAAGGTGAAGCTAAAAGCCTCGAGGATAGCTGAGGATAGGCCACAATGCAAGTTCAACACGCAAAAACTGAAGGACGCAACCACAAAGGACACTTTCACAGCAACTGTCAGAGCAAAGCAGGAAACACTACGTGACACCACTGAGGAATCATCCGTGGAAGACCACTGGAACTCTCTGAAGGTGATTTTTAACGAAACGTGTTCAATGGTTTCAGGAAGAAAGAAGAGACAAGACAAGGAATGGCTCTCAATGGACACTTGGAAGCTGATAGAGGAGAGGAGAATGGTGAAAAAGAAAATGATTCAATGCCATGACGGACAAGAGGAAGAGACGCTGAGCTCAACTTACACAGCACTGGACAAAGAAGTGAAGAAGAGTGCCAGGAAGGACAAAAGACAATACTAC
This sequence comes from Trichobilharzia szidati, assembly GCA_944472155.2. Taxonomy (NCBI): domain Eukaryota; kingdom Metazoa; phylum Platyhelminthes; class Trematoda; order Strigeidida; family Schistosomatidae; genus Trichobilharzia; species Trichobilharzia szidati. The sequence goes on along the minus strand of OX235274.1, from coordinate 78,840,475 downwards.
GACAATCTGGCCACTGAAGCTGAGAAGGCAGCAAGCAAAAGGGACCTGAGGACATTATATCAGATAACCAAGTCTCTATCCAGGAAGAGATCAACACAAGTGAAACCTATAAAAGACAACCAAGGGAACCCAATTACCAAGGAAGAAAGACAGATTAAACAGTGGGCGGACCACTTCAAAGGACTCTTGAACCGACCACCACCTACAACCCGTCCAGAAATACCAACAACAGCACGTACACAACTGCAAGTTGACACCAATCCTCCAACGAAAGCTGAATTCTTGAATGCAATCAAGCTTCTGAAAGCTGGAAAAGCAGCTGGACCAGATGGAATACACCCTGAAGCACTAAAAGCGGACCCAGAGACGACAGCACATATGCTGACTGCATTATTGCAAAAAGTCTGGAAGGAGGGAAAGGTGCCTACTGACTGGAGGAAAGGTTACCTTGTGAAACTACCAAAGAAGGGCGACCTAGGACTCTGCAAGAACTGGCGAGGAATCATGCTCCTGTCGACGCCAAGTGAAATCCTGAGCGGCATCATCCTGGAGAGAATAAAGGACGCACTAGATACAGAACACCGACCTATTTCAAGCTGGATTCAGGAAAGGCAAATCATGTTCTGACCAAATTGCAACTCTACGCATCATCGTCGAACAAAACATGGAATGTCAATCAAATCTCTACCTCAACTTTATAGACTTCGAGAAGGCCTTCGACAGCGTTGACCGCGAAGTAATTTGGGAACTACTCGAGTACTACGGCGTACCTCAAATATTCGTCAACCTTATTCAACACCTGTACGACAACAGCACATGTCAAGTGATCCACAACGGAAAACTCAGTGAGGCGATTGGAGTCAACACAGGAGTCAGACAAGGGTGCTTATTGTCACCAATGATATTCCTAATTGTGGTGGACTTGATTTTGCGTGGATCATTGAATTATCTGACAGAATCGTATCAATAACCAGCTTTCTTTTCCACTTAACCTTATGACTACTAAATATATCCAAAGTAAGTTCAGCTTCAATGGACTGACAGAAACATGAACACAGTAATGACAATAATAACAAATAATAATAGTTCGCCTTATTGTCGAGCACTACTTGTGATACAGTGTGGAATCCTCAGCATTTGCTACAATATTCCATCTAATTTCTTCGACAACAACAAACACAAGACAAAAATTCATGTATAATCCCCATTCAGGCATTAATGAAAACAAAACACGTAGATGAGAGAAGAGTCTCTTTTCGGTGGCGAATTCATTTTCTTACCTGTACCATCGCAATTATATATGTGTTAATTTGTATGTATGTGTACATTAAGTTAGTCAAACAAAAATACAATTGGTTATAGTTATTTTAACTAAACAGGTGAAGATTGGTAATTGAAGTTACGTAATACAAAATCAGTCAAGAAAATTAAATGTTATTGAAATTAGGGTAGTAAGAAAGGTGATGAGTTGTCACAAACAGTTGTTAAAAGAAGTTATGTAATAATATGAATAGTTTGATGAGTGAGTTTTACTCAGGATGCACATCGAATGCAAAGTAGAGAATTCGAAATTACGTAAGAGTTCTAAATGAATACAAGAATCATAAGCAATTAAAGAACAGGCAAAGAAACAAAATTACGTCATCAAAATCAAAAACAATAAATGAATAAAATAAAATAAAAAAAGTTGTTACCAAGACAGTAGAAGTGGTTGAGTAATCCTCTTTTGTATGCACAACTCCGGTCTTTCTGTGTGAATGGCCAGAGCTTTAGCCATACAAAGAAGACGAAACCGTATTGCCTTTGATAGGTTGTTCTTGACTGTGTAGATAACTTTGAAGGAGGCGTTTGTGGAAATGGAATGATCAATGTTAACCAGGTGTTCAATTATCGCACTCTTTATTGCACCACTATAGCCTTTTCGCAACCATGTTGTATAGTGTTCTTGAATCCTCTTGGACAGGGTGCGCGAAAATGAATTCGTCGAAAAGAGACTCTTCGCTGATCTACGTGTTTTGTTTTCATTAACAAGACAAAAAAAGGAAATGAGATTACAGGTTATAGGTCACCTGGACTGATAGTGGCAGCTTTTTGGTAGTAGCAATGACAGTGAAGCGAAAAAAGTGTACACAAAATGCAAAATAATAATAATAGTAATAAAAATAATAATAAAAATAATAATAATACCAATGTGAATGGCTTAAATTACAATTTGACTGAAATAGTGTCACCACAGATTACAAATAGGAGAGGATAAAACAGCGAATTATTCTGCTACTAACAGAGTATGTTGTAGGTTTCACAACTCACCATTACATTGGGGTGTATGTGGGACATTCAGACGAGTATTTTGTATTTCCCAATATAATATATGAAAATCAAAACAAGGTATGGTTTTGCTAAAGTTCCCCTACTTAATGTGGATAGTAGCTCTATCAGATTACTGGTTGCTTCGAATTCACAAAATCTCACCTTGTATGCCCTGAATGAATCCTACTTCCTCAGCATGAAGTAATTCGACGTTGTCAAGTGAAGGAATTACTAAAGAAAGATAACAAACATGTGAAGACTTGGAAGAAAAAAATGATAGAAGTACACAAAAGAAGATTTCGAGTTATGTGAGTATCTTGGTATCATTCTGAGCAATACATTCTGATCGCGGTGTCATCAATGAATAATAAAATAAAATTATTCTGTAATGCCCAAGTTCCATTCATATGTCAACCACTTTTATGTCTCATGTTGTGCTCATGTGACTATTTCATCTTCGTATTTTCTACTCTACAGCCATCTCTCCAAAACGAAGACAGGTTTGTTAGTAAGTCACTTGTTCATTGTCAGGCTAATGGAAGTTTACAACGGTGTTATGTTTTGAAAGAAACATCAGCCTGCTCAGACCATCACGTGGTCATCATTCGAATAGTCCTCCATGGTTGGAGTTATTCAATGTCGCTTTAAACGATGATACACGTCCACAGTATATCTCACCATGGCATATATCAATCCACATAGATTAGAATGTTGGCGGTGTATTATTACGTCGTTTCAATCCAGATTGTAATGGCAAATATTCATAAAACGCCTACTCCCCTTTCAAGTTTTGTCTCTTGCACATTCTACATTTCTATTCCAGTTATCATATTGCCCATACTTTTCCATCCAAATCGATATTTACAAGAATCAACTACTTTGAAAGAGCAGTATTCAATGAATTCATAAATTCCCACAGGACTCTCTCCAGTTGAATACTCATCGAACATTGTTATGACTACCATTTTTTCTAAAAGGTTATATACACACAAATAAACCGATGAACATTGTTACGATAAATCAGTCAGTGTCAATCTGACCAGGTAAGTATACGACCTCTGAGTTGTCAGTTGAGTGATAATCTGTTGACATCGATGTTAATTAAGTGAATAGTATTCATCAAAGTAGAAGTGGACGTAAACTGGAGTTATTGTGGTAGAGTTAATTATTATTTTAAATTTACTAGGACAGAAAGAGAGGGAGAGAGAAATACTTTCAAATAGATATTCTCTTTTCTCAGAAATCAATTTGTCAGTGTTTGCGAAATCTCAAGTGATCCATGGACTATGTACCATTCTAGTTTGCAAGAAGGTCTAATCATCTGTAGATGATTCTATAGTCAGTAGGTTAGGTGTCTGGTTTATCAAGTGAATAATGATGGGTGTAAATTGAGCCGTACTCAGTCAGATATTCAGATTGACTGATTGACTTTAAGAAGATTCACAAATGATCAAGGGAGATGAGAGAAGAATCAAATATGAGATAAAACACTTTGCTCAAGAGGTCTGGTGAAGTCACCATGCTAGTCACTAATACAATTTATTGCGTTGAATGAACACAGAGAAGGATTTGTGACCTCATCTGCCAGCATATTGGGAGATATTTGCATCTGAGAAGTGTAAATGCCTTCGGCGAGATGACTGTCTTTTCCGTGACGCGAATTTGAAATTTCCAAATTAATTAAAATAATTAAAGTTCCAATTAGCCTAAAAATACTGCACACCACTGAAGCGCTGATTGATTACTAAGCAGGTCAAGCTGAATCTCTGCATGCACTACTACACAATTACTATTCTCAAACTTTATCTACTACGATGGAAACTTTACATCTCATTGAAAAATTCCCTCCTATTTGGTATATTTGTAATGAACAGGATATCGAGCACAGGAATACATTGCTCTTCAATGAAACATTCCTGGTCAATCGATCTACACTAATACACATACGTACGCAGACGCCTACACACACACACACACACACACAATGAAATTATACTAATCATCATGTGATGATGCTAGTCAGTGAGAACAATGAGTCTCCAAGGAGGATTTACATTTGTAGAAGGAGCAGTGATGAAAATAAGTGATCAAAGAAACTTCTAGATCACTCAATTTCTCAAGGTTAGCAACATGTTTACGTAATCAATAATTTGTGAAGTGATCAGGATGATGATGATGATGATGACGGTGATGTTGGTGATAACTTAAACGATTAGATCCATGAATGCAGTACTCACACATCGAAGGTATTCAGTCTAGTGGGTGGACGGATGGATGGATGGACTGTCTAGACTGGCCTCCTCTTCCTGTCTCCCTAGTTACAACTGTTTCTCGATGATGATGTGACCGAGTGAATTTATACATGAGTATGATAACACTGGACGCAGTTGTTACTCGACTTTAAGTAATAGATACGCCAATTCATTCTTAGTAACATATGCTTCACTGACCCATAAAGAGAGTGACACCTGAGTGTGTGTGTGTGTGTGTGTGACTCAAAAGAAACGGACACCATATTTATTCCATATGCATCCCACTGGTCACAACTTCTCGCTAGAACTACAGGCAACCTCAGTATGTACGCAGTAACTAGCGGGAATTGGTCCTCGAAGAGATTCTATCTGTTTCAGTTTAGCCCAGGTATTGATATCAGATAGACATCAATTGTGTGTATTCCATCAGATATAGCTACTATGTGATGATGGAATTGATGTCGTGTCTATTCTTCGCTAAACCGAATAAGTCGGCCTATTTCTAATCCCCCTGATTGCTCCATTTACAGGTGAACACGAAACATGTTGATGAGTGAGGAAGCAGTCGACTAAAGATGCTCATCCCATAAGCTCACTGAATCAAATCAACTCGAAGTAAATCAATGTCATTTCTCTTCGCCCGATGTCACCACCTCTCACTCGATAAATGCAAACACCACAACACTCACAAACATATTCCCATCGAGTTTGCAGACTGACTGTACACAGTCAGACATCCACATAGTACTAATCGTCAAAGTTTCATACTCCCCGGTCTACTAGGATATTCCTAACAATACAAAAGCACCAACAACAACAACAACTGTCTGACTGACTGTACTAGTACTCTCTTCACAAAACTACACGTCAGTCAAAACAGCTTCGTATATTATTGATTGAATAACAAAATGAGTGATTATTATTACAAAATCCGATAATGCAAGAAAAAGAGTAGTGAGTTAGTTAGTTAGTTAGTTAGTCAGTCAGTCCTCCTCGATACAAGTGAATCTGTGATGGGAAGGATGAATTGAGTGATGTTGAGTGATGGATGGATGGATGGATGCATAGAACTTGCAGAAACTGGAACACGGAGAGCATTTGAGCCGTAGACCAGAGGATTGACTCACTAGAGATGTGAAGAGACAAAGGGGGCAGAGGAAATACTTTTCACTAGTCTAAACTATCGACTCACAGCTACATAAACCCACATAAATTCCGTGATGATGGGATTCACCTGAATTACAGACACCACGTTTCATGAAGACCAATTGTGGACAGAACAAATTCGCCCTACCACATTCTCTCCATGTCTCTCTATCTCTCTCTCTCTCCTCTCTCTCTGTCCATCTGAGTGGTTGTCACCATTAGATGAATGAATGCTGATGTACAACGTCGAGGATGTGTTTGATTGTGTAGACAAAGTCAGTGATATTAGCACGAACAGTGAAGCTATGAGATCCTTCCTTGGAAACGGTTGACTACATATGTGAACTAATAAATGACAAATCCATGAGTATTGGGATCCCAGTAGAAGTCGTTAAACGAAAGTAGCTATCCGGAACAGTTCATCATCATCACCAACTACATCGTCAAGAAAGTCGAAAACAGCTCTTCTCGTCTATCTCTAAACTAGAAGCTTCTATTTATGCAAAAGAAATTCAAAGCTCACGTACTAACTAAGTGAAATAATAACCAACAAGTTAAGAAAATTGACGAAGAGAACTTCTAATCTTCACAAGTTACACTTCATAGTTTTCATAAAACTGACTGGCTGATATTCCTCAACGGAACGACCAAGTACCCAGCCTTCCCACCTCTTCTTCTTCTTCTTTCTATCAATACAACTACTCCTATGCGGACAGTTAAGTCATACTGGCCATCGCTTCACCTACTTGATTTTCATGCTTGCAAATGCCTTCCAGTCTCGCTGAATAAACAAACATGTAGCAGAAGCCATCAACAGTTACTTCCACACTATACTAGACCACCTGGTCCAACATACACACACACACACACACACACACCAGAAAACGAGCATTGAACAATCTTCTCCTATCATGCCAAATGCCTCTAGATACCGAACACTACACTAGAAGCAGCAGCAGAGGTTGTTGCAATTCGCTTAAACCAACCAATAATCATCGATCGATCTGTGTGAGAAAGGAACAAGTTCAGCCAATACTGTAGACCTGGTCTTGTGTGCAATCAACAAATTCATAATTACTCCATTCAGCCATGACATTCACGAATGATCTGCCTTGCTCTTTCACTAAATTCACCACACCACACCACATCACATCATCCTTCATTTTTACGCCTCTACGAACAAACATTTCGTCTTCCCAATTTATCAATCAATCAGTCAATCTATCAATTAATGCACTTACAGAATGCAGTACACACACACACACACGCACAATCCTCCACCTCCTCGTCTCTACATTCTCTGCATATTTTCACTATTCATCTCAAGTTTACAATCAGCATGAATACAATCCAAATCGAACACAAGTCATGAAGGTTCAGACGCAGAACAAGAAAAGTAGTCAACTATGCTCTCCACACACCAATCAAATCACCCATCCGTCTAACTGACTGAATAAATATGACCAGGAATTATAACTACACAAACGATTCGACGATGCATCATGACCCTACCCTCATCATCATGACACTATAACACCTAGTTGAACATGATCCTATCACCTCGATTGTCAGTGAACATGAACCTCTTAAATCATTCTCCACCAACATCTCATTAAATACATTGACCTCCGTATATTCAGCCTCAAACCCATCATCACATATTCACATTCACATTCACATTCATATAGCCACACGAGAAAACACCAGATGTCTAACCAAACTATCATTTCATAAATCAAGGCTTACTAAACAAACTAACTGACTAACTAACACAGACTCTATCCAGAGTCTTGCTATTTCATTCAACACACTTCAACATGAACATTTCACCCACTACTCACTTGTTTACGCTGAATGTCATGAGTTCATCAGGCTGATTTCTCTAACACAGGATACACGCATCGATGCATGGATGGTTAGTTAACCAACGTGTCTCTTCTCCTCCTCATCACAATCCATTTCCATTCGATCAATGCAACAACAACAACAGCAACTGTACGATTAATCTCACCTAAACACATTTTATCAATCATCGAAATCACAAAACAAACACAAATCCATCACCTGTACTCCCCACCCCACCCCAGCCCCAACCACAACTACAAACACACACACAATGTTTCAAGCACAATAACTATCAGTCAAAACAAATCCCACGTCGTCGTCATTTCAATCACTCACAACACCCACATCGTCGGGCTGGCTGGCTCCCATCATCATAAGTAGACAAAATCAAACTCACATTTCCCAGAACACCTTACCTTCTACACCGGAGGACGCCAGCCAACTAAGTCGCTGGCTGGCTGGCTGGCTGGCTGGCTACACATGCTCTCTTTCACAATACATGCCACATTACTCACCAAAACTATTTTCAAATTACTTACACGCTACAGTAACTCGTTCAAAAAGACATCATTAGTGAATACATACATATAAATATTTATTATAAATATCGAAATTAATAAAAACTAGGGATATCTGATTTACGCGTACTTCCTTCCTCATTCTGTCTTCAAGATTGCGACAATGAATTCAACCTCCTACACCAATATTCTTTCATCATTCTCATACTTTCAACCCTCATTTCCTCAGCTTCAATCTCCAAATCCAGAGATCGCATCTTCTTCTCAAACAGTAACGACTCACGTCTTCTTCTCTCATCCACATCACATCTAGAGCGAAGGGAGAGAAAATTCTGTTATTTACTCCTCACAAAATAACTGAAGTGTGTATAAGAAGTTGTGAAATCCACCACAATGGTCACATAAATACAGGTCGAAACACTCAACACCACCACCACCAACAACAACAACAACAAAATCTGTCTCTCCTCAATATCATGTCCGACTACTAACTTATCCACAACCACCTACAACAAACAATTCCGTAGTCTTCTCAATTACCTCCCCACTTCCACACTTTCCACCTTAATTAACCTTAACTTCATTACCAATTGTACGAATCACCTTCGATACACTCGCTGTCTATTTCTCTCCCTAAGTCGGTCTCACACGAACACATGAATAAACAATATGTATCGATGAAACGTATGAGAGCACAGTACCAATACGCGACGAAACAGATGTCAACAACTCCTGTGCCAAATACCTTCGTTGCACGTTTCTCGACTTCACTTCTCCTTTCGACTCTTTCTGTACCTAGATGTCTCTTGTTAAATAAGCTCTCAATGACACAAACACATCACAGCATTTTTCCAAGTAACTCAGTCTTTCTCATCTCTCTCTCTCTCTTTTCCCTTATCAGTACTAAATCTTCAGGTAGTGCATTCATTCATTCATTCAGTCACTCATCGATTCATTTATTCAGTGGGTCGTTACACATATATAAATAACGTTTGCAATAGGGGGACCAGTTTCTATTGTTGCTTTTCTACAGAATAACCAGTAACTTACAAACACATCAGTCAGGAAAGATATCCCTCCGTGTAACTCTACTTCAAAGCCCCCACCCCCCGACACACACACACACACACTTATTCACACCTTTATATATACAAAGTTAGTTGAACAGTAATCTCAGAGATAATTGTCATTTAGTCACGGACTAAGTCACAGTGAAGTCAGAGAAGTAACAATCCATGAAAAAAATCCACGAATAATCTCAGTCAATCGAGAAAGTTGACGAATTACGGCAACAGTAAGCAATAGACACCAAAGTTAAATCACCTTGATTTGACTAATCAGATAGCTCAGCATTACAAATGGCTCCTAGTCATAATCCTCTTTGAAAGTGTCGCCTACATTTGGTTTCCGACTTCTCTGTAGATAATGTGTTGTTGATAGGGAGGAATAAAACATGCATGTGTGGAGGGATAATAACTCTGGAAAAGTATTCACGGGCTGGCTATTCACGGTTATACGGTTATTCAGATGCAACCACTTTATATGAGGAAGTCTGTATAACTTGGTAAGTCGTACATAACTGGTGATCTTTTAGACACTTTCTTCTCAAAATCAAAGCTCTCCCATAGCCTTAGTAATATATTGCGTAGATGCAATCAGTATCTGCTACAGCTGGAGAATATAGAGAATACATTCGTTTGGTATGTCTATAACCACTTCTATGACAATCTGGGACCAGTCAAGAGAAGTGACCAACGAGGACCAACACACCACAACACAGCACAGCACACTATATCACGTCACATCACATGACAAAACATGTAGGACAAATTAACTCAACAAATATCATTACTCACCTATAACCCCGGTCACTTGAATCACCATTCCCCACTCCATCATTACCAACTCCATTCACATTCATCTCCTCACAACTCTCATCATCATCACTCGACAACGACAAATCAATAGTCTCACTCACGCCACAACCACCTCCTCCAACACACCTTTCACCAACTCCCACATCGCCAACACCACAACCCTTCACCTCACCACCACCATTCGAAACACTCACAGATTCATTCACTCCACTGTTTGCTCGAACTGCATTACTCAACTCGTCGCTCCTATTCGTACGATTCACAGTCTTCTCCACTGAGTCGTATGGAACACACAAATTCTGGGGGATAGGAGCTATTGGGTAGGCGTTCAAGATTCTCAGACCCATCGTGTTTGAAGGATTCGTGTCAGTGGAGACCGTAGAAGGCGTCGAATTGATGTGGGGTCTCTGTGACATCCAAACACATGGTGAGGGAGTCAATAACGGCAGACTCAATTGACCAACACTCGAGTCAACATTACCTACCTTCATTCAATAGAATTAACATATCCTTATAAAATGTGAACATACCCAACTGCACTCACCACCCAAACGGTCAACCGTGTTATCACTGGTCACCGGTTGAACAGGAGCAATTTCTGAACACCTCAGATTCTCCTGATTTTCTGTGCTCAGCCTCTCTGGTGTCGTGAGACTCAGCCTTTTCAGTATTTCTCTACCCTTTCGACGGACTTGAGTCCACGATCGTCTGGGATATCCGTTTGAGTGAAGAAGTTGTGAAATTTTGATCCACGCGCATTCAGGCATAAGCTGATTCTTGTGTTCCACTACTAATTCCGTCAATGCTCTCATCTCGTCATCTGTGTATCTCGTCGGCGTGATTAACTTCGCTTGTTGTCTGATTAGTTCAGATTGTGTCGGACGTGCAGTGGCCATTTTAAGGAATAATCCAGTGATTGATTGATTGATTGATTGATTGATTGATTGATTGATTGATTGATTGATTGATTGATTGATTGATTGATTGATTGACTGACTGACTGACTGATTTTCACAGATATCAATCCCGTATTACGATTTAATACTTCCCGCTGTCAGTTAGTTAATTAGTTAGTTAGTTAGTTCTACTGGGTGAATTAATCTATCCTGTCTATGTCTTCGCTTAGCGTTTGCTACTTTAAATTACATACATGCAAGATACGAGGATACCAGTGTCAGCCAATCAAATAGACTTTTCAAAGTGAAAAGGCTAGGAAGATTTATCGATCGTTGGTTGTTGTTTTTTCAAATATAATCTGTCTCATTCGTCAGCACCAGTATTCCCTTGACTTTAGGGTCGAAATCGTGTTTTGATTGGACGAAGTGATGGAGTTGTGTGGGTGTGAGTGTGGGTGTGTTAGTCCACCCACCCACAAGCAGCCTATCTCACTCTCCCTCTCCCTCCTACTCCTCCACTCTCTGCCCTCTACCCTCTGTCTCCAGTCTACCTGTGACCTTCAATCCTTCTCACCCATGTCATGTCTAACTCCTCATTGGTTGAACAATGTGAACAGTGTGTGTTTTGCATTATAATGTGTCAACATAACAAAACAAAACAGAACAGAACACAGCAAAAATAGCCTACAAACAGACAGTGGATGGATGGATTGGAATTCTGATTGAGACTATGACAGTGTCTGTGTATGCCTGACTAACTGAGTGAGTGAATCGATTGGTGGGTGGGTGGGTTGTTGTGTGAGAGAGAAGTCAACAAAGTGTGTGAATGATTGCATGCATGCATGATGCATGAACAAATTGACTACCACAACCAGTGTAGTGTATCAGCTCAACTACTCAACTACTTTATATTTCATTTCATGCCATCATAATTTTCACACAGAATGCAATTTTCAGCCTTCTCTCTCTACATCACCACACTACACCATCATACATAGATGTGGCAACAATTTGTCTCCTTTCCCAGAGAAATAGTAAAACTAACTAAATTAACTAAACAAACAGCCAAATGCTGAAGGTGGTTAAGTTAATTGAGCTGTAATCTGTCGTCTGTGTTGTAATCACAATTCTCCGTATCATTTGATTTGATATACTACAGACTGCTTTGCTATGGTATTCTACGTGGAGATGGATCGTGGATGAGGAGAAAATATTCTGCAATGAATTACTCTGAGAGAGATTTCTGTACACTTTGCACACACACACACACTTAGTTTAGTTTAGTTTGTTCACCATTAAGCAGCTAATAGTTTACCAATGATTAATTAATCTTGATAAATTATCTCTTTATTGGAGTGTTATTTTCGTTGAAGGCACGCGATGTAGTGCATGTGCATTTGTGTGTCTCTGTGTGTGTGTGTGCGTGTCAATGGGGGCGGATTTTAATAGAAGACTTTGACTCTCTACTCTCCATCTGCTATAGGTCTGAGATTTTTTATCGTTTTCATTCATGTCTAGTCCATAATTGGTCGAACAAGGTGAAGAGTTCTTCTTCACCATACTGCACTATCACAACATGAAAATCTCTCAGAGTAGGCAAACTATCCTTCGATTGATCGATCGATCGATCGAGCTGTTGGTTGGTGGATGGATGGATGGACGGATGAATACACCAGGAAAATTTATTTCACGCCAGCCAAACTGCCAGGCAGTGAATTACATTGACAATGAATAAGTGTATTACAGAAATCATACTATCTTCCCTCTCTCTCCCCCTCTCTCTGCTTCTCTCTGTGTGCGTGTGCCTGTGGAGAGAAACGTTGATGAGGTGTGTGAAAAATCACGAACAAAGTGATGATGAGCGTGTTTGTTCAACGAAACCTCATCTGTATGTTTTGTTTGTGTGCCTCTGTGTGTGCGTGTGCGTGTGCGTGTGTCTGTGGGTTTGAGTGTTTGTGGCAGGAGAGAGTACATGGACGGTTTAAGACTAGTGAGAAGTATTTCCTCTCCCCCCTTTGTCTCTTAACATCTCTAGTGAGTCAATCCTCTGGTCTACGACTCAAATGCTTTCCGTGTACCAGTTTCTGCAAGTTCTATGCATCCATCCATCCATCCATCACTCAACATCACTCAATTCATCCTTCACATCACAGATTCACTTGTATCGAGGAGGACTGACTGACTAACTAACAAACTAACTAACTACTCTTTATCTTACATTGTCAGCCTATGTAATAATAATCACTCATTTTGTTATTCAATCAATAATATACGAAGCTGTTTTGACTGACGTGTAGTTTTGTGAGGAGAGCACTAGTACAGTCAGTCAGTCAGTCAGTCAGTCAGTCAGTCAGTCAGTCAGTCAGTCAGTCAGTCAGTCAGTCAGTCAGTCAGTCAGTCAGTCAGTCAGTCAGTCAGTCAGTCAGTCAGTCAGTCAGTCAGTCAGTCAGGCAGTCAGTCAGTCAGTCAGGCAGTCAGTCAGTCAGGCAGTCAGTCAGTCAGACAGTTGTTGTTGTTGGTGGTGGTGTTTTTATATTGTTAGGAATATCCTAGTAGACTGGAGCCTGTGAACCTTCCAAGATTAGTGCTATGTGGATGTCTGACTGTGTACAGTCAGTGTGCAAACTCGATGGGAATATGTTTGTGAGTGTTGTGGTGTTTGTATTTATCGAGTGAGAGAGAGGTGACAGCAGACGAAGAGAAATGACTTTGATTTACTTCGAGTTGATTTGATTCAGTGAGCTTATGGGATGCTCATCTTTAGTCGACTGCTTCCTCACTCATCAACATGTTTTGTGTTCACCTGTGATAGGAGCAACCAGGTGGATTAGAAATAGGCCGACTTCTTCTGTTTAGCGGAGAATAGGCACGACATCATTTCCGTCATCACATAGTAGTTATATGTGATGAAATCCACACAATGAGTAATACAGTATTATATCTGGATGACATGTTGACTACACTTTATTAGTCATAATCCTGTCACGGTGCTGGCATAACATCGGGTGTTGTTTCTATACTTCTATTATCTCTTATCCTCCCATCTAACTATGTTACATTTCATATATGTGAATCTCGCCCTATTATGTGACTGAACTGTGTTAGTATTGAATTTCCCTCTAAGCTAATTATCTTCTTGATGGCGATAATCCTGAAATCTGCAAATTTCCTATGACCCGATATCTGCATGAAAATAGATAATCCTCCGCGAAAGGTACGGTGGAGAAGTATGGGTAACACGGTATCCACGCTGTTAATAACACAACATATCTCTAGTTAATTCACACTTACCAGCTCAATATTGAACGGAGTGGCGCTGACATTTGAGCTAGAAAATGAAGAAGGAGAATTAGCTATGTTAGAATGTCATATGGAAGTCAAGAGAAGAAAGCATGATGGATAAGATTTGTAGCTGAGATGGATGATTTGGGTGCAGTTGTGTTCCCTGAGTTCGATGGTTCACTTGAGAAGCTTTCGTTACCTACCTCACCACACAACATCCTCAGAGCACACTTCAATTTCAAGCGAGGTTCACAATTTCTCCACGAGTTTATGAGTCATCTGTCCTTGACATTTTGAGTCATATTGGTTGCTTTTTGTGTGTGTGTTTCCTCACCGTCTACTTCACTTCTATCGCTTGGTATTGATTGTTTCGTTGACTTGGAAGATGACCGTTGATTCATGTGATTTCCTTCTTATCGATTGGTAAGTCTTGTCTATGTCGGTGTGTGTGTGTGTGTCTGTGTGTTGATTGGCGATCCACCTGTATACCAGGAGGCTTGTAAAAATTGTCCGGCGTCTTCTCGTGTCTCCTCTGCATTTTCATGGATGAGAAGACAAACAGGGCGTCCACTATGGCCAGTGTAATGATTTTTCCCAGTGGTGAAGTACACCAGTGTTTAGAAAGGAAAAAGCCAATCCACTTCACTAAACATTTAGACTTGATGTCATCTTGTGGTGTGTGTGTGTGTTCTACTGACGAGATTTATCCGTAGAATAGAGAAGCAGATTGATAGGAAACAGTCGGTCAGAATTGAAAAGAAACTTTTCAGTCTATGGTTGAAGAGATAGAAGTAAGTGTTGATTGCTCAAAACTAGATTAGGTTTACGTTGTGGTGATGAAGTAATCTCACTGGACAACTGTTCGTCTGTCTCAAGACTTAACCTTCATCAAATTGACAAGCGATCCGAATAGTAGGATATCCACTGACCAAGAGGACATTTAATGTGGTTACAAATACATGCATTGGGCGTGTTTCCATTCTCCAATGAAAATGCTCGTTACTAGATCTCCTGTATTCCCCTTTTTCAGTCTCATTCGTTAGGATTGTTCACTTCAGTGTCGCTGAGTTTTATACGAATATGAAATAATTAGTCCTCTTTTTGAATTCAGCTAGACAGAGCAATGAGAAGATGTAATTTGTCTGAATCGTGTTCAGTGTGTATTTGTGGAACACATTTGGAACAATCTGATCACACACATGGACTTGTCATGGGAATATACCCATATGAAAATAATAATAATAAGAAGCAGAAGAAGGAGTTAAGGGGTGAGAGAATAGAGTAAGGTCGAGGTGAGAGGACATATTGAAGATGAAAATAACAATGAAGATCACTAAACCAAATAACAGAGGTAATAGTACATCTACTCTGGCTAGTATCAAACCAAAGTTAACCAGGGAAGTTGGGATTAGTGTGATGACGAACTGTTTTTGAAGGCATAAAGGTGGTGTAAACTTCTCAATTGTCAATGCTTCCACAAACACCTTCTATGCATAGGTTTAAAAGACGTGTAAACATCAATTTTATATCCTGTCTCTATAATAGTGTTTGTCAATAGACGAGTTAGGTCACCCGTTCTCACTATGAATGGGTTCTGGTGATTCTATTTGCTTCTGAAGCCATTTAGGAATATGCTGTGAAGACAGATCTTACTTGCGGAGATCTGTGAGTCCTTGATATGTATATGCATTCACGCCTACATTCAAATTGGTTAGTACAGTGGGATTTGACGTCATTTTTCGCACATTTAAAGGGCTTAGATGCACGAATATACAGGCCTCACATTCTCGATTATTCTGATCTCAGCTGCATCACATGTCCTTCTAACGTCAATGTTCAACCGTTGATGAACACTGATATCACTCATGATCACATCAAGGTGATATGATGATGAGTGACAATAAATTGTGCTCGAAACATCGTCATCAGTAAATATTACTCTTTAACACTGTGACACTTTATCGAAATGAATTTTACCCACAATGGAATTATGCTCTACCACAGTGCACATCTTCTATTCTTATATCAATCACTGAGCCAGCGTGTGATTTCTATTCATCACATCAAACGACATGAAATACAATGTTCAAATATACATAGTATTCTCTTGTTTGTTTAGTCAATTCAGTATATGACGACGACCGTGGGAAATGTATTCCAACTCTAACACCAAAGAGAATGAATGTTCAAATAGATATACTGTATTCTGTTGGTGTTGCTGACTTCAACTGTGGGAATAACTATGGCCTCAGTGTATTTCAAAAAGCTCTCTTCACCAATTTTATAGGTGACATTAAAGGCTGTGTTAACATCAATCTTATGGTTCATCTCGATTAGATGTTTGGCTATAGACGAAGTGGGTATTTTGCTTTGGTTTTGTTTGGCTTTCCACAATTCATTTGTTTTTCTAACCACTTCGAGATATGCTCTCACAGTCTCACATGCAAAGCACGATTACTCCTCCCTATGTATGTGTATCCACACACACACACACACAGAGGAAAATTGGTAGATTGTGTGGGATGTGACATAGACACTTGTGGAGTTTTGAGGTATTCGGTGGAGCATATTTTTGGCTCAATGGTGTATGTCTCGGAAATCTGTTTCTGGAAAATGCGAGGAAATGAGTGACAAATTCACCATTAACGAATTCACATGGAATTCGATTACACATAGCGATATGTGTGACAGAAATTTGTATGTAGAGGGAGAGAATGAATGATATCTTTGAATTTATAGTGTAGGCGTGGTGTCCAGTCCAGTCTAGTCTTCAGTCAGTTTTCGGACTGTCTATTCACCTTCTGACATTAAAATATATTTTCTTGAGTTGACCAGTTGCAGTTGATAAATCTGGATATTTCATGCCCTTCTCTAATAGCAAAGCCGAAGATTGTCTCCTGTCGTCGTGGCATCTGGAACTAGAAAATATCTCATTGTCTTATTATTAAACTGTGTTAACTGAAGTAGGATAGAGAAGCTGCTGGTCAAGTCCACGGCGAAAATTACAGTGTCACCTCACCATGACAAATATCGATAACACCAAAATAAAATTAAAAAAACTCAGCTCGGAATAAAACTGAGCATTATCAAGTTGATCATTCAACATATTCATTTTCTAATTAAAGGTGTACAAAAATTTAGAGCAATGTAATATTGTTTGGAGGATTTCAGCAATAGCTGACATTAGTTAGATAACCATTGGATAGTGTGAGAGTACTGGACAGCTATTTCGTCCTAGTTTGTGACGCTTGAGCAGTACGCAGCCACCGGGGTTCGAAATGAGGATATCCTGTTTACAATGCGAGTTCGTATACCATTAAGCCACTGGGACATTTTCTAGAGTCCCATGAAGCTGTCCAGTACTCATTCACAGGCTTTCCAATACTTCACCAACTGAGGCTTTTATTTATCACTCAGTCATCACGTCATACGCCAAAAAGTGTAACCATAAAAGATGAACGGATTGGTATAAGATATTTTTATGAAGGGAAGCACTGCTAGGTCAGCCAGCGTACAAGTAAACTGTTCTGACTGACTGGCAACTGACATAAGGTTAAACAAGATTATTCAATGAGGTTATTTCATGAGGAAAACGTAAACTGAGTTTGAGGTATAAATGCTTCTCCATCTGCAGACATTGGCTTGAAATGTTGATTTCAAATTTGGCCGATTTCTATCAGACTGCACGAGCTACAAAATTAGTCAGTTATCCCACAAACTGTTTGACAGTCAACCATGTAAGTGTTTTGTTCCAATCGTCTTCATACAGAAGATATGGGATAGAATATGGATTATAGTTTCTTTAGGTAGATGTGATTGTCACCTACACACTCTATAATTTGTGGTTGTTGAGCCGGTCATCATCGTGAAGATGCAAGCCATTTCGTAACTTGGATGACAAGTGTTACTCACTATACTATAACGGATCAGAGACTTGGTGCGTCAAGAAGAGCACTTCGAACAAGCTAAAAACATTCATCAAAAGCTGTCTTCGCCCGATACTTCGCCGCCCAGAAACCATCACCAACAGAGACCTCTGGCAATGAAACAACCAACCAAATCAGCAGAAACCAATTGTGCAACAAATTTACAGCAAGAAATCGAGGTGGATTGATCATACTCTGAGAAAACAAACCATCAAGTGAGTGATATCACACACAAGGCCATCGCTCGAGTGAAAGCCGAACGGGAAGCGGCGAGTTGACTGTCAGTGCGAGGGCAACATGGAGGAGGTCATGTGAAGAGGAGATGAAAGAATGTGGGAAGACGTGAAACCAGGTGAAAACGTTGTCAGAGAACCGAACTCAATGGAGACGTGCACCTAAAGCCCTATGTTCCTCTAGGAACTCTACGAACCTATAATAATAATAAGATGATTTATGCAATAACAATAATAATCAAATAGTAATAATGACGAAAATAATGCCGAGTGTCATTGTACTACCCGGCTAACACATCCTCCGAGTATTCTCATCATCGTCACAATCACCCTCACTGTCAATTATCATGTTCAACATCCCTCCACGACATACAATCTCTCTCTCTCGCTTCCTCTGTCTGTCTGGCAATGTTTTCAGCCAGCATAAGAAAATTAACTTCATGAGAGCCGACTCGCTGTCATAACTACTCACAGGCACTCCTACAGCCAGGCAGGCACTCAACAGACTCCTCAGTCGAGAAAATCTGACTTTCCCTCAACCATACAATAAAGTCGAAATTAGCACGACGATACATGAATTCCACAGAAAATGTGACCACCACAACCTAACTAACTGGCTAGTCATATCCCCCAACACAATTCATCAAAATACAACTATGATCACTCCATTATAGATAAGACTTATATTCTCCCACATTGACCAACTTTTATGCTCACAAGAACAACTCTGATCCCATCGAGAACAATCAGAACAGTCAAAGATGCCTGACTTATCAATCTATCATTCACATCATCCATCACTCCATCCAACTGAATATCACCAAGAATCAAACACACACACGAACAAACAAACAATTCCGTGTGTCATAACACGAAGAACCGTGAGAATATGAAACGTATTTCAATATAATGCCATCACCTAGACTGTAAGTGAACATCGGTCGCCTACATCACTCACTCTCCATCATCTCATCAAATACTTCGACAGGAGAAACAGACAAAATCTCCACCGGATCTCAAAAAAATCGCCACCTACACATACGCTGTTTCACATTACACGCCACATTACTCAGAAACTTATTTGCAAAACATTCGATACAGAAACTCATGAAAACATCATTGGTGAATACATATCAAACTTTATTACAAATATCGAAATGAATAGATATTATGCATATCTCATTTGAGCATAATTCCTCAGGCTGTCTTCAGGATCGCAACAATGCACTTATCTTCTCACGCAAAATGCGTTTCTTCATTTTCAGATATTCAATCTTCAAATCCAGGTATCTCATCTGCTTCTCAAACAGCAAAGCCAAACGTCGTCTTCTCTCACCATCATCCACATCGTCATCTTCAGATCTAGAGAGAGAGAGAGAGTGACAGAGAGAAAATTCCGTTATTCAATCCTCACAAAACAACTCAACTACGAATCAGAGCTTGTCAAATTCACCACAACAGTTACATAACTACAGTCCAAAACACTCACCCACTCGCTCACTCACAGACCAATTCCTCTCATCTTGATTTAATCTACTATTAACTTATCCACAATCACTGACAACAATCAGCTCCGCAATCACCGATAACAATCACCTTCCCATATGCTCTCCACATTCACCTCATTATCAGTCGGACACATCATATTGAAGATTCTGTCAGTCTGTGTGTCCGTCTGTCCATCTGCCTTCCCCTCTCACTGTTCGCCTCGTCAAGTAAGTCACAGACGAGCAAATAAATAAATAAATGAATAAATAGATAGATAACACATATCGATATCTTCAAAGCATTGGTGAATAGTGACAATCGAAAAACAAACAACTCTACAACACTTCCTGTGTGCTTCCACGCTTTTCCAACTCATTTATGTCACTCACTCACTCACTAACTCATTCATCCCAACTCAAACTAATTAACAAACTAGTGGAAACAAACACTTCAAAATACAACCTCACTCACTAGAATGAATGCATACACGTGTAAACACCCACCCACACAGTCGGCGAGACGCACAATTCACTCACCATCACATTCATTTCATCCATCCTACGTCACATTCTATCAAAACCCTCTCCAAATCATCATCACCGTTCACTGAGCAGTTCACAGTAACGCCAAGACGCTCCGACTAACACTCACATCGCCTAACTAACTGACAACAACAAGGACTGCTCACCTCTCTTCTCAATTACCACTCCATGTACACAGGAATCGTTAAATAACTGCACACGTCCCAACTGAAATCACCGAAACACATCTCGTTATCGAACGATGGATTTCCGATCAATACTCCATCATCATTCTCTTCCACTCTCCACCTACATATTCATTCATTCATTCAATCAATGTGTCGCCTACATCCTCAGTCACAGTCATCCTCCTCTTCAGTTCTGACACCATCACAACCTCACCTTTACACACATACACGCACACACACACGCAAACACATACACGCATACGACCACAACAACAATCACTTCCACCAACTAACCAAATAACAGACATCAACTACAAAAGTGAAATAATAAACACACGAGTTTCAATCTATTCCCAGATTATCAAAGCTATAGTAAATCAAATGCACATGCACACACACACACACAAGAGTTGAGTCACATTCGAAATTTACCCTGAATATAGAAATGTAAATAACTAAGACCACCACAACACAACACAGCACATCACACTACATCACATCACGTGAAAGGACAGAACAGAACAGAAAAGATAGGATAAATTAACACAACAAATATCATTACTCACCGATATCCCTGGTCGCTTTCATCACTATTATGCACTTCATGATTATCAACTCCATTCCCAATCATTGTGTTATTGTGTTTGAGTGGAAAAGTAGCAAATGTGTCAATCAATTGTACACTACACGATCATATAGGAGATCATATAATTAATGGACATGAACCAGTAAGAGAGGTAATTTGTTTTGTTTTTCTTACCACTTACGTGATTCTGATTGGCTACGATGTCATGTGACAAAGGTCATACGTTGTTATCTAGTTAATAGACAGAGAGACAAGATAAACTGTGGGTCGCATAGACTAACGAACAATAGACGCAAAGCAAAATATATCAGACTAGCAAACAAGGCAGATATAGTCTCATGTGACTACATATCACCTCCACGCGTTTGGAAAGATTGATGACTAAAAATTGGGCAACTCGAAACTATAGGAACCCAAACAGAAATGACCTACGAACGCACAAACGAGCTTGTCAAGGACAACTTCGACCAATCAGAGGGCTCAAGAAAAGCGGCGCATAATTGTAAAAAATCGCCTACACATAAGTTATGCAATGTTAAAAAAATAATTACAATGGATAACGTTCTCGTATAAGTTGCAAAGAAAGCTCCCAATTTCTCACAGGTGTCTTCATACTGATGTTAAACCAAGTTCTATACATAAACTCATCAAGATAACTGTATATCATTGGATTTCTAGATCCATTCAACAATCTAATCCTTTTTTTAGGTGACTCCAGAAACTTTCGATTGAATTAGTATGAGTTCCATCCAAAGGTCTGCGAAAACCGTTTTCGTGGTTGACTACATGATGAATATACCCGAGATTCGACCGAGATTGACCGTAACTGCTCCATTCGTCTGTGTGAATAGTGGTCCCAGGCAGCACTAAGTGCTGGATAATAGGCAATAATACACCTGCACTGCGATTAGGAATCGCCTCGATACCCAATATCCATTGCACAAACCCATCATTGCAGTTTGTGTATTTTTGTATTCGTGATTGACATTTTCACTTTTATGTCTGTCAGCTGTCTTGTGAAGTGATTGTGTTTGAGAAGACAACGGTATGCAGGGACCAGCTGACAGTGAGGAATTGTGACAAGACTGCGCGTGTAGCTGCCAGCCTACACTGGATATAGGTTGTAGGAGGTGAGTGGAGACATGAATGTGGCTGATGCATGATTCATGGAACTTCTGTCCAACATCCCACCCACCGCCAGACCACGGAACACTGGTCGGCCGACTGGCGTTCGACTGCAGCCGACTGGTTGTCGGCCAGGAGTGGGGCACCATCGCCTTCTCTCCTGCTGTTCACCGAAAACACACTGGGATGTGTGTTGAGCTCACATTGTCTGCTTCGTTTCTATGTGCATCCTGAGTACAACTCAATCATCAAATTATTCATATCATTACGTAAATTCTTTTTAACAACTGTTTGTGACAACTCATCACATTTGTTACTACCCTAGTTTCATAAAGAACCAATTTTCTTGACCGTTTCGTATTACGTTTCTTCACCCAAAACTCAACAATTCTCGCATTTTGGTTAAAATAATTGGGCGTCGAGTGAGAAGTAGATATTTGTAAAAATAAAACATTTGTAAAATCTCAACGAAATTGAAATGAGCAATTCCAACGTTTCCTACGTTCGGAAAACTGATCCGAACTTCCTCAGGGAACTTAATCGAAATCAAAACAACAGAGGTTTATATATCAATAAAAAGGACATCTTCTGTTTTGAAAATCATTGTCCAATCATATGAGTCATTAAGCAGTCATAACAATATTATAGACAAAATTTCATGAACTGTGATCGAAATTTAATCTCAGTCATACGAATTTGAGTCTACTTTTGTTAAACACTTTGAACACAGTGAAGTGTTAATGAGAAGTTTAGTGAATACGTTCGACCATTGTATACCGCATATACACATCTATTTTCATATTCAATTATCTACTACGACCATGAACTTCCAGTCGAACGGAATCACTGAAATTCTGATGCAAAATACACTGTGTTTGAAGTATTTAACAAAAGCAGACCAATATTTGTGAGTCTGAGACCAAATTTTGATCACAGCTCATTCAATTTTCTCGATAATATTTTGATGTCTTCTTCATGACTCATATGAGTTGACAAACATTTGAAAAAGCTAAAAGAAATGGCTTTACAGGAATTGTGTTTGATTGGTTGGAGGATTTCACCATTGACAATTAATCAGATGCTCACTAGTGACTGGCCCTATTCAGGTAGGTAGTTACGTGATGTTCAAGTGGGAAGCCGTGACCAGTAGGGAGAAGCACGTCGAAGGTGAGGCAGTATCTCTTCGAAGAAGACAGCTCGAAGTGGTCACAATATTCCGTGAATTGTGAGAAGTTAGAATTCATAGGCTGGCTGGCTGGTTATTGGATGGGGTCCTAGTGAGTGGATTAACGGTCTACAAGCTAGCTCGCTAGCCTTGTAACAAGAATGTTGTGTGTTTGAACCCCGTGGTCGGGTTGTGCATTGCTGAACAGCATCAAACTAGGCTGACGAAACAGGTGGCTGTCCAGTACACTCTGCTGGATTTCCAATGGTCCTGTCACTGATGTCAGCTCAAGATGTCCCCTCTTTTTATATACAAACCTCTGTTATTTTAAGTGCGATCAATTTCCCTGAGGAAGTACGGAGCAGGTTTCCGAAAGTAGGAAACGTTGGACTTACTCATTTCAACTTCACTGAGATTTTAATAATGTGATTTATACAAATGTCTACCCCTCACTCGACGCCCAATCATTTTCGAAGTATTCTGTCGAAACTTGATCGCAGTTGAAATGTATAATCATTACAATTATTATTATTGTTATTATGATCACCTCGATTATCATTCATTCATTCATTCACATCACTGAACTCCGATCCTACACATTCTATTAACCACAATAATTCAAATGTCTATGACGAATATTCCATTGTGTAAATGGTAAGTCTGATGAGAATATCCCTCAAAATACGTATTTCCTCAATTCATCTTCCATAATTATCATGATGGGAATATTCAAATCACTATTGCAACGATTACAAATCTGATTATATTTTATAAGTGTGAGAACCTGAAGAGCACGTATTGTGGGGAATGTTCTTCGTTCAGATTGACTTTTGATTCATGATATGGTATGATATGATATTTCACTGTATTAAATCTTACATACAAGTATACCGTGTTATTGAAATCCTTATCCCGTCCATCATGTCTGAGTGAGTCATCAATGGTCATTGACAAAAAAAAATAAACAATAAAATTTCATGAGCTGTGATCAAAATTTGACCACAGACTCATCATAATCAGTCTATTTTGTCACACAATGTTATGTAACCTTTTATTTTACTCGACTTGCCTAGTAATCAATCCTATAATTTCACACCCTTGCCATAAATCCTATGAATTTTTCTGTATATGAGATTGATTCTCTTGTCACTTGACATTTAACTACGATTATAATCACAAACACGTTAATTTCATTTCACACTGCTATCATTATTATTATTTTATGTATTCACACCTATGATACAATTCCCTTAGCGGATATAATTTCTTGAAAACCATGTATCAATATAAATACGACTGTACAGCTTGATAATGAATTCGTTGAAAAGATTCTCTTCACTGAGTCACTTGTTTTGATTTTCATTATTATTTTAACATACACTGTAAACACTGTGCACTATTGCATCAGACTTACATGATCATGTCTGATCAAAGGTCATAGTCACCAACATCTCAATATGAAGAATACATGTAAGTGGTATAGAATAATGTGTGGACATGGGAGACCTGATTTTCTCTCACCCTACTGGTGACCTTTGAAGTCCTATTGGTTGATCACTGTCTGAATTTATCAGTGACACTAGTGCCCTCAAGGTCATTTTGAACATATGTGTATACAGGAGCTAGGACTCTTTTTGACTGTTGTTTTGAGACAGTAAAAAGTCTCTTAATAACGTCCAGTTTTCTCTTCTGTCTTTGTCTGTCGGCCGTGTCATTGTTACAGTTGTTGTTGTTGTTGTCGTTGTTGTCGACGTGCGATTAGGACAGACTAGCCAGCTCATTAAGTTAGTATCCGCTCATAGTCTACTAGGTCGTAGTTCCGGTCATAACAGGAAGTAAATAAATATATAGATATGCAAGCAATATAGGACTGAATAGTACGATGATGACATGCCTGATGTCAACTGGTAAGATAGTTTGAACACTCCTCACGGAGACTAACACTCAACTACGATTGTCGATTTACAAATATCCTGAAGAAATAACTAACATTATATCAGGTACAATAATAATAATAACAATAATGGTAGCAGAAGCAGGAACATCAGCGTGAAGAAAATAGAGGGAAGGGAGAGAGAATTACAGGTAAAATGAAATTGTGAGACAAACGTGAACTTATTCCAACTACGGTCTCCTTCTGGATAAACAGATCTGAGTAGAGTTGAGTAGAGGTATCTCCCTTTAAAAGAAGTACATTCATACACGGCTTCTTCTTCAGAGGAGTTGTCTCTGATGTTATTTTCCCATGTTATAATTAGTATACTTCGTTATATACCTACCTCTCCAAATAACCATTTCTCACCAGTGTCTCCTTCAACAAGTCCTCTTCGTAGTCTCGTCTGCCACTCGAACACACTGTTCTTGTTCTATTGAATAATGTGCTAAGCTGACAACTACACAATCCTTCGTCAAGTCATACTGACCTGAAGTTGAGCAGAACTAAAGCATATAACAATGTCTACTTAAATATAAAAGAACTCGAAATTAATCATGAGACCATCTGAGATGGTCTTCGACTGGGAGACTGTCAGTGATGCACTGAGTGTGAAATGAAAATATGCGATACATGAGGGTTGTAATCAACAGTTATGCGTCACTACTCCTCCACTGTACTACTAAAGACATCAGACTGTCAACGAGGTCATCACCGTTTCACCGTGATTTCACCCGAACACATCAATGACAATCACAGTCGAAAGCAGAACACAATCCATCCATTGTTGACGCTCATATAACTTCTCTACTACCACTACCGACTGACTGACTATGTAGTTCTCATTTATTTCACTAGTAGTATGTACCATGTGGAATATGTGCTCGTGCAGACTGATAGAAAGCGGCCAAATTTGAAATCAACATTTCAAGCCAATGGCTGCAGATGGAGAAGCATTTATACCTCAAACTCAGTTTACGTTTTCCTCATGAAATAACCTCATTGAATAATCTTGTTTAACCTTATGTCAGTTGCCAGTCAGTCAGAACAGTTTACTTGTACGCTGGCTGACCTAGCAGTGCTTCCCTTCATAAAAATATCTTATACCAATCCGTTCATCTTTTATGGTTACACTTTTTGGCGTATGACGTGATGACTGAGTGATAAATAAAAGCCTCAGTTGGTGAAGTATTGGAAAGCCTGTGAATGAGTACTGGACAGCTTCATGGGACTCTAGAAAATGTCCCAGTGGCTTAATGGTATACGAACTCGCATTGTAAACAGGATATCCTCATTTCGAACCCCGGTGGCTGCGTACTGCTCAAGCGTCACAAACTAGGACGAAATAGCTGTCCAGTACTCTCACACTATCCAATGGTTATCTAACTAATGTCAGCTATTGATGAAATCCTTCAAATAATATTACATTGCTCTAAATTTTTGTACACCTTTAATTAGAAAATGAATATGTTGAATGTTCAACTTGATAATGCTCAGTTTTATTCCGAGCTGAGGTTTTTTATTTTATTTTGGTGTTATCGATATTTGTCATGACGAAGTGACACTGTAATTTTCGCCGTGGACTTGACCAGCAGCTTCTCTATCCTACTTCACTTAACACAGTTTAATAATAACACAATGAGATATTTTCTAGTTCCAGATGCCACGACGACAGGAGACAATCTTCGGCTTTGCTATTAGAGAAGGGCATGAAATATCCAGATTTATCAACTGCAACTGATCAACTCAAGAAAATATATTTTAATGTGAGAAGGTGAATAAACAGTCCGAAAACTGACTGAAGACTAGACTGGACTGGACACCACGCCCACACTAGAAATTCAAAGATATCATTCATTCTCTCCCTCTACATACAAATTTCTGTCACACATATCGCTATTTGTAATCGAATTCCATGTGAATTCGTTAATGGTGAATTTGTCACTCATTTCCTCGCATTTTCCAAAAACACATTTCCGAGACATACACCATTGAGCCAAAAATATGCTCCACCGAATACCTCAAAAGTCCACAAGTGTCTATGTCACATCCCACACTATTTACCAATTTTCGTGAGTGTGTGTGTGTGGATACACATACATAGGGAGGAGTAATCGTGCTTTGCATGTGAAACTAAGACAGAGCATATCCCGAAGTGGTTAGAAAAACAAATGAATTGTGGAAAGCCAAACCAAACCAAACCAAACCAAAGCAAACTACCAACTTCGTCTATAGCCAAACATCTAATCGAGATGAACCATAAGATTGATGTTAACACAGCCTTTAATGTCACCTATAAAATTGGTGAAGAGAGCTTTTTGAAATACACTGAGACCATAGTTATTCCCACAGTTCAAGTCAGCAACACCAACAGAATACAGTATATCTATTTGAACATTCATTCTCTTTTTGATGTTACAGTCGGAATGTTATTCCCACAGTTCAGTACTGCACACAATATATCCACCATTTGAACATTCATTCTATTTGGTGTTAGAGTTGGAATACATTTCCCACGGTCGTCGTCATATACTGAATTAGCAGACAAGAGAATACTATGTATATTTGAACATTGTATTTCATGTCGTTTGATGTGAATAGAAATCACACGCTGGCTCAGTGATCGATATAAGAATAGAAGATGTGCACTGTGGTAGAGCATAATTCCATTGTGGGTAAAATTTATTTTGATAAAGTGTCAGAGTGTTAAACAGTAATATTTACTGATGACGATGTTTCGAGTACAATTTATTGTCACTCATAATCATATCACCTCGATGTGATCATGAGTGATATCAGTGTGCAACAACGGTTGAACATTGACGTCAGAAGGACATTTGATGCAGCTGAGATCAGAATAATCGATAATGTGAGGCCTGTATATTCGTGCATCTAAGCCCTTTAAATGTGCGAAAAATGACGTCAAATCCCACTGTACTAACCAATTTGAATGTAGGCGTGAACGCACATACATATGGAGGACTCACAGATCTCTGGAAGTAAGACCTGTCTTCACAGCGTATTCCTAAATGGTTTCAGAAGCAAATAGAATCACCAGAACCCATTCATAGTGAGAACGGGTGACCTAGCTCGTCTATTGACAGACACTATTATAGAGACAGGATATAAAATTGATGTTTACACGTCTTTTAAACTTATGCATAGAAGGTGTTTGTGGAAGCCTTGACAATTGAGAAGTTTACACCACCTTATTTCCTTCAAAAACAGTTCGTCATCACACTAAACCCAACTTCCTTGGTTAACTTTGGTTTGATACTAGCCAGAGTAGATGTACTATTACCTCTGTTATTTGGTTTAGTGATCTTCATTGTTATTTTCATCTTCAATATGTCCTCTCACCTCGACATTACTCTATTCTCTCAACCCTTAACTCTTTCTACTTCTTGTTCTTCTTCGTATTTTCATATGGGTATATTCCCATGACAAGTCCATGTGTGTGATCAGATTGTTCGAAATGTGTTCCACAAATACACACTGAACACGATTCAGACAAATTACATCTTCTGATTGCTCTGTCTAGCTGAATTCAAAAAGGGGAGTAATTATTTCAAATTCGTATAAAACTAAGCGACACTGAAGTGAACAATCCTAACGAATGAGACTGAAAAAGGGGAATACAGGAGATCTAGTAACGAGCATTTTCATTGGAGAATGGAAACACGCCCAATGTATGTATTTGTAACCACATTAAATCTCCCCTCGGTCAGTGGATATCTTACTATTCTGATCGCTTGTCAATTTGACGAAGGTTAAGTCTTGAGACAGACGAACAGTTGTCCAGTGAGATTACTTCATCACCACAACGTAAACCTAATCTAGTTTTGAGCAATCAACACTCACTTCTATCTCTTCAACCATAGACTGAAAAGTTTCTTTTCAATTCTGACCGACTGTTTCCTATCGATCTGCTTCTCTATTCTACGGATAAATCTCGTCAGTAGAACAAACACACACCACAAGATGACTTCGTGTCTAAATGTTTAGTGAAGTGGATTGGCTTTTTCCTTTCTAAACACTGGTGTACTTCACCACTGGGAAAAATCATTACACTGGCCATATTGGACGCCCTGTTTGTCTTCTCATCCATGAAAATGCAGAGGAGACACGAGAAGACGCCGGACAATTTTTACAAGCCTCCTGGTATCCAGGTGGATCGCCAATCAACACACAGACACACACATACACACCGACATAGACAAGACTTACCAATCCATAAGAAGGAAATCACATGAATCAACGGTCATCTTCCAAGTCAACGAAACAATCAATACCAAGCGATAGAAGTGAAGTAGACGGTGAGGAAACACACAGAAAGCAACTAATATCACTCCAGGTGTCCAGAACAGATGACTCATAAACTCGTGGAGAAATTGTGAACCTCACTTGTAATTGTAATGTGCTCTGAGGATGTTGTGTGGTGAGGTAGGTAACGAAAGCTTCTCAACTGAACCATGGAACTCAGGGAACACAACTGCACCCAAATCATCCATCTCAGCTACAAATCTTATCCATCATACTTTCTCATCTTCACTTCCACATGACATTCTAACATAGCTAATTCTCCTTCTTCATTTTCTAGCTCAAATTTCAGCGCCACTCCGTCCAATATTGAGTTGATAAGTGTGAATTAACTAGAGATATGTTGTGTTATTAACAGCGTGGATACCGTGTTACCCATACTTCTCCACCATACCTTTCCGGGAGGATTATCTATTTTCATGTAGATATCGGGTCATAAGAAATTTTCAGATTGCAGGATTATCGACCTCAAGAAGATTATTAGCTCACAGGGAAATTCAGTACTAACACAGTTCAGTCACATAATAGGTCGCAATTCACATATATAAAAGGTGACATAATTAGATGGGAGGCGAATTCGATCACTGAATCCTTATTCTCCAAATTTACACAGATCACTTGGAACACGAAATAAGCTGATCCAATACCAGAGATGTCGGCAATAATATTGGAAATAATTTAAAAGGATAAGAGATAATAGAAGTATAGAAACAACACCCGATGTTATGTCAGCACCGTGACAGGATTATGACTAATAAATTGCAGTCGACATGTCATCCAGATATAATACTGTATTACTCACTGTGTGGATTTCATCAAATATAACTACTATGTGATGACGGAAATGATGTCGTGCCTATTCTCCGCTTAACAGAAGAAGTCGGCCTATTTCTAATCCACCTGCTTGCTCCATTTACAGGTGAACACGAAACATGTTGATGAGTGAGGAAGCAGTCGACTAAAGATGCTCATCTCATAAGCTCACTGAATCAAATCAACTCGAAGTAAATCAAAGTCATTTCTCTTCGCCTGATGTCACCACCTCTCACTCGATAAATGCAAACACCACAACACTCACAAACATATTCTCATCGAGTTTGCAGACTGACTGTACACAGTCAGACATCCACATGCCACTACTCGTCAACGCTTCAAACGCCTCAGTCTACTAGGATATTCCTAACAATATAAAAACATCAACAACAACAACAGTCTGGCTGATTGGCTGGCTGACTAGCTGTACAAATATTCTCCACGTCAGCATTCGAGCCGTAGACCAGAGGATTGACTCACTAGAGATGTGAAGAGACAAAGGGGAGAGGAAATACTTCTCACTAGTCTAAACCATCGGCTCACAGCTACATAAACCCACATAAACGCCGTGATGATGGGATTCACCTGAATTACAGACACCACGTTTCATAACGACCAATTGTGGACAGAACAAATTCGCCCGACCACATTCTCTCCATGTCTCTCTATCTCTCTCTCTCCCTCTGTCCTTCTGAGTGGTTGTCAAAAATTCTCTCACCATTAGATGAATATATGCTGATGTACAAGGTCGAGGATGTGTTCGATTGTGTAGACAAAGTCAGTGATATTAGCACGAACAATGAAGCTATGAGATCGTTGGAAACGGTTGACTACATATGTGAACTAATAAATGACAAATCCATGAGTATTGGGATCCGAGTAGAAGTCGTTAAACGACTCCTACTAAAGTGAAGTATGAAGGTGAATGTTACATTTGACGATGAGGCGTGCAGACAGGTGGTGGGTGATGTTCCAATGGGTGGGCTTTTGACTGCCTGTAATCACGGCAGATTTCTTTCCGAGTAAACTAAGAGACAGTCTCTTGCAAAGGTTCATCAAATACTTCACATTTCTTTGTCGACACATAGATTAGATGGTGTATTTATCCTTTGTCAAAATGACTCAGATAACATCATGCATGATACACCGCCATTTCAATGAATTTTTAAATACATCCAACCATCAAAATCACGTATGAAGAAGAATCCCAAGAGTAAATCGCCATCGTCGGTGTCTTTGTCACAAGAAGATCACATAAAAAGAGGTCCATTTAAGAAAAGCAAATGTACAGGACAATCTACGCATTCCCATAGTTTCGTGTCAGCCAACATGTACAACAGTAATCAGACAAAGACACTCAGCTATAAAGTGCCAACTGTATACTTGGAAGATATCACTCACGACGAGCTAAATACTCCACATGATAGCTTAACTAAATGTAGCTATCCGGAGAAGTTCATAAGCAAGCAGATGACTCAGAAAGTCGAAAATAAATATCCACAGAATTTGTAGTCCTCACAGTTTCCAGTCAATATTCTCTACACACCTAATTGCAATACCGAATCTGGAATGTGAACATTCTAGGCTGACCGCTCCTTCCTTCCTCCCTGTAACTACCAATTAACTTGATTGTCTTTTTATCATTATTATATGCACTGTTGTTCCCTTGGGTCACGAGTCGAACATACGGCTTCAACATACGCTCTCCCGCGGTTATCTGACAAATCATTCTTAACCACATAATTGTCATACAGACATGCATCATTGTCAACATCTATGAAAGACAATGCAATCAAGAAATGATAATTTCACTCACCTTCATAAGTCAGATAGATAGATATACATTATTAAAGAGGTCGACTATTCTCAGAAATAATTGTTAGGCTGCATGGAAACCAGGGAGGGAATACTGGACAGATGTTTCGTTCTAGTTTGACACTACTCAGTGGTACCCTCGCGACTGTGTCCCACATCATCACCTTCCGACCATGAGGACAGATCGTAGACCATTCATCCACGGGGACCCGATCCAATGGCTAGTCCATCAATCTCAACATGTACCAATTCGCGATATATATATATATATATATATATATATATAAAGAGAGCACTTCAAAGCGATACTTCGGTCCTATTTTCAGTTGACCATCAATATCCACCTCATCATTCCTAAATACCTACAGAGCTCCGCTAATTCGGATTTCAGTGTACACACTTCTTGCCTCAAAACCAACCACTTCTTCATCGTGCAGCAAGTTAAAGTGAACAATATATGTATTTATTCCATATATACATATTTTCATAGCTTCAATTCTCTACAGTACAAAAGAAATTTGGTAGCCACCCTCACCTTGTTACAATTTCACAGCTGTATTTTCACAAGGTGTAATTGAAGATCAACTTAACATTGAATACAACGCTACAACTGAAAGTAGCTATCCCGAACAGTTCATCATCATCACCAACTACATCGTCAAGAAAGTCGAAAACAGCTCCTCTCGTCTATCTCTAAACTAGAAGCTTCTATTTATGCAAAAGAAATTCAAAGCTCACGTACTAACTAAGTGAAATAATAACCCACAAGTTAGGAAAATTGATTCAGAGAACTTCTAATCTTCGCGAGCCACACTTCATATTTTTCATAAAACTGACTGGCTGTTATACCTCAACGGAACGACCAAGTACCTAGGCTTCCCACATCTTCTTCTTCTTCTTTCTATCAATACAACTACTCCTATGCGGACAGTTAAGTCATACTGGCCATCGCTTCACCTACTTGATTTTCATGCTTGCAAATGCCTTCCAGTGTCGCTGAATAAACAACCATGTAGCAGAAGCCATCAACAGTTACTTCCACACTATACTAGACCACCTGGTCCAACACACACACACACACACCAGAAAACGAGCATTGAACAATCTTCTCCTATCATGCCAAATGCCTCTAGATACCGAACACTACACTAGAAGCAGCAGAGGTTGTTGTAATTCGCTTAAACCAACCACTCATCATCGATCGATCCCTGTTGAGAAAGGAACAAGTTCAGCCAATACTGTAGACCTGGTCTTGTGTGCAATCAACAAATTCATAATTACTGCATTCAGCCATGACATTCACGCATGATCTGCCTTGCTCTTTCACTAAATTCATCACACTACACTACACCACATCACATCACATCATCCTTCATTTTTACACCTCTACGAACAAACATTTCGTCTTCCCAATTTATCAGTCAATCAATTAATGCACTTACAGACTGCAGTGCACACACACACACGCACAATCCTCCACCTCCTCGTCTCTACATTCTCTGCATATTTTCATTATTCATCTCAAGTTTACAATCAGCATGAATACAATTCAAATCGAACACAAGTCATGAAGGTTCAGACGGAGAATAAGAAAAGTAGTCAACTATGCTCTCCACACACCAATCAAATCACCCATCCGTCTAACTGACTGAATAAATATGACCAGGAATTATAACTACACAAACGATTCGACGATGCATCATGACCCTACCCTCATCATCATCATCATGACACTATAACACCTAGTTGAACATGATCCTATCACCTCGATGGCCAGTGAACATGAACCTCTTAAATCATTCTCCACCAACATCTCATTAAATACATTGACCTCCGTATATTCAGCCTCAAACCCATCATCACATATTCACATTCACATTCATATAGCCACACGAGAAAACACCAGATGTCTAACCAAACTATCATTTGATAAATCAAAGCTTACTAAACAAACTGACTAACTAACACAGACTCTATCCAGAGTCTTGCTATTTCATTCAACACACTTCAACATGAACATTTCACCCACTACTCACTTGTTTACGCTGAATGTCATGAGTTCATCAGGCTGATTTCTCTAACACAGGATACACGCATGGATGCATGGTTGGTTAGTTAACCAACGTGTCTCTTCTCCTCCTCATCACAATCCATTTCCATTCGATCAATGCAACAACAACTACAACTACAACAACAACTGTACGATTAATCTCACCTAAACACATTTTATCAATCATCGAAATCACAAAACAAACACAAATCCATCACCTGTACTCCCCACCACACCCCACCCCAGCCCCAACCACAACCACAAACACACACACACACAATGTTTCAAGCAGAACAACTATCAGTCAAAACAAATCCCACGTCGTCGTCATTTCAATCACTCACAACACCCGCATCGTCGGGCTGGCTCCCATCATCATAAGTAGACAAAATCAAACTCACATTTCCCAGAACACCTTACCTTCTACACCGGAGGACGCCAGCCAACTAAGTCGCTGGTTGGCTGGCTACACATGCTCTCTTTCACAATACATGCCACATTACTCACCAAAACTATTTTCAAATTACACGCTACAGTAACTCATTCAAAAAGACATCATTAGTGAATACATACATATAAATATTTATTATAAATATCGAAATTAATAAAAACTAGGGATATCTGATTTACGCGTACTTCCTTCCTCATTCTGTCTTCAAGATTGCGACAATGAATTCAACTTCCGACAATAATATTCTTTCGTCATTCTCATACTTTCAACCCTCATTTCCGCAGCTTCAATCTTCAAATCCAGAGATCGCATCTTCTTCTCAAACAGTAACGACTCATGTCTTCTTCTCTCATCCACATCAGATCTACAGGGACAGAAAATTCTGTTATTTACTCCTCACAAAATAACTGAAGTAAGTATGAGAAGTTGTGAAATCCACAACAACGGTCACATAAATACAAGTCGAAACACTCAACACCACCACCACCAACAACAACAACAACAAAATCTGTCTCTCCTCAATATCATGTCCGACTACTAACTTATCCACAACCACCTACAACAAACAATTCCGTAGTCTTCTCAATTACCTCACCACTTCCACACTTTCCATCTTAACCTTAACTTCATTACCAATTGTACGAATCACCTTCGATACACTCGCTGTCTATTTCTCTCCCTAAGTCGGTCTCACACGAACACATGAATAAACAATATGTATCAATGAAACGTATGAGAGCACAGTACCAATACGCGACGAAACAGATGTCAACAACTCCTGTGCCAAATACCTTCGTTGCACGTTTCTCGACATCACTTCTCCTTTCGACTCTTTCTGTACCTAGATGTCTCTTGTTAAATAAGCTCTCAATCACACAAACACATCACAGCATATTTCCAAGTAACTCAGTCTTTCTCATCTCTCTCTCTCTCTTTTCCCTTATCAGTACTAAATCTTCAGGTAGTGCATTCATTCATTCATTCAGTCACTCATCGATTCATTTATTCAGTGGGTCGTTAGACGTATATAAATAACGTTTGCAATAGGGGGACCAGTTTCTATTGTTGCTTTTCTACAGAATAACCAGTAACTTACAAACACATCAGTCAGGAAAGATATCCCTCCGTGTAACTCTACTTCAAAGCCTCCACCACCCCTTCCCCACACACACACACACACACTTATTCACATCTTTATATATACAAAGTTTGTTGAACAGTAATCTCACAGATAATTGTCATTTAGTCACGGACTAAGTCACAGTGAAGTCAGAGAAGTAACAATCCATGAAAAAAATCCACGAATAATCTCAGTCAATCGAGAAAGTTGACGAATTACGGCAACAGTAAGCAACAGACACCAAAGTTAAATGACCTTGATTTGACTAATCAGATAGCTCAGCATTACAAATGGCTCCTAGTCATAATCCTCTTTGAAAGTGTCGCCTACATTTGGTTTTTCACTTCTCTGTAGATAATGTGTTGTTGACAGGGAGGAATAAAACATGCATGTGTGGAGGGATAATAACTCTGGAAAAGTATTCACGGGCTGGCTATTCACGGTTATACGGTTATTCAGATGCAACCACTTTATATGAGGAAGTCTGTATAACTTGGTAAGTCGTACATAACTGGTGGTGATCTTTCCGACACTTTCTTCTCAAAATCAATCTAAGCTCTCCCTTAGTAATATATTGCGTAGATGCAATCAGTATCTGCTACAGCTGGAGAATATAGAGAATACATTCGTTTGGTATGTCTATAACCACTTCTATGACAATCTGGGACCAGTCAAGAGAAGTGACCAACGAGGACCACCACAACACAGCACAGCACAGCACACTATATCACGTCACATCACATGACAGAACAGGTAGGACAAATTAACACAACAAATATCATTACTCACCTATAACCCTGGTCACTTGAATCACCATTCCCCACTCCATCATCACCAACTCCATTCACATCCATCTCCTCACAACTCTCCCCATCATCACTCGACAACGACAAATCAATAGTCTCACTCACGCCAGAACCAACTCCTCCAACACAACCTTCACCAACTCCAACATCGCCAACACCACAACCATTCACCTCACCAACACCATTCGAAACACTCTCAGGTTCATTCACTCCATTGTGTGCTCGAACTTCATTTGTCGACTCCTCGCTCCTATTCGTACGATTCACAGTCTTCTCCACTGAGTCGTATGGAACACACAAATTCTGGGGGATAGGGGCTATTGGGTAGGCGTTCAAGATTCTCAGACCCATTGTGTTTGAAGGATTCGTGTCAGTGGAGACCGTAGAAGGCGTTGAATTGATGTGGGGTCTCTGTGACATCCAAACACATGGTGAGGGAGTCAGTAACGGCAGCCTCAACTGACGAACACTCGAGTCAACATTACCTACCTTCATTCAATAGAATTAACATGTCGTTATGGAATGTGAACATACCGAAGTGCACTCACTACCCAAACGGTCATCCGTGTTATCACTGGTCACCGGTTGAACAGGAGCAATTTCTGAACACCTCAGATTCTCCTGATTTTCTGTGTTCAGCGTGTCTGGTGTCGTGAGACTCAGCCTTTTCAGTATTTCTCGGCCCTTTCGACGGACTTGAGTCCACGTCCGTCTGGGATATCCGTTTGATTGAAGAAGCTGTGAAATTTTGATCCACGCGCATTCAGGCATAAGCTGATTCTTGTGTTGCACTATTAATTCCGTCAATAATTTCATCTCATCATCTGTGTATCTCGTCGGTGTGATTAACTTCGCTTGTTGTCTGATTAGTTCAGATTGTGTCGGACGTGCAGTGGCCATTTTAAGGAATAATCCAGTGACTGATTGATTGATTGACTGAGTGATTTTCACAGATATCAATCCCGTATTACGATTTAATACTTCCCGCTGTCAGTTAGTTAGTTAATTAGTTAGTTAGTTAATTCTACTGGGTGAATTAATCTATCCTGTCTATGTATTCGCTTAGCGTTTGCTACTTTAAATTACATACATGCAAGATACGAGGATACCAGTGTGAGCCAATCAAATAGACTTTTCAAAGTGAAAAGGCTAGGAAGATTTATCGATCGTTGGTTGTTGTTTTTTCCAATATGATCCGTCTCATTCGTCAACACCAGTATTCCCTTGACTTTAGGGTCGAAATCGTGTTTTGATTGGACGACGTGATGCAGTGTGTGGGTGTGGGTGTGTTAGTCCACCCACCCACAAGCAGCCTATCTCACTCTCACTCTCCCTCCTCCTCTCTCTGCCCTCTACCCTCTGTCTCCAGTCTACCTGTGACCTTCAATCCTTCTCACACATGTCATGTCTAACTCCTCATTGGTTGAACAATGTGAACAGTGTTTTTTTTATTATAATGAGTCAACATAGCAGAACATAACAGAACAGAACAGAACACAGCAAAAATAGCCCACAAACAGACAGTGGATGGATGGATTGGAATTCTGATTGAGACTATGACAGTGTCTGTGTATGCCTGACTTAATTATTTCTTAGTTGGAGTGTTATTTTCGTTGAAGGCACGCGATGTAGTGCATGTGCATTTGTGTGTGTGTGTGCGTGTCAATGGGGGCGTTTTTTAATGGAAGACTTTGCCTCTCTACTCTCCATCTCCTATAGGTCTGAGATATTTTATCGTTTTCATTCATGTCTAGTCCATAATTGGTCGAACAAGGTGAAGAGTTCTTCTTCATCATACTGCACTATCACAACATGAAAATCTCTCAGAGTAGGCAAACTATCCTTCGATTGATCGATCGATCGATCGATCGAGCTATTGGTTGGTGGATGGATGGACGGACGGATGAATACACCAGGAGAATTTATTTCACGCCAGCCAAACTGCCAGGCAGTGAATTACATTGACAATGAATAAGTATATTACAGAAATCATACTATCTTCCCTCTCTCTCCCCCTCTCTCTGCTTCTCTCTGTGCGTGTGCCTGTGGAGAGAAAGGTTGATGAGAAGTGTGAAAAATCACGAACAAAGTGATGATGAGCGTGTTTGTTCAACGAAACCTCATCTGTATGTTTTGTTTGTGTGCCTCTGTGTGTGCGTGTGCGTGTCCGTGTGTCTGTGGATGTGAGTGTTTGTGGTAGGAGAGAGTACATTGACCAACCAGCCATTCCGGAGACTTAAATTCAGTGTCAGTGTGAATGTGACACATATGCCTTGCATCAATTCCCTTCATCAACTCACAGTCATTAGATAGAGTTTCTTATTATTTTCATAATTGACAGGTTTTCAGTGGATTCACTTTCACGTAGAATGATGGAGGAGGGGGAGTACTCCATTAAAATCAGATGAGTTTCCATTTATGAGATGAAAACATAAGCAGTATTTGTGTGACAAATGTGGTGGGGTGTGGTGTGATGTGGTGTGGTATGGTGAGGTGGTGTGAAGTGGAGTGAGATTAATCCTTTCAGAAAACACTGTGAAATTCGCAAAAAGACGTATAAATATACAAATCTGTGGCGAATTTGTTCTGTCCACAATTGGTCTTCATGAAACGTGGTGTCTGTAATTCAGGTGAATCCCATCATCACGGCGTTTATGTGGGTTTATGTAGCTGTGAGTCGATGGTTTAGACTAGTGAGAACCATTTCCTCTCCCCCTCCCTTTGTCTCTTCACATCTCTAGTGAGTCAATCCTCTGGTCTACGGCTCGAATGCTGACGTGTAGTTTTGGGAGGAGAATACTTGTACAGCTAGTCAGCCAGCCAATCAGCAAACCAGTTGTTGTTGGTGTTGTTTTTATATTGTTTGGAATATCCTAGTAGACCGGGGAGTATGAAACGTTGACGATTAGTACTATGTGGATGTCTGACTGTGTACAGTCAGTCTGCAAACTCGATGGGAATATGTTTGTGAGTGTTGTGGTGTTTGCATTTATCGAGTGAGAGGTGGTGACATCAGGCGAAGAGAAATGACTTTGATTTACTTCGAGTTGATTTGATTCAGTGAGCTTATGGGATGCTCATCTTTAGTCGACTGATTCCTCACTCATCAACATGTTCCAGTTCACCTGTATTAGGAGCAACCAGGTGGATCAGAAATAGGCCGACTTCTTCTGTTTAGCGGAGAATAGGCACGACATCATTTCCGTCATCACATAGTAGTTATATTTGATGAAAGCCACACAGTGAGTAATACAGTATTATATCTGGATGACATGTCGACTACAATTTATTAGTCATAATCCTGTCACGGTGCTGACATAACATCGGGTGTTGTTTCTATACTTCTATTATCTCTTATCCTTTTAAATTATTTCCAATATTATTGCCGACATCTCTGGTATTGGTTCAGCTTATTTCGTGTTACAATTGATCTGTGTAAATTTGGAGAATAAGGATTCAGTGATCGAATTCGCCTCCCATCTAATTATGTCACCTTTTATATATGTGAATTGCGACCTATTATGTGACTGAACTGTGTTAGTATTGAATTTCTCTCCAAGCTAATAATCTTCTTGAGGTCGATAATCCTGCAATCTGCAAATCTCCTCTGGCCCGATATCTGCATGAAAATAGATAATCCTCCGCGAAAGGTATGGTGGAGAAGTATGGGTAACACGGTATCCACGCTGTTAATAACACAACATATCTCTAGTTAATTCACACTTACCAGCTCAATATTGAACGGAGTGGCGCTGACATTTGAGCTAGAAAATGAAGAAGGAGAATTAGCTATGTTAGAATGTCATGTGGAAGTGAAGAGAAGAAAGTATGATGGATAAGATTTGTAGCATAGATGGATGGATGATTTGGGTGCAGTTGTGTTCCCTGAGTTCCATGGTTCAGTTGAGAATCTTGAGTTACCTACCCTTCTACACAACATCCTCAGAGCACACTCCAATTTGAAGTGAGGTTTACAATTTCTCCACGAGTTTATGAGTCATCTGTCCTGGACACCTGGAGTGATATTGGTTGCTTTCTGTGTGTGTGTTTCCTCACCGTCTACTTCACTTGTATTGCTTGGTATTGATTGTTTCGTTGACTTGGAAGATGACCGTTGATTCATGTGATTTCCTTCTTATCGATTGGTAAGTCTTGTCTATGTCGGTGTGTGTGTGTGTGTGTCTGTGTGTTGATTGGCGATCCACCTGTATACCAGCAGGCTTGTAAAAATTGTCCGGCGTCTTCTCGTGTCTCCTCTGCATTTTCATGGATGAGAAGACAAACAGGGCGTCCAATATGACCAGTGTAATGATTTTTCCCAGTGGTGAAGTACACCAGTGTTTAGAAAGGAAAAAGCCAATGCACTTCACTAAACATTTAGACTTGAAGTCATCTTGTGGTGTGTGCGTGTGTATGTGTCTGTGTGTGTTTGTTCTACTGACGAGATTTATCCGTAGAATAGAGAAGCAGATTGATAGGAAACAGTCGGTCAGAATTGAAGAGAAACTTTTCAGTCTATGGTTGAAGAGATAGAAGTAAGTGTTGATTGCTCAAAACTAGATTAGGTTTACGTTGTGGTGATGAAGTAATCTCACTGGACAACTGTTCATCTGTGTCAAGACTTAACCACCTTCGTCAAATTGACAAGCGATCAGAATAGTAAGTAAGATATCCACTGACCAAGAGGACATTTAATGTGGTTACAAATACATACATTGGGCGTGTTTCCATTCTCCAATGAAAATGCTCGTTACTAGATCTCCTGTATTCCCCTTTTTCAGTCTCATTCGTTAGGATTGTTCATTTCAGTGTCGCTTAGATTTATACGAATATGAAATAATTAGTCCCCTTTTTGAATTCAGCTAGACAGAGCAATGAGAAGATGTAATTTGTCTGAATCGTGTTCAGTGTGTATTTGTGGAACACATTTCGAACAATCTGATCACACACATGGACTTGTCATGGGAATATACCCATATGAAAATAATAATAATAAGAAGCAGAAGAAGGAGTTAAGGGGTGAGAGAATAGAGTAAGGTCGAGGTGAGAGGACATATTGAAGATGAAAATAACAATGAAGATCACTAAACCAAATTACAGAGGTAATAGTACATCTACTCTGGCTAGTATCAAACCAAAGTTAACCAAGGAAGTTGGGTTTAGTGTGATGACGAACTGTTTTTGAAGTTATAAAAGTGGTGTAAACTTCTCAATTGTCGAGGCTTCCACAAACACCTTCTATGCATAGGTCTGAAAGACGTGTAAACATCAATTTTATATCCTGTCTCTATAATAGTGTTTGTCAATAGACGAGCTAGGTCACCTGTTCTCATTATGAATGGTTTCTGGTGATTCTATTTGCTTCTGAAGCCATTTAGGAATACGCTGTGAAGACAGGTCTTACTTCCAGAGATCTGTGAGTCCTCCATATGTATGTGCGTTCACGCCTACATTCAAATTGGTTAGTACAGTAGGATTTGACGTCATTTTTCGCATATTTAAAGGGCTTAGATGCACGAATATACAGGCCTCA
Organism: Trichobilharzia szidati; assembly: GCA_944472155.2. NCBI lineage: Eukaryota > Metazoa > Platyhelminthes > Trematoda > Strigeidida > Schistosomatidae > Trichobilharzia > Trichobilharzia szidati. The sequence goes on along the minus strand of OX235274.1, from coordinate 78,798,276 downwards.
CATTCTCAATTATTCTGATCTCAGCTGCATCAAATGTCCTTCTGACGTCAATGTTCAACCCTTGTTGAACACTGATATCACTCATGATCACATCGAGGTGATATGATTATGAGTGACAATAAATTGTGCTCGAAACATCGTCATCAGTAAATATTATTGTCCAACAATGTGACACTTTATCAAAATAAATTTTACCCACAATGGAATTATGCTCTACCACAGTGCACATCTTCTATTCTTATATCAATCACTGACATGGCATGTGATTTCTATTCACATCAAACGACATGAAATACAATGTTCAAATATACATAGTATTCTCTTGTCTGCTAATTCAGTATATGACGACGACCGTGGGAAATGTATTCCAACTCTAACACCAAATAGAATGAATGTTCAAATAGATATACTGTATTCTGTTGGTGTTGCTGACTTCAACTGTGGGAATACCTATAGCCTCAGTGTATTTCAAAAAGCTCCCTTCACCAATTTTATAGGTGACATTAAAGGCTGTGTTAACATCAATCTTATGGTTCATCTCGATTAGATGTTTGGCTATAGACGAAGTTGGTAGTTTGCTTTGGTTTGCTTTGCTTTGGTTTTGTTTTGTTTTGTTTTGTTTGGCTTTCCACAATTCATTTGTTTTTCTAATCACTTCGGGATATGCTCTGTCTTAGTTTCACATGCAAAGCACGATTACTCCTCCCTATGTATGTGTATCCACACACACACACACACTCACGAAAATTGGTAAATAGTGTGGGATGTGACAGAATTACTTGTGGAGTTTCGAAGTTTTCGGTGGAGCATATTTTTGGCTCAATGGTGCATGTCTCGGAAATATATTTTCGAAAAATTCGAGGAAATGAGTGACAAATTCACCATTAACGAATTCACATGGAATTCGATTACAAATAGCGATATGTGTGACAGAAATTTGTATGTAGAGGGAGAGAATGAATGATATCTTTGAATTTCTAGTGTGGGCGTGGTGTCCAGTCTAGTCTTCCGTCAGTTTTCGGACTGTCTATTCACCTTCTGACATTAAAATATATTTTCTTGAGTTGACCAGTTCCAGTTGATAAGTCTGGATATTTCATGCCCTTCTCTAATAGCAAAGCCGAAGATTGTCTCCTGTCGTCGTGGCATCTGGAACTAGACAATATCTCATTGTGTTATTATTAAACTGTGTTAAGTGAAGTAGGATAGAGAAGCTGCTGGTCAAGTCCACGGCGAAAATTACAGTGTCACTTCGTCATGACAAATATCGATAACACCAAAATAAAATAAAAAACTCAGCTCGGAATAAAACTGAGCATTATCAAGTTGATCATTCAACATATTCATTTTCTAATTAAGGTGTACAAAAATTTAGAGCAATGTAATATTGTTTGGAGGATTTCATCAATAGCTGACATTAGTTAGAGAACCATTGGAAAGTGTGAGAGTACTGGACAGCTCTTTCGTCCTAGTTTAGGACGCTTCATCAATACCCAGCCACGTGGGTGCGAAATGAGGATATTCTGGTTACAAGGCGAGTTCGTATGCCATTAAGCCACTGGGACATTTTCCAAAGGCCCATGAAGCTGTCCAGTACTCACTCACAGGCTTTCCAATACTTCACCAACTGATGTCAGCTCATAATGAAATCCTCCAACCAATGTAACAAAATCCCTACAAAACCAATACTTGAAAAAGAAATCTAATAGATGATATTTTTAGGTCCAACGAGAATCGACATCGCCACAGGATTCAAACCAAATGGCTTCCAGACTACTAGTGGAGAAGTTTGTTACTTGATTAAGAAGAAGCGGTGGGAGAGAGATAGAGACCCCAGTGTGACCATTGCTTTTATTTATCACTCAGTCATCACCTCTTTCACCAAAGTGTAACCATAAAAGATGAACGGATTGGTATAGGATGTTTTTATGAAGGAAAGCACGGCTAGGTCAGCCAGCGTACAAGTAAACTGTTCTGACTGACTGGTAACTGACATAAGTTTAAACAACATTATCCAGTGAGATTATTTCATGACGACAACGTAAACTAAGTTTGAGGTATAAATGCTTCTACCTCTGCAGCCATTGGCTTGAAATGTTGATTTCAAATTTGGCCGCTTTCTATCAGTCTGCACAAGCTACAAAATTAGTCAGTTATTTCACAAAGTGTTTGACAGTCAACCATGTAAGTGTTGTTTTCCAATCGTCTTAATACAGAATTAATGGGATAGAATATGGATTATAGTTTCTTTAGGTAAATGTGCTTGTCACCTACACACTCTATAATTTGTGGTTGTTGAGCTGGTCATCATCGTGAAGATGCAAGCCATTTCGAAAATTCGATGACAAGTTAAAGAATTTGTAAGGTCATTTAGTGTTTTGCATGAAAAGAGTCTTTCTTTTGTTGTAGGTCTTGATCTCTTGTGATTCCAAGTGGAACATGGTGCTTCGACAGCACATCTCCACTTTATCGTATTCTCTGAGGTCCTCTTAAACTAACACCATGATTAATGCCTTAGAGCCTATCATCTCCTACTCACACGATCTTCTCCATGTTGCCACACAAGTCGTTTCCCATTCAAATTCGATTGGTTTACATAATATGAACTCGTCATCGAGGAATAAATAAACATCGTCAGTGACAATACAATTGTCGCGAAATAAAAACGAGTCCAACAATTTCATCGAAATCAGGCTTTCATCGTACAACCTACACAAAACATGTGTAGTTCTGAAATTCCCTTTGGTTACCCATATTATTCTATTGAAATTTTTATGAAATTCAAATGTCTTCTCATTGTTGAGCCTAACATCATTACTGATCGCTTTCATGATGGCTGGCTGGCTCGATTACTGGTGGTTTATCGGATACCTCCGGTTGAAAAGTCTGATAAATAATGTAAGGATGTATTCGGAGTCAATGACCAATTCATTGTTTTACATCTATCTAATGATCACACTGACAGCGACAAGAGAGAGTTAGGGGTTTCGGAATCAATAGTAATGTGGTCGACCAAATAAATGCATGATTTCAAATGGAGAGAGAGAGAGGCGGAGTGAAGTATCAGTGTAAGAAGATGTTGAGGTACATGAATTGTGAGACTCCGTCAGATAGACAACTTGAATCTTACAAAGTGTTAGACAGATGAAAGTGTTGAAGACTCTTCAAGCACTTAGAGATTATCGCCATCGAACGGTTGGAGATAGTTCATTGGAACTACTCAGTAATCGAAAGCGTTCAACTTTCAACAAGTAAGGCGACATGCTGATTACAATTACAAAGTTGTATTTTTTAATTGATCTTGTGCTTCGTATTCACCAGGTGTGCCAATGTGGAACTCCTGATTGAATTGGCGATTCCTTCTCCTAACCCGGTTACACACTGCTCAAATAAGCAACAGTTGGATTATTGTGTAATTGTACAGTCCGATGAGAAACAACCGAAAATAGGCTTTCTCATGCCGATCGATGCATTCCCAATGAGATGTGAATCATCAAGCTTGAGATCAGAAGTTTCAGTGATTTCGATGGTGTTTAGTTTCGGTGGAATGGATTTGCTAGCCTCACACTCAACCTGCTCTCTCTGTTGGATTTGCTACCGACTAAATGAGGTTTAGTTGTGTGTTGGCCGATCGGCTGGTCAGCGGTAATTGAACCCACGACCAAGTACATGGTTGGCGATTATTCCACCGATGGATAAAAGACACACCGAGGAAATATATTCGCTTAAATTGCGTTCTATGATTGTCATAATCAGAATATTTATATGATGTTGAAGTTGTAATCAGACTGCTGTTAACTTTCATTATTCAGATTGTATGTGGTTGCAAAGATAACAAGGAAATCAGATGGATCCACGTCATCCTGCTTCATGTATTGTTACTACTCTGTGGAAAAGCATAAATCACCCACGACATCCAAAATGCTTCCGAAGTGTTTCCAACCCTCCACACAATGCTGTATCATCCAGTCCAACACAATCATCAATATAATCGACCGGTCTTCACTCCAAACACTTCACTGCATGTTCCGTTGTGAATTACTTCAAAGTTGGGATCATCACATAGTTGTTGAGTGAGATGAATGAAGGTTAGAATCATTGTGTAGTGTTGGAGTAGTTTTGAAATGACTTCACAGTCGACGATGTCAATCCCACCCCCTTTCAGTGTCGATTAGCTTGAAACGATGACCTCGTTGACAGTGTGATGTCTTTAGTAGTACAGTGGAGGAGTAGTGATGCATAACTGTTGATTACAACCCTCATGTATCGCATATTTTCATTTCACACTCAGTGCATCACTGACAGTCTCCCAGTCGAAGACCATCTCAGATGGTCTCATGATTAATTTCGAGTTCTTTTATATTTAAGTAGACATTGTCATATGCTTTAGTTCTGCTCAACTTCAGGTCAGTATGACTTGACGAAGGATTGTGTAGTTGTCAGCTTAGCACATTATTCAATAGAACAAGAACAGTGTGTTCGAGTGGCAGACGAGACTACGAAGAGGACTTGTTGAAGGAGACACTGGTGAGAAATGGTTATTTGGAGAGGGAGGTATATAACGAAGTATACTCATTAAAACATGGGAAAATAACATCAGAGACAACTCCTCTGAAGAAGAAGTCGTGTATGAATGTACTTCTTTTAAAGGGAGATACCTCTACTCAACTCTACTCAGATCTGTTTATCCAGAAGGAGACCGTAGTTGGAATAAGTTCACGTTTGTCTCACACTTTCATTTTACCTGTAATTCTCTCTCCCTTCACTCTATTTTCTTCACGCTGATGTTCCTGGATTTGCTACCATTATTATTATTATTATTGCTATTGTGCCTGATATATTGTTAGTTATTTCTTCAGGATATTTGTAAATCGACAATCGCAGTTGAGTGTTAGTCTCCGTGAGGAGTGTTCAAACTATCTTACCAGTTGACATCAGGCATGTCATCATCGTACTATTCAGTCCTATATTGCTTGCATATCGATATATTTATTTACTTCCTGTTATGACCGGAACTACGACCTAGTAGAATATGGGCGTATACTAACTTAATGGCTAGTCTGTCCTAATCGCACGTCGACAACAACGTCAACAACAACAACAACTGTAACAATGACACGGCCCACAGACAAATACAGAAGAGAAAATTGGACGTTAGTAAGAGACTTTTTACTGTCTCAAAACAGCAGTCAAAAAGAGTCCTAGCGCTTGCGTAAACTTGTGTTTATAATGACCTAGAAGGCACTAGTGTCACTGATAAATTCAGACAGTGATCAACCAATAGGACTTCAAAGGTCACCAGTAGGGTGAGAGAAAATCAGGTCTCCCATGTCCACACATTATTCTATATCACTTACATGTATTCTTCATATTGAGTTGTTGGTGTCTATGACCTTTGATCAGACATGATCATGTAAGTCTGATGCAATAGTGCACACTGCTTACAGTGTATGTTAAAATAATAATGAAAATCAAAACAAGTGACTCAGTGAAGAGAATCTTTTCAACGAATTCATTATCAAGCTGTACAGTCGTATTTATATTGATACATGGTTTTCAAGAAATTATATCCGCTAAGGGAATTGTATCATAGGTGTGAATACATGAGATAATAATAATAATAATATAAGTGTGAAATGCAATTAACATGTTTGTGATTATAATCGTAGTTAAATGTCAAGCGACAAAAGAATAAACCTCATATACAGAAAAATTCATAGGATTTATGCCAAGGATGTGAAATTATAGGATTGATTACTAGGCAAGTCGAGTAAAATAAAAGGTGACATAACATTGTGTGACAAAATAGACTGATTATGTATGTGTCTGTGGTCAAATTTTGATCACAGCTCATGAAATTTTATTGTTTATTTTGTTTTCGATGACCATTGATGACTCACTCAGACATGATGGATGGGACAAGGATTTCAATAACACGGTATACTTGTATGTAAGATTTAATACAGTGAAATATCATATCATACCATATCATGAATCAAAAGTCACTCTGAACGAAGAACATTCCCCACAATAAATACTCTTCAGGTTCTCACATTTTTAACACACAATATTTGTAATCGTTGCAATAGTGATTTGAATATTCCCATCATGATAATTACGGAAGATGAATTAAGGAAATACGTATTTTGAGGGATATTCTCATCAGACTTAACATTTGCACAATGGAATATTCGTCATAGACATTTGAATTATTGTGGTTAATAGAATATGTAGGATCGGAGTTGAGTGATGTGAATGAATGAATGAATGATAATCAAGGTGATCATAATAACAATAATAATAATAACAATATTAATATTAATAATAATGATTATACATTTCAACTGCGATCAAGATTCGTCAGAATAGTATGAAGACACCTGTGAGAAATTGGGAGCTTTCTTTGCAACTTATACGAGAACGTTATCCATTGTAACTATTTTTTTAACATTGCATAACTTATGTGTAAGCGATTTTTTACAATTATGCGCCGCTTTTCTTGAGCCCTCTGATTGGTCGAAGTTGTCCTTGACAAGCTAGTTCGCGCGTTCGTAGGTCATTTCGGTTTGGGTTCCTATAGTTTCGAGTTACCCAATTATTAGTCATCAATCTTTTCAAAACGCGTGGAGGTGATATGTAGTCACATGATACGATATCTGCCTTGTTTGCTAGTCTCAAATACTTTGCTTTGCGTCTATTGATCGTTAGTCTATCCGACCCACAGTTTATCTTGTCTCTCTGTCTATTAACTAGATAACAACGTATGACCTTTGTCACATGACATCGTAGCCAATCAGAATCACGTAAGTGGTAAGAAAAACAAAACAAATTACCTCTCTTACTGGTTCATGTCCATTAATTATATGATCTCCGATATGATCGTGTAGTGTACAATTGATTGACGCATTTGCTACTTTTCCACTCAAACAATAACACAATGATTGGGAATGGAGTTGATAATCATGGAGTGCATAATAGTGATGAAAGCGACCAAGGTTATCGGTGAGTAATGATATTTGTTGTGTTAATTTATCCTATCTGTTCTGTTCTGTTCTGTTCTATCCTGTCATGTGATGTGATGTGATGTAGTGTGATGTGCTGTGTTGTGTTGTGGTGGTCTTAGTCATTTACATTTCTATATTCAGGGTAAATTTCGAATGTGACTCAACTCTTGTGTGTGTGTGTGTGTGTGTGTTTGATTTACTATAGCACTGATAGTCTTGGAATAGATTGAAACTCGATTGTTTTAATTAATTCACTTTTGTAGTTGATGTTTGTTATTTGATTAGTTAGTTGGTGGAAGTGATTGTTGTTGTAGTCGTATGCGTGTATGTGTTTGCGTGCTCCTGTGCGTGTGCGTGTGTGTGTGTGTTTAAAGGTGAGGTTGTGATGGTGTCAGCACTGAAGAGGAGGATGACTGTGACTGAGGATGACGGCGACACATTGATTGAATGAATGGATGAATGAATATGTAGGTGGAGAGTGGAAGAGAATGATGATGGAGTATTGATCGGAAATCCATCGTTCGATAACGAGATGTGTTTCGTTGATTTCAGTTGGAAAGTGTGCAGTTATTTAACGATTCCTGTGTACATGGAGTGTTGATTGAGAAGAGAGGTGAGCAGTTCTTGTTGTTGTTTTTGTTGTCAGTTAGTAAGGCAATGTGAGTGTTCGTCGGAGCTTCGTGATTTCACAGTGAACTGCTGTGTGAACGGTGATGATATGGAGAGGGTTTCGATAGAATGTGACGTAGGATGGATGAAATGAATGTGATGGTGAGTGAATTCTGCGTCTCGCCGACTGTGTGGGTGGGTGTTTACACGTGTATGCATTCATTCTAGTGAGTGAGGTTGTATTTTGAAGTGTTTGTTTCCACTAGTTTGTTAATTAGTTTGAGTTGAGATGAATGAGTGAGTGAGTGAGTGACATGAATGAGTCGGAGAATGGTGGGAGCACACAGGAAGTGTTGTAGAGTTGTTTGTTTTTCGACTGTCACTATTCACCAATGTTTGCATATATCGATATGTGTTATCTATCTATTTATTCATTTATTGATTTATTTGCTCGTCTGTGACTTACTTGACGAGGCGAACAGTCAGAGGGGAAGGCAGATGGACAGACGGACACACAGACTGAGAGAATCTTCAATATGATGTGTCCGACTGATAATGAGGTGAATGTGGAGAGTATATGGGAAGGTGATTGTTATCGGTGATTGCGGAGCTGATTGTTGTCAGTGATTGTGGATAAGTTAATAGTAGATTAAATCAAGATGAGAGGGATTGGTCTGTGAGTGAGCGAGTGGGTGAGTGTTTTTGACTGTAGTTATGTAACTGTTGTGGTGAATTTGACAAGCTCTGATTCGTAGTTGAGTTGTATTGTGAGGATTGAATAACAGAATTTTCTCTCTGTCTCTCTCTAGATCTGGTGATGATGTGGATGGTGAGAGAAGACGACGTTTGGCTTTGCAGCTTCAGACGAAGATGTCATATCTGGATTTGAAGATTGAATATCTGAAAATGAAGAAACGCATTTTGCGTGAGAAGATAAATGGATTGTTGCGATCCTGAAGACAGCCTGAGGAATTATGCTCAAATGAGATATGCATAATTTTTATTCACTTCGATATTTGTAATAAATTTTGATATGTATTCACCAATGATGTTTTCATGAGTTTCCGTATCGAATGTTTTGCAAATAAGTTTCTGAGTAATGTGGCGTGTAATGTGAAACAGCGTATGTGTAAGTGGCGATTTTGTTGAGATCCGGTGGAGATTTTGTCTATTTCTCCTGTCGAAGTATTTGATGACATGATGGAGAGTGATGTAGGCGACTGATGTTCACTTACAGTCTAGGTGATGGCATTATATTGAAATACGTTTCATATTCTCACGATCCTTCGGGTAATGACACACGGAATTGTTTGTGTGTGTTCGTGTGTGTGTTTGATTCTTGGTGATATTCAGTTGGACGGACGGATCGATGGAGTGATGGATGATGTGAATAATTGATTGATAAGTCAGGCATCTTTGACTGTTCTGATTGTTCTCGATGGGATCAGAGTTGTTCTTGTGAGCATTAAAGTTGGTCATTGTGGGAGGGTATAAGTCTTATCTGTAATGGAGTGATGGGAGTTGTATTTTGATGAATTGTATATGGGGGATATGACTAGCCAGTTAGTTAGGTTATGGTGGTCACATTTCCTGTGGAATTCATGTATCGTCGTGTTAATTCCAACTTTATGGTATCGTTGAAGGAAAGTCAGATTTTCTCGACTGAGTGTGTTGAGTAACTGGCTGCCTGTCTGAGTGCCTGTGAGTAGTTATGACAGAGAGTCGGCTCTCGTACTACAAAATATAAAAATTCGACCGCACCATATTTGGCACGAGTATTGTGTGAAGAGACAAATATCAGAAAAGAACTTTTACAACTTTTAAATAATTAACTAATCTATAATATGTAATGATGCATATTAATGCATGTGTTATTTATTATATTATTTATTTATTATTCACTATGACCTAGGAATGGTGTGATTTTGTTGGGATTTTATTTTTTCCTATTAACTAGCAATATTTTAACATTTTATACATTTATATAATTATAAACAGAGCTAAACCATTGCAATATGTAAAAGAAACGCTGAAAATTCCATGCTGTAAATTGTTATTGTTGTGGAATATAGTGATTATTATTATTATATATTATATCGTACAGCTGTTGGATGAGATGTATAATTGTCGGTGGCACCTCGTAGTAGCGAAGTAGTTAGTTACCAAATCACCTCTCGAAGGCTTTTTCAAAGTCAATCAATAAAGTTGAGATAGAGAGAGGTGACTGCCATTCCAAGCTTTGTTCAATGATGATCCGTAATGTGGCGATCTGATCAATGCTTGACTTGTTTCTCCTGAATCCAGCCTGTTCCAGTCGAAGTTTTTAATCCAGGTTGGCTTGTTTGATTCTCTCCAGGATGATTCGGCTTAGTATTTTGCTTGGGATGGACAGGAGCATAATTCCGCGCCAGTTCTTGCATTGACTTAAGTCTCCTTTCTTTGGTAGTTTGAATAAGTATCCTTTCTTCTAATCCTCGGGTACTTTGCCTTCTTTCCACACCTTCTCCAGTAGTGGCGTCATCAAGTCCGCTGTTGTCTCTGGGTCCATTTTCAATGCTTCAACTGGGATTCTATCTGGTCCTGCTGCTTTTCCATCTTTTAGCACCTTGATTGCCTTCAGGACTTCTGATTTCGTCGTGGGGTTGGTGTTCACTGGTAGCTCTGTCTCCGTTGTTGGTATTGTTGAGTGCGTTGTAGGTGGTGGTCGATTTAGAAGTCTTTTGAAGTGTTCAGCCCAGTCTTTCCTTTGCTCCACTTCTTTGGTGAGTGACTTTCCATTGTCATCCTTCACTGGCTTAATTTGTGTCAAACTTTTGCCCGATAGGTACCTAGTTGTTCGGTAGAGTGTTGCGAGGTCTCCTTTACCTGCAGCTTGTTCTGCTTCACTTCCCATGGTTTCATAGTACTTTCTTTTGTCTTCTCTGGCACTCTTCTTTACTCTTTTGTTCAGTGTCTTGTAGTTTGCATTCAAATCCTGTTTTTGTTGCTCGGTGGTGCACTGGATAATCTTTTGTTTCACCATCCCTCTCTCTTCTATCAGTCTACAAGTGCTGCAATATATCGAGATCTAAATCTTACTACTCACAATTGTCGAGTAGTATGAAATTGAACACCAATGGAAAAGCCTCGCTTAAACAATCATTGCAATGCCATGGCCATGGATTTGGCCCATTTTTCACATGAGTCCATGTGCCTGTCGACCAGAATATTAACAAGCTGGTTAAGTGACAGCACGTTGCTTACCCTGCTGACAATCTTTAACATCCTGCGTAATATGTTATAGTCTTTCTTCAGTAGCCCTGGAAAAACTAAGGGGGAACAATAGAGAACAATAGGTAGAATGCGAGAATTAACGAATTGTAGGAGTAAGGGTTGGGTTATCCCAGAATATTTTAACTTCTTGATGTAGAAGGTAAGACGAAATATTTTCTTAGAAATCGCCAAGATATGAGACGACCAGGAGAGATCAGCAGATAGAATGACGCCTAGGTATTCAATTTCCGATTTGGTCTCTATTTCAGTGCCGTCGATGTTGCATACCTCGTGAGAGCCAACCAGTTTGTTTAGGTCGGATTTATGCCTAAAGGTGAAATTGACTGTTTGGCATCTGGAGGGGTTTAGGGTAAGACCGTTTTCCTTGAAACACTGGCTGATTTCTGACAGAAAGCCATTAAGTTTAGAGCAGTCGCTTTGACATTTGACAGGCAAAGATACAGTCAGGTCGTCAGCATATTTGACAAAATTAATGTCATTTGAAGATGGTAAGTCATGAAGAAAGAAAGAAAGGAAGAGAAGAGAAGTGGGGAGAGTACAGCACCTTGGGGGACTCCGGCTTCAGTGAGTACAGCAGAGGATGATTTACCTTCGTATTCGGTGTACTGCTTTCTGTTAGAGAAGTAGGAATGCAGCCAGTTAGTAACCCAGGACTCAGTTTTTGTCAAAGAGAGCTTATTTAGCAGGAGACATCTAGGCACAGAGTCGAAAGCAGAAGTGAAGTCGAGAAACGTGCAGCGGACATATTTGGCACCTTTATCTAGTGATGAGACGATGTTGTTGTGTAAGACAGCTGCAGCGTCTAATATGCTCCTACCCTGTCTATAGGCAAATTGTTTGGGGTCTTCAAAGTTTTTAAGGGAGGGTGCAAGTTTAAGAAGTATTAGTTTTTCCATAAACTTTAGAAACGGGGAAGTGATGGCAATGGGTCTGAACTTTACGTTCTTGCCGTTTCCAGGTTTAGGGACAGGGACAATTTTGATGTCTTTCCATGCATCAGGTACGAAATTTTTGGAGAAAGAAGCATTTAGGATGTTGGTTAGTGGAGAACACAACGCATCTGCACATTGTTTTAGAACATATGCAGGTATACCATCAGGGCCAAGGCTACGTGAGGGCTTGAGCGTTTTAAGACATTTTAGAACATCGAGAGTATTAAAGTCATGAAAGTTTTCAGCTACATGATAGGTAACATTAGAAGTAGTTAAAGTAGAAGGACAGCGTATAAAAGACTGATTAAGAGCACTAAAATCATAAGAGGGAAAAGCATTACAACGCTTACTATTGCCAGTAATTTCATTAAAAAGTTTCCACATGCTGATAGGAGATTCGCATGGTAAAAGTGTATCATTGTAGATAGCACTAAGATTTTTGATTTCAGATTTGATTTGAGCATTAATCTTTTTGAGTCCTAACTTGTCTTTGGATTTGTATAATGTTTCTTTTTGCCTGTGAATTTGTTTGAGATAAGGAGATGAGAAGCGGTCGAGGCGTTTGAATAGTGTTTGTTTGGGACAGCATAATTCAAGGCAGAACTTAAGATAATCCGTTATATTGACAATTGTGTCATCTAATGAACTTTCATGGAATAAATCCCAGTTAGTATTTTTTAACATGCACCTTAGATTGAGTAAGTTGTCGGATGAGTAGCATTTTTGTTGCGCTTTCATAGACAGATGTGAGAAGACTTTAGGATGTGTTTTACTGTATATTTTTGGTAGAACACGAACAACAGAGTGATCAGAGTTGAGGATCGGTGCACGTCTACGTGCTTCATATATTCCTTCGTCATTTGTAAAAACTAGATCAAGTGTTTTGTCAAGTCGAGTGGGAAATTTGACAATATTTGAGTGCCCGAGTGCTTCAAGGAAAGAGCAATCTGACGAGTTGAAGTCCCCAGCAATAACAGATAGAGAGTTATTGAAGTTGGCAGCGGCAAACATGGTGAATTCATCAGCAAAATTTGAAAGATTAGATAGTGAGCAACTTGGAGAAATGTACATGTTTGTAATAAAGATGTGTTTATATTTGGGGAGATGTTTGTGACGACATTTGACGGTGATACAGTCTATGAAGTCATTTGAGAATGAGAAGCAAACATTATTAGAAATAGACCATTTGGAGTGGATAAAAGTGGCAACGCCGCCCCCATTTTTCTTATTACAACATTGTCGGTCTTGTCTAAATAGAATGAAGTCCTTTAGTGAGATGAGATTGTCATCATACAGTTCATGTAACCATGTTTCTTGCAATGTGATTATCGCAGTATTGTGATAGGTGTCAGTGGACATCAAGGATTGTAGGTACATTATCTTGTTTGGCAGAGAGCGGCAGTTAGTGTTCATTTTGACAGGGACCATGGTTAAGTGTTTTAGTGTACGTTTAAGAGCTCTCTGCCAACCACTACGATGCTTCCTTCTTGATTTCTTGGGAATATGAAAGTCGTTGGGTCGTAAATGATTAATAAAGTTACGAGAGTAAATGATCCTTTGAGAATTCATATTTGGGTGATAAATAAATGGAGTAAATGGTAGGTTGGATACAATATGTAGATGTTATAATAGCAGGCCCAAAAATTCAAACAGGCCGCCAAGGTCAAGAAAAGAGAACTGAGAACTGCTGAGAACTGTGTGCATTCAGCAAACATTTTGTCCAGAATATATCTGTTATTATTCATCATCAGGTGCACTCGAGAATAAAGTTCACAGAAGTTATCGGTTCACTTTTATTCACGCTTTGTACTTCGAAGAATAAATGAACACCTTTTAACCCAACCCACTACCCCAAATATGTAATTAAATCCCTCACCACTCGCACCCAACATATCTGTAGTCGCCATGTTCTAGAAACTGAATTAGATGCTTTGAGAGAAATTTTCATCCAAAATGGATACCCAACAAGTGTCATTCATAAAGACATCAAAGGAATAATTAAGAAAAAATGAAACTTCACTTGCGCCGAAAAACAAACTCTACATTGTCTTGGATGTCAAGAGAGATTCGACAGGTGATATTCTCAAGAGGAGGATCGCATCATCTCTGAGAAGAACATTCTCTGCATCAAGGCACAGAATAGTGTTCTGCAGTCGCCCAGTGATCTGCAGAAGCCCTTAGGACAAGATGTCGCATCTGGCTACCACATCTGTGTGCATATATCAGTTCACCTGCTGCTGTTGTGCAGTCAGCAATGTACATCAGTCGTTCGACGCGCATCCTGTTGAAGATGATCCAGCCAGCATGGTTTCGAAAATTCAATAGTGGTGCTGTGAGGAGTGGGATAAGTGAACACTTTGTGAACACTTATCATTCAATCTCAACAAACTCCTCCTGCTTCAAAGTAATCTACACAGTCAAGAATAACCTACCAAATGCAATACACTCACGTCTTATTTGTATTGCTGAAGCTGTGTCCATTCACATAAAGAAAACTGAGCTGTGCATACGAGGGAGAATTACTCAAACACTTCTACTATCATGGTAACAACTTTGTTAATTTTGATGACTTAATTTTGCATGTTTTCTTGTCTCTCTAATTGCTCAAAACCTTGTATTCATTCAGAAGTCTTACTTGATTTCACATTCTCTACTTTGTTTCTATGTGCATCCTGAGTACAACTCAATTATCAAACTATTCATATCACTACGTAACTTCATTTTGACGATTGTTTGTGACACCTCATCACCTTTGTTACTACACTAGTTTCATTAACACCCAATTTTCTTGAGCGTTTTCGTATTACGGTACTCCAAACCAAAGTTACTAATTCTCACCGCTTTACTTAAAATAACCATAACCAATTGTATTTTGGTTTGAAATATATATATATATGAACTGTGATCAAGATTTGACAGAATAGTTCGAGTGACAAGTAGACATCTGCAAAAATAAAACTTTTGTAAATCCTCAGGGAAATCCAAATGAGTAATTCCAACGTTTCCTACCTTCAGAAAACTGATTCGAACTTCCTCAGGGAACTTAATCGAAATTAACACAACACAGGTTTATATATCAATAAAAAGGACATCTCTTGTATATAAAGGCATTGTCCAATCATATGAGTCATGAAGCAGTCATAACAATATTATATACAAAATTTCATGAACGGTGATCGAAATTTGATCTCAGACATATTATATTGATAATTCACCTGAGTCAGCCATCCCCATCCCCATCACCTCGAACACACACTCAACATCTAACTGTGCAGTCTGAGTGAGAAGTGAAGTAACCAAGTGAACAATACTCTTTACTCACATATCAAATCACATCACACCACACCACACCACACCACCGATCACCTCTCACTTCACATGACATTTGAACTAACCATAACCAGTAACAAACTCCTCTCCAACAGTTCGTATGATCATCGCCACTAATTCTCCTCGAAATATTACCAAGACAATTAAAGCCAACCGACCAACTTCGCTTTGTGTATAAACTATTTAAAAATGAAATTATAATTATAATTAACTTTACTTCTCTGAGTGCACACATTCCATTCCCATCGTCAACTACTACTCACCGTAGTCTTACCACCTAACCTGGATAGTGTGTGTTTCTTTCACTTCCACTGTCTTCCATGATGACCATGATGATGATGATGATGATGATGATGATGATGATGATGATGATGATGATGATGATGATGATGATGATGATGATGATGATGATGATGATGATGATGATGATGATGATGATGATGATGATGATGATGATGATGATGATGATGATGATGACCCAGTAGTCTCTCACACAGCATATTCAACAAGCCTCGAGTAGCTCATCGACCTCTCTCCTGTCAATGAACAATGTGTGTCCATAGCTCTCTCACTCGCTGCTGTCTATCCTGATCAGGAGAACTCACACGAATAGACGGAAATAACGAGGATGATATTGATGCGATTCGGGGGGTGTGACACACTGGTCATCGCCCTGTTTTCTCACGCATGCTTTCCACACTACTTCAGTCTCTCTTCCTCTCGATCCTCATGCCTGCCTGCCTGCCTGTCCTGTAAGTTTAACACGCATACATCCCTAATGTCATCCAATTTCTCATCTTCCAATTCAGCCTGTTCCAGTTCAGGCAGTTTGGCTGTTGATTCATTCATCGACTGATCAATCGATCGAACGAAGGCGTAGACTAAACATTGTTATGTTATATTATGCGATGTGATGTGAATATATCATGAAGATAAAGTATTACTATATTTCAATAGTTTACACACAATGATAAGTTTTGTTGTTGGTAATCTTTCGAGCGGAATTACTGCCCGTGTTCACACCACTGATGGAATTGTTTTATTCACGCCAGTGACTACAGTTTTATTACATTGCTGGGTCATGAAAATGTGGTTAACTTCCCAACTCGACAAGATACTTCGCTTGATTTAGTATTCATAAATGATTCTGGAATATACGAAACTCGTAAAAGAGCTTCACTCTCAAACTCTGATCACTGTATTGTACGAGTTCTACCCAAAGTTTACGGAAAGTTACACAAAAAAGCCTTCTCTCTCTAACTTGTCCAAGAAAGTTGTTCACAGATGTTACTCAAATAAGAATGTACAACATCTTAGGAACATGCTCAGTGACACAAGATGGGATCTGTTTAATGATGTTTCACTTGATGACACAATCTCTAATATTACGTCTTATCTGAAATTCTGTTTTGAAATCTGCTGTCCAAAAGAAACACTATTCGTCAAATTCGACCGTTTCTCCTCCCCTCAACTTAAAATGCTTCGTAGAGAGAAGGAAAAGCTATATAAAATGAAAGATAAAAGTGGTGTAAAAAGAAGTAACTTCCTTATCAAGTCTGAAATGCAGAGATTGAATGTTATATATAACCAGAAATTCATATCCTGCAAAAATGCTTCAAATATGTGGAAACTATTCAAGGAAATCACTGGTGGTAAGCAGATTAACAATATTCCGTATTCTTCTGATGTATGTACTCTTAATAAATCTTTTATTTATTCTCCCTCAAATTCCATGCTTCCCAGTATCACTAGTGTTAATAATAGCCCCTTTTCAGGTTTTAACACAAATGATGTTCAAAAGTGCCTCAAGTCTCTGAACTCTTCCCAGAGCTTAGGTCCAGATCATGTACCTAGTATTATTTTCAAAAAATGTTCTGATATTCTATGTTACCCTCTCACTGATCTGTTTAACAAATCTTTTTCCAGTAATACTGTGCCTGCTGTTTGGAAAGACATTAAAGTTGTACCCATACCTAAATTGTCTACTGGAGCATGTGTCAAATTTACACCCATTGCTATTACCTCTCCTTTTTTGAAAACTATGGAGAAACTACTTTCACTTAGTCTTGTACCCTCTCTTAAATCCCTTAATGACCCAAAACAGTTTGTCTATAAGCACAGTAGAAGCACTTTAGATGCAGCCGCCGTCTTATATCATAACATTGCTTCCAGTCTAGACAAAGGGGCTAAATTCGTTCGTTGTGCCTTCCTAGACTATACATCTGCTTTTGACTCGATCCCTAGGGACATCTTGTTAAATAAACTTGCTGTAAGTGAAACAGAATGTTGGGCTGCTAACTGGTTACATTCTTATTTCTCAGAAAGAAAGCAGTACACCGTATATAAAGGGAAGTCTTCGACTTCATTACCTACTGAAGCTGGTGTCCCTCAAGGCGCTGTCCTTTCTCCTTTTCTTTTTTCTTTCTTCTTACATGACTTGCCTCAGTCTGATGAAATAAACTTTGTGAAGTACGCTGATGATTTAGCTGTTTCAATGGCTGTTAACTCCCAGCTAGATTGTACCAAAATAAATAGCTTTCTGTCGGAAGTCTGTAAATGGTCTGAGTCTAACGGTCTTAAACTGAATCCTTCTAAATGTCAAACTGTTAATTTCAGCTTAAGATGTAAACGACAGTTAAAAGAAGCCGTCGATTCTCATGACAGTTGTAAGATTGATGACAATGATATAGGAATTAAAACTGAAATTAAGTATCTTGGACTTATTCTCTCTTCCGATCTCTCCTGGTCTTCCCATGTCTCAGCGATCTCCAGTAAAATATTCCGCCTGACATTTTACATTAAGAAGTTAAGGCACTCGGGTATAACTCAACCCCTCCTCTTACAGTTCATAAACTCTTGCATCCTACCTATTCTTCTGTATTGTTCACCCCTGCTTATTCTTTCCTGGTTTGCTTAAAAAGGACTTTGTCACAATTCGTAGAATGCTGAAGACTGTCAGTAGGATGAGTGGTGTCCCAGTGGACTACATAGTTAACGTCGTTGTCGATAGGCATTTGACTTCGTGCAGTAAATTTGCTAAA
This sequence comes from Trichobilharzia szidati, assembly GCA_944472155.2. Taxonomy (NCBI): domain Eukaryota; kingdom Metazoa; phylum Platyhelminthes; class Trematoda; order Strigeidida; family Schistosomatidae; genus Trichobilharzia; species Trichobilharzia szidati. The sequence continues at coordinate 78,780,087 of OX235274.1, read as the reverse complement.
GGGATTTTGTCTGACTTGGAGCACGCACCACAGCACCCTCAGCTTTCACCTTGCATCTCCTCAGGTAGAACAAGAAGTGACTTCAGAAAAGTGTATGCTCGCACATCTAAGTATAAAAATTCTATGATACCATACTTGGCCCGTATTTTATGTGATGAAAATAGCGTCAGGCAGGCAAGAATTGACTAACCTTTTTTCATCTAGTAAATAAACAATCTCCTCCGTCCATCCTTATATGCCTTCAAGTTTCACTTTTATTATTTCTATTATATTTATGGTCCTGTTGCTTCTTTGTTTTTACTTTCATAACTGCAAACACCAACTTATCTCTATGACTGCTGTAATCTTTGTTTTTTCCCTCACCATATCATGTAAAGAGAACATTATATTCAATATTTTTAATCATGCAAGGATTTGTATACCGCATTGACAATACTCTGTGAAACAAGCCCATGGAAATTTTCACTTGTATTATTATCATTATTAACTTGGCTGTTATTATTATTATTATTTCCATTTTATATGCTGCATGTTTTTTTATTTTTTTTATATTAACCCTATTGTAAATGTGGAAAATTTTCTATGTGATTAATTTTATCTATAATTTGAAGAAATTAGATGCAATATTGTGATTAATGCTGAAAATTCCATTCTGTATCACAAGTACTGTTTTTGGAATAAAGTAAATCATTATTATTATTGTTATCATTGTGTGTAAACTATTGAAATATAATTATACTTAATTTCATCTAATCCACAATGCTCAAACTTTTTACGGGCATCATGAAAACTTCAACATCTCGTTTTCCACCAATCATGAAGTAGACATGGATAAATCAATGAGTGAATGAATGAATGAAAAGGATTGAAAATCTGATGTAGACCATAGAAACACACACACACACACAAGCGCACGCACACAGCTAGACAAAGAGACACAGAGAGAAAAAGAGAAGTGGTCATAACTGCTTGCATGCATGCACGAAAACTAAGAACAGTCCGATTATTCACCAGTAATTTCTACAACGATCTGGAAAACAAAACAAATCACAGGCTGCAACAAACAACAACCAATGAGCATGCTTGATTCCAAAATCCTGTGACCTCAATCACCTCTCAATCAGCAGAAAACAAGGCCAACATGTCTAGCCAACACTCGTGTGTGACCTAGTGACGAAAACCACTGGAACATCCAATGACAACCCTTCCATATACATACACCTATGATAATAAGTTAGACACTGTCTCTATATTACATCAACATATTTACAAAAACACGCAGAAATATACCAGAGAAATACACTAACCGAGAATAACACCGCGACATACTGAAACAAATTACGGAATATCTCCAAAACCGCTCGATTATAATTATTACTACTACTACTATTATTATTATTACTATTATTATTATTTATTATGGCCTATACATCTGCGACACAGAATGATGAAGCAGTCAAAGAAACAGCAAAGCAATTCATACCGATGAAATACACAAAGAACGAGGTGAAAGAATTCACACAACTACTAATCAAATACAAGAATATGTTGAGGGATGGAGAAAGAAGTCAGCCATCACTGCTGATGAAGAGAAACATGTGGATGCAATTCTCAGAATATCTGCACTCGAAGGGATATCCGAGACGACACTGGACTCGACTCCGTTATAAGGGACAGAAAATGCTGAGAAAGTTGAATCTCACGATGACAGACAGACTGGACTCAGTGTGTCCCGATACTCCGAAGTCTTGTGAATCCGCCTCTATTCATCATGTGGCGGTCAGTGTTAATGGAGATTCCCATGTGGGTGGTCAGTGCACTTCGGTATGTTCACATTCCATAACGACATGTTAATCCTATTGAATGAAGGTAGGCAATGTTGACTCGAGTGTTGGTCAATTGAGTCTGCCGTTACTGACTCCCTCACCATGTGTTTGGATATCACCGAGACCCCACATTAATTCGACGCCTTCTACGGTCTCCACTGACACGAATCCTTCAAACACGATGGGTCTGAGAATCTTGAACGTCTACTCAATAGCTCCTATTCCCCAAAATTTGTGTGTTCCATACGACTCAGTGGAGAAGACTGTGATTCGTACGAATAGGAGCGACGAGTTGACAAATGGAGTTCGAGCACACAGTGGAGTGGATGAATCTGTGAGTGTTTTGAATGGTGTTGGTGAGGTGAAGGGTTGTGGTGTTGGCGATGTGGGAGTTGGTGAAGGGTGTGATGGAGGAGGTGATTCTGGCGTGAGTGAGACTATTGATTTGTCGTTGTCGAGTGATGATGAGGAGAGTTGTGAGGAGATGGATGTGAATGGAGTTGGTGATGATGTAGTGGGGAATGGTGATTCAAGTGACCGGGGTTATAGGTGAGTAATGATATTTGTTGTGTTAATTTGTCCTACCTGATCTGTCATGTGATGTGATGGGGTGTAGTGTGATGTACTGTGTTGTGTTGTGGTGGTCTTAGTTGGTCACTTCTCTTGATTCAGGGTAAATTTCGAATGTGACTCAACTCTTGTGTGTGTGTGCATGTGTATTTGATTTACTATAGCTTTGATAATCTGGGAATAGATTGAAACTCGGGTGTTTATATTATTTCACCTTTGTAGTTGATGTTTGTTATTAGGTAAGTTAGTTGAATTGATTGTTGTTGTGGGTGTATTCATGTATGTGTTGGCGTTCGCCTGTGCGTGTATGTATGTAAAGGTGAGGTTGTGATGGTGTCAGCAGTGAAGAGGAGGATGACTGTGACTGAGGATGAAGGCGACACATTGATTGAATGAATGAATGTATGAATATGTAGGTGTAAAGTGGAAGAGAATGATGATGGAGTATTGATCGGAAATCCATCATATGATAACGAGATGTGTTTCGTTGATTTCAGTTGGAAAGTGTGCAGTTATTTAACGATTCCTGTGTATATTGAGTGTTGATTGAGAATAGAGGTGAGCAGTTGTTGTTGTTGTTGTGAGTTAGTAAGGCGATGTGAGTGTTCGTCGGAGCTTCTGCTGGCCGACTTGGTGTTCACACGTATATGCATTCATTCCAGTGAGTGAGGTTGTATTTTGAAGTGTTTGTTTCCACTAGTTTGTTGATTAGTTTGAGTTGAAATGAATCAGTGAGTGAGTGAGTGACATGCATGAGTCGCATAATGGTGGGAAGCACACAGAAAGTGTTGTAGAGTTGCTTTGCATATATCGATATGTGTTGCCAAGAAAAATTACTATAAATTTGCGGTTTGTACAGCTTGAGAACGATATTGCGGAATATACACATTTGATCATAGGGAATAAAAAGACGGTTGCAGCGACGGTTGCTGCAACCGTCTTTTTGTTGTAGAGTTGTTTGTTTTTCGATTGTCACTATTCACGAATGCTTTGCATATATCGATATGTGTTATCTATCGATCTGTTTATTTATTTACTCGTCTGTGATTTACTTGACGAAGTGAATAGTCAGAGGATAAGGCAGATGGACAGACGGACACACAGACTGACAGAATCTTGAATATGATGTGTCCGACTGATAATGAGGTGAATGTGGAGAGTATATGGGAAGGTGATTGTGAAAACTGTGTAGCTGATTGTTGTCGGTGATTGTGGATAAGTTGATAGTAGATTAAATCAAGATGAGAGGGATTGATCTGTGAGTGAGTGAGTGGGTGAGTGGGTGAGTGATTTTGACTGTAGTTATGTAACTGTTGTGGTGAATTTGACAAGCTCTTATTCGTAGTTGAGTTGTTTTGTGAGGATTGAATAACGGAATTTTCTCTCTGTCTCTCTCTCTAGATCTGAAGATGACGATGTGGATGATGGTGAGAGAAGACGACGTTTGTCTTTGCTGTTTGAGAAGCAGATGAGACATCTGGATTTGAAGATTGAAGTTGTGGAAATGAGGAAACGCTATTGGTGTGAGAAGATGAATTCAATGTCGCGATCTTGAAGACAGCCTGAGGAAGTATGCTCAAATGAGATATGCATAATATCTATTCACTTCGATATTTGTAATAAATTTTGATATGTATTCACCAATGATGTTATTGTGAATGCGTTACTGTATCGTATGTTTTGCAAATAAGTTTCTGAGTAATGTGGCGTGTAATGTGAAACAGCGTATGTGTAAGTGGCGATTTTGTTGAGATCCGGTGGAGATTTTGTCTGTTTCTCCTGTCGAAGTATTTGTTGAGATGATAGAGAGTGATGTAGGCGACTGATGTTCACTCACAGTCTAGGTGATGGCATTATATTGAAATACGTTTCATATTCTCACGATCCTCTGGGTTATGATACACGGAATCGTTTGTGTGTGTGTATTTGATTCTTGGTGATATTCAGTTGGATGGAGTGATGGATGATGTGAATTATTGATTGATAAGGCAGGCATCTTTGACTGTTCTGATTGTTCTCGATGGGATCAGAGTTGTTCTTGTGAGCATAAAATTTGGTCAATGTGTGAGAGTATAAGTCTTATCTATGATTGAGTGATCAGAGTTGTATTTTGATGAATTGTATATGGGGGATATGACTAGCCAGTTAGTTAGGTTATGGTGGTCACATTTTCTGTGGAATTCATGTATCGTCGTGTTAATTTCAAGCTTATTGTATCGTTGAGGGAAAGTCAGATTTTCTCGACTGAGTGTGTTGAGTGCGTTGCTGGCTGCCTGTCTGAGTGCCTGTGAGTAGTTATGACAGTGATTCGACTGTCATGAAGTTAATTTTCTTATGGTGACTGTATACATTGCCACAAAAACAGACAGACAGACAGCGGAAGTGAGAGAGAGAGATTGTATGTCGTGGAGGGGTGTTGAACATGATGATTGACAGTGAGGGATGTGGTGATGGTGATGAGAATACTCGTTGGATAGATAGGCTGGTAGTGCACTGACACTCGTTAATGTTTCCGTTATTATTACTGTTTGATCGGTATGATTATTGTTAATATTACTGATGTTATTGTTATGTGATAAGTTATCTTATCATGCAAGGGTTGAATTCGATGAGAATTTGGATGAGTTTGGGATGAGAATTGTCGGTGAATAAGTAGATGAATTTGAGGGAAGTTGGTGTAGGTGACCTCCAACTCTTCACACGAGTTTAATCTGTGGACTTTTCAGAAGTCATCAACTGTGAAGGTTGTTTTTCGCAATGTGAGTGAGTGATTGAGTGGGTTAGTGCTTTGAATTGCACAGAAATGATGAAGCAAGATTAGCGTATGCAGTGACTGACTATTTTGTCGTGATGAATTGGTGATGGTTGTTGTCTAATTAATTCTTGACTAGTTTTATTGGTGTGTGTGTGTGTGTGTGAGTGACAGAGAGAGACGCACAAATACTGATGACGATGTATGTGAAGATGAATTAAACTGGTGGAGAGTGTCAGTAACAACTGACATCATGCAAATATGTTGGATCACCGTGAATCCCTTTCGGAATGTCGACTGTTTACGCCTTCAAGTTTTGTCAATTGAATCTTGTGAAAGAAGTTTCGTTGATGTGATTAACTTGGGAGAGCTAGAACACTGACTGATGTGATGTGTTTCCAGACGGCTGAGAGCTACAGTCACATGAGACGATTGTGAAGTGAGCACAGGTGATTAAGAATGAGTCAGTGTGTTGACTGACGTGAGCATATTTTGAGACGAATATGACTGAGAAATAAGAGAAATGAGGAGGTCAGTGGTTGATTTCGAAGGAATTGACTGACACGTTCGTGTAATGGAGGAATCATTTCACGGGACGGAAAGCTTCGTCTGTTTCCATATCACAGCCCTCATCATGTGATGACTCATGTGAAATATGGGCCAAATCCATTTTATCTAACTCACACCACCCTCTTCACTCACAACTCTCCCCTTGCATTTCATCAGGTAAAACCGGAAGCCAGTATAGAAAACTATATGCTCGCACCAGCAAGTACAAAAACTCAACCATACCCTACTTAGCTCGTGTTCTGTGTGATAAAGAAAGCATTAGGCGTGACACCTATAATTCATTAAATAGTCAGTAGTACAACTGGATCTCGTCTTTCCTACCCACATCATCAATAGGTACAACATTTTCTTTCTTTCTTTTCCTTTTCTCTCTCTTCTTTTTCCGTAATGTGCTGCTTTGTTTCTTTCTCTCGCTTACGCCAGTTAATAAGACAGCTCCCACTTTTCTAACACCTTCAAACACTGTTTCAGCTTTACCTTTGCTACTGACATGCCAATGTATTGTTGTAATAATGAACTGTGGTTTCCTCAATCTATGTAGAATTCTATTTATTGATAATGTACTAACTGGATGCAATACTGTAGTAAAAATGCTGAGAATTCCATTCTGTATCACAAGTACTGTTTTGGAATAAAGCAAATTATTATTATTATTATTATCATGTGTAGATTTCAATCGTCACTTGTGGAATAATTGAGTGTGGAGAATTTTATGCTACTACTAGCTTTCCTGATTCCAGCATATAACATCTGAATTGAAAATGCCTGTCGGGATAGTTGTGTAATGTAGGATGTGGAGCTGAGAATGCAGGAAGTGAATGTTCTGCATCTTCCAGCAGTCTAACGACTGTATGTGAGATTGAAGTTTGGAGGTGAGGTAGGAGAGGGGCGATGGTTCGATATGTTAGGTCGTATGTGTACTAAGGATAGAGGACATTAGTGCCGAACGAGTTGTTTCGAGTGACGCCCCAAACTGATAGGATCCCACACACTTTGTTATTGTTCAATTATTTTAACGACTGTTAATCTCGCATAAGTGGTATATTATCATTTCCCAGGCACTTTGTTATTGTTCAATTATCCTAACGACTGTTAATCTCGCATAAGTGGTATATCATCATTTCCCACGCATTTTGTTATTGACTATTACGACCAATTATTTCAAATACTGTTAGCTGTCTGTATTGGTTGTAAAAATGTATAAATACCATTTCCTAAATAAGTTTCTTCGTCGTAGTTTGTCGTAGTTGTTGTACTACAATACACAGTCACAGACCAGCTTTTGTCTTTTAATATTTGCGTGGTTCGCTGAATCGGAAGGTACCAGAAGCAGATAGGCATATTAGTCAGGCGCAGACAGAACAAGGCGACAACGTCCTCATTTAATTCGGCTACAGTTATAACACAAACACACACACACAGGGTCGATCACTAGTATGTACTTGAAGGAGAATAATGAGAATTTGATGGATGTGCGAGTTGAGCGTTGACAACGATTTCGCGTTATGTCAGCAGCGGTCGCCACTCATTGATTGTTAGAGCCAGATTCGAAGACGCCAGACAGCCGAACTACACACTTCCACATGCTTGAGTGCAACACTCGAGAATTTCACGAGTCGAATCAACCAACACCACCACCACAACCACAACCACAACAATAACAATAACCAACTCTCCTGAGAAGGACTCGGTTTCAATGCACTGGGTAACTTGGTAGGTGAATGGTCGGGCTGGCTGAATGGGATACGCATACATCGTGAACATTCGGATGATGACACTTGTGTCTTCAATGCATTCTTCAAGTAGGTGTGTGTGTGTGTGTCTGTGATGACAGGGCATATCATCACAGAATCACTGAACTTTCCGAGGTAATATAAGGAGAGGCTGATCGTGTATACATTTAAATATATTTGTAGACATTGGTGAGCCCACTCACTCAACTACCGTCATTTCTGGTGTCACCAATAGAATGTTTTCTTCACATCACCCAACTCACACTGTCACCTGTCGTCTGTCGTCCACCACTTACCCTCTTCATATTTGTTTGTTTATTTATCTATTTATTAATACATTTCAATCAGTATGGAAGGAAGTCATTCTTGAAGAGATTCGACGATGATAATGACGATGATGAAGATGATGGTGGTGGTGAAGAAGAAGAAGCCTTGGTTTATAGATACTTGGTGTCAGCGGCAATCACTGAGTTATCCACTTCGAGTTGGTACATGCATAATAGTGCTTGATGTGGTGTTCGTTGCAGTGTAGTGCAGTGCTGTGGTGGTGCATTCATTCATGTGTCATGTTGTCGTACACGGTGTTTGAGCTGCCTTTCGTCACACTCACTCCCTCTCCTTCTCTCTGTCTCTCGTTATCTGTCTCTCTGTTTCTGCCATTCGCATTCTGTGCAGTTAGTTGTGAGGGTCGGAGGCGTGTGGAGAATGTGACTTTGTCATCCTCCTTCTAAAGGTAGAAATAACACTCTTTTCTGTCAGAACAGAACAGAACAGAACAGAACACAAGAGAACTGTTCGCTCATTGTTTGTGAGAAACCTACAACAACAGAAACAACGACACAACAAGAGACAAACCATTTGTTGTAATATCCCTTATTCATAACCACTTACTCACTCAATTACGCTTCTCCAGACATACACACACAGAGTCTCGGAATAACGAACCAACGAAGGAAGGCAGGAACGAAAACGATGTGTGATGTGGTTAGCGTGAAAATACACGTGACTGCTCTCCAACTTACTTCTCTGATTCATCGATTCATTCATTCACTCACTCACTCATTGATTCATTCATCGCTCTGCTGTCGACTCTGTATGAATTGGTCATCATTTGCAAATTGACAGTTCACGATGATAAGGAAGCATCATCAACGTGATTCGTTGTGTGTCTCCAGTCATCTTGTTTCTGAGATATAGGCGAATTTCTGCGATCCAGCTGAACTCATCGTTACAATTAGCTTCTCTCACTGACATCATCTCTATGATTCACGTGTTTTAAAGCAATTAGTTCCCTTTATGAATTTCGACAACACAATAAGAAGACGTAGTTTATCTGAAACGTGTAATGTATTGGCGCAACACATTTCGGACATTCTGATCACACACGTACTTGTCATACACAGTTTTTATATAATGCAAGAAGGCATGAATAATTACAATACAGGTCAGATTGTATACAGGTCAAGGTCACAAATAATGGGTAGGGAGACACAAAAGGTGTGGGTAAGAAAGATAAAAGGAGAAAAAAACAAGGCAAAGAAGGGGTTGAAAATATTAGGAAGTAAATTAGTCCTTGGTTCTAAATTGAATTACCAAGGCAGGTTTAAGGTGATAACAAATAATTTTTGGACACATAAGACAGGTTTAAGTCTTTTTATGGCTAAGGCTTCAATGAATTTAAGTATGTGGCCCAACCTCGTTTTATATATCGGCTTAAAGGCACTGTTGAAATCAACCTTATGACCCGTCTCTATAATATGCTTGGCTATAGATGATGTTGGACATCTATTTCCGGGTTCAATTGTGTCTGGTGATTTCATTTGTTGCTGCAGCCACTTTGGAATGTGTTCTGTAGCCCTAACCTGCAGAGACCGATGGGTCCTCCCTATGTACGTGTCTCCACACATACATGTAAATTGATAAACACAGTGGGATGTGACACTATCGTTCGGATGATGTGAGGGTTTACAGAACAGCATAGTCCTCGTTTTCTCTATGAAGATAAGTTTAGCTGCATAATAGGTTCTATTGATTGCGGCCTTTAGTCTTTGTCTAGTGACTAAACTTTGTTGATCACCTCTGAACGGTAAGGATATGTAAACATCCTTTTTGGGAGCTGATTGGATTGGTAAAGCTCTATGGTTGACACTTCCGTAACGTCTAATAAATCTCAGTGGGTAATTGTTGTCTAACAATATTTCAGTGAGGTGTTGTCTTTCTTCTTCAATTGTATCGGCAGTACATATACGGTGAATGCGCTTAAACAAACATTTAACCAACGCCTTCTTATACTGTAGTGGACAGAAACTATGATAATTTAGGTACTGTCCCGTCCATGTGGACTTTCTGTAGACAGATCGTTTTACTGACCCATCTTCTCGGCGGGTTATTAGTACATCTAAAAATGGCAGGCATCCATTATTCTCTTTAACGTATGTTAGTGATATACTGTTTTGTGCTCTATTGATCCGGTTCAGGATTTCTACGGCGTCTGTCGGTTTATCACAAATGACTATTATGTCATCTACATATCTTTTATAAAAATAAACTTTTCCAATTTCTTTATCCACTAGGTTCTCGACATGCGACATATATATATCAGCTAACAATGGACCTAGGGGGCTTCCCATGGCAACACCATCGATCTGGCGATAATGCTCGCCCTCGAATGTAAACTTAACATTCTTAGTACAAAGAAGCAGTAACTCTTTTAAGTAGGAAATGGATACTGGTAATAGGAAATCATTGTCAGAGATGTAATCGCATAAAATGTCAACCGTCTGTAAAAGAGGTACATTCGTAAATAAAGATTCAACATCTAGGGAAAACATCGTTTTGTCCTTTATATCAACGTTATCAAGACAATCAATTAACTCAAAAGTGTCTTTCAATGAGAACTTACAGAAGCTTCTTCTAATCGGCTCTAATATTTCTGCTAGCCACTGTGCAAGTTTGTGGGTTGGGGATCTGCACATTGACATTATGGGACGTAGAGGAATGTTAGGTTTATGTATTTTGGGGAGATCATACATGTGTGGTAATTCGGACTGCGTGGGATTTAGTGAATTGAACTTCTCTCTGTTAATCGCATTCATATTTAAGAGTTTTACTAGATTATTTGTCACCATATTTTGTACATCCTTCACATCCTCCAGACTGGAGTCTCTCATAAATTTATCATTATTTCCAAGAATGCATAACATTTTACTTTTGTATTCAATTTTGTCCATTATGACTACACCAGACCCTTTATCTGGTCTGAGGATGACGGTGTCAGTATTATGCTTGAGTTCTTTTAGAGCTTTAGAGTGCTCAGATGTTAGGATACTTTTCTGAGATGTACGACTATTGCAAAATTGGTGAGCAATGTCAACTAACTTTGCTTTGAACCAACTGTGATGGTCTTCAGAAGCGGGAGTAATAGGCTTCAACTGGTCATATAGAGATGCTGGGATGCAAGCGTATTCGGACAACCGCGTATCATCCCGCGGCAAATGGGCTAGTAGAGCGTTTTCACCGCCAATTAAAAGCCGCATTGATCGCAGTAGACAACAGTAGGTGGATGGATTCTCTGCCCTCGGTCCTACTTAGCATCCGTGCCACACTCAAAGTGGATCTACAATGTTCCTCAGCTGAATTGGTGTATGGTGGTGTACGCTGCGTTTACCAGGTGGGCTTGTCGCCCCTGACACTGTCGAGCAAATTTTCCCTGATATCACCTGTTACGCCCAGAGGCTTAAAGGTTATATGCAGCAAATCCAACCCGTTCCCACACGCACTCAAAACCGGAAAGTACATGTCGACAATCGACTGGATGATTGTACTCATGTTTTCGTGCGTTATGACGCCGTGCGTAAGCCATTGCAACCCCCATATGATGGACCTTTCAAGGTCCTTAGTCGGAAAGAAAAATTTTTCGTTATTGATCGATCTGGCCATCAAGACACCGTAAGTGTCGACAGACTTAAAGCGGCCTACCTCGAAGACTCTTTACCCCTCACGCCTACACAACCAGCAACTACGCCTGCACCCACACTCCAGCCAGGTTCTGTTGTTGAAAATCCTACTAAAGCTAGCAGTTCGCCAGATACAACAAATAAGGCAACAGTTACACGCGTGGGTCGGCGTGTGCACTGGCCTAAGCGATACTGTGAATTCGTTAACTAAACACTTTTACGTACAAGAGTAGTTCATACCCTCACTTTTTTTCTTTTGTCGCAGATCACATTCATTTTTCATGGTATTTACCCTTTTGGTTTAGTTTGTGGGCAGTAGCCACTTTTCCAGTTACTAACCTTGTTAGACTTCTTTCTCTTTACAGAGTGTTCTAACACTTTATTTTCGGCCTTGCACTTGAACAGCCAGCTATACCAGTCAGCTCTATTGTTGTATGATGACTCCCATCACTTGTGGAATTACAAACCGAACTAACAAAATATAGACCAATGAAAAATAATAAAATAAAAGAAATAAAAAGATAAAATGTTAAAACAAAAATGTCTGAAAATAAAATTTTAAAAAAATAAAAAATAATAAGCAAAACTTGTACTGTATAGTTCAATGAACCGTTACATATTATTGCACATGACTGTGTCACTTCTCTGCTGTACATTTTAATCTGCTCAATCTATTTATTTTACAGACTTTATTATGTTCACTCGGGTTGTGCCATGATTACACTTATTTATTTTGTGACCCGCATTTGTAATTACTTTGTATGACTTTAATTATACAGCTTGCAACATTTTTTTTCAAAATGGCGATTGTACCTACTCATAACTATTGGTTGTACACACACTTCTCTGTACATTGCATCAGTTTTCACAGCGTTAGCAATTTTCCTTGTTTTATTTCAATTTGGCGTATCACTTCCATGTTACACTAGTTCCCTCGCATTTATTCCGCTTAAGTTTTTGTTAACACCTTATGCTGATTTTGAAATCTTAACCTCTTCTTCTATTCTTTTCTGTTGCTTTTACTTTGTTCCTCCTAATACGCTGGTATATTGATTGCCTTTGGTATTACTACTAGATTTGGTTGATGAGGACGGATGGAGCATTAGTCTAAGATGAAACTTAGACATAATGAGTCACCTTCCCGCTATAACAACCTGGTAAACGGAGGTAAACCATCAGACCTCCACATAATTCAGCCCGTAACAGTATGTCGTTAAAAAAAAAATAAATACATAAACAGATATAAAAAAAGATAAATAAAAATAAACGATGTAAAAAAAAACCCAGACAACTCAGAAGCTTGAAATCGCGCCAAGGCACCAGCGTTATTTCTTCTTATATACAATCTTACGCCATTAATCATGTACGTAGTGCCCATAAATTGCCTTAATTTTTTTTCCCTTCATTCTTTCCTTCCAAAATATATATATATATATATACATTTTAAACTATCTTATTAATGCCTTCACACTTTCTTGTTCATTCACTGTTATTGTACACAACCTTGCTACTTTTACATATCGAAGCTTGCTGTTTTCTCACCAAACTTCTAAGGGGGGGGGATAACCTTCGAACTTTTGTTTGAACGGACTCACCTGACCTTTAGCACCACTTCCTCTTTCGATTCGTGAATCTCCCGTACGGTTTCGGTTCACTCTCTCGTTGTGCTTTCATCCGGGACACTCTCCGAGCTTACCACCGTCATGACTGCAGATAAGTGTATAACCTCTTATATTTTATCAAATCTCATATCGCTTTTGTGTAAATATAACTCTGTTCCAGTCACACTTGTCGTCTCAAGTCTTTTTACCTTGATTACATTCGCTAGTATTTGCACATTAGGCAGAGTACAACTAAGGTCATAAAGCGGTGAAGAAGTTTTTGTAAGAGTGGTTAATTTAGGTCTAAGTTAAGACAAGTCTAACTCTTATAATTTCATCAATTCTTCGTCTTCAATAATTTCGTGTGCAATCCACCCTCATCTGTTTCCGTGTCAAACTCCTCATTTACAACAATACTTTCCTCATGTGGTAAAGCTTCTAACCTCGTCAACCATATTCCTGTTTCCAAATGCATCGTGCAATTCCAATGATGTCCATCGCTCAGCACCAGTCGACAAATAATGCTGTCAGATTACTTAGGACTACCCAACAAAGATTCCAAACTTATCCTGACATGCAAATTCACACGTGTTGTCACCGAGTGATGACATTATTGACTGATGTTAACTAACCTGCGTTGGGCATTTCAAAAGACCGGCCTGAACCACTCACTGACTAACTGTGCAGATTTCATTGGAAGATGTTATCGAATGAATAAATGAATGAATGAATGAATTCTTTGCTCAGAAATCACATCATCTAGGACATCTTCATTTATGTAACTTTTCCGACGTTTCACTAGCCAGCAGTAACATACACCATATTCTCAAATACTTATCTCCATCTCCTCACTTGGCTTCTGCTCATCGCATTCGTCCAACATCCAGCAGTATTAGGCAAGTACAAACTCGCATTGGACAACTCAGTGATGTTTCTAGAGTGGATTCTTCCCGTGTTCCGCTGACACCAAGTATTTATAAACCAAGGCTTCTTCTTCTTCAACACCACCATCATCATCATCGTCGGTGACACATGCGTCGGTGGCACAGTGGTTAGTACTCTCGCCGACCATGCACATGGTCCGAGGTTCGATCCCCTGCCGACGCACACACAATATCTATGGTCGGCCAGTAAATTTGGGCTACCGATATCCATGCTGAAAATTCCATGCTTGTACTGAAAATACTGTGTGGCATCAAGCTGAATTCAAAATATCGTCATCATTCTCGTTGAATTTCTTCACAAGTGACTTCCTTTCATACTGATTGAAATGTATTAATAAATAGATAAATAAACAAACAAATATGAAGAGGGTAGGTGGTGGACGACAGACGACAGGTGACAGTGTGAGTTGGGTGATGTGAAGAAAACATTCTATTGGTGACACCAGAAATGACGGTAGTTGAGTGAGTGGGCTCACCAATGTCTACAAATATATTTAAATGTATACACGATCAGCCTCTCCTTATATTACCTCGGATAGTTCAGTGATTCTGTGATGATATGCCCTGTCATCACAGACACACACACACACCTACTTGAAGAATGCATTGAAGACACAAGTGTCATCATCCGAATGATCAGGCTGTATGCGTGTCCCATTCAGCCAGCCCGATCATTCACCTACCAAGTTACCCAGTGCATTGAAACCGAGTACTTCGGAGGATAGTTGGTTATTGTTGTGGTTGTGGTTGTGGTGGTGGTGTTGGTTGATTCGACTCATGAAATTCTCGAGTGTTGCACTCAATCACGTGGAAGTGTGTAGTTCGGCTGACTGGCGTCTTCGAATCTGGCGCAAACAATTAATGAGTGGCGACTGGTGCTGACATAACGCGAAATCGTTGTCAACGCTCAACTCGCACATCATTCACATTCTCATTATTCTCCTTCAAGTACATACTAGTGATCGACCCTGTGTGTGTGTGTGTGTAGGGTGTCACACAGAAAAACTCGTTCAGCACTAATATCCTCTATCCTTAGTACACATACGACCTAACACATCGAACCATCGCCCCTCTCCTACCTCACCTCCAAACTTCAATCTCACATACAGTCGTTAGACTGCTGGAAGATGCAGAACATTCACTTCCTGCATTCTCAGCTCCACATCCTACATTACACAACTATCCCGACAGGCATTTTCAATTCAGATGTTATATGCTGGAATCAGGAAAGCCAGTAGTAGCATAAAATTCTCCACACTCAATTATTCCACAAGTGACGATTGAAATCTACACATGATAATAATAATAATAATAATAAAAATAATAATAATAATAATGATTTATTTATTCCAAAAACAGTACTTGTGATACAGAATGGAATTCTCAGCATTTTTACTACAGTATTGCATCCAGGTAGTACATTATCAATAAATAGAATTCTACATAGATTGAGGAAACCACAGTTCATTATTACAACAATACATTGGCATGTCAGTAGCAAAGGTAAAGCTGAAACAGTGTTTGAAGGTGTTAGAAAAGTGGGAGCTGTCTTATTAACTGGCGTAAGCGAGAGAAAGAAACAAAGCAGCACATTACGGAAAAAGAAGAGAGAGAAAAGGAAAAGAAAGAAAGAAAATGTTGTACCTATTGATGATGTGGGTAGGAAAGACGAGATCCAGTTGTACTACTGACTATTTAATGAATTATAGGTGTCACGCCTAATGCTTTCTTTATCACACAGAACACGAGCTAAGTAGGGTATGGTTGAGTTTTTGTACTTGCTGGTGCGAGCATATAGTTTTCTATACTGGCTTCCGGTTTTACCTGATGAAATGCAAGGGGAGAGTTGTGAGTGAAGAGGGTGGTGTGAGTTAGATAAAATGGATTTGGCCCATATTTCACATGAGTCATCACATGATGAGGGCTGTGATATGGAAACAGACGAAGCTTTCCGTCCCGTGAAATGATTCCTCCATTACACGAACGTGTCAGTCAATTCCTTCGAAATCAACCACTGACCTCCTCATTTCTCTTATTTCTCAGTCATATTCGTCTCAAAATATACTCAGGTCAGTCAACACACTGACTCATTCTTAATCACCTGTGCTCGCTTCACAATCGTCTCATGTGACTGTAGCTCTCAGCCGTCTAGAAACACATCACATCAGTCAGTGTTCTAGCTCTCCCAAGTCAATCACATCAACGAAACTTCTTTCACAAGATTCAATTGACAAAACTTGAAGGCGTAAACAGTCGACATTCCGAGAGTGACTCACGGTGATCCAACATATTTGCATGATGTCAGTTGTTACTGACACTCTCCACCAGTTTAATCCATCTTCATATACATCGTCATCAGTATTTATGCGTCTCTCCCTCTCTCACACACATACACACACACCAATAAAACTAGTCAAGAATTAATTAGACAACAGTCATCACCAATTCATCATGACAAAATAGTCAGTCACTGCATACGCTAATCTTGCTTCATCATTTCTGTGCAATTCAAAGCACTAACCCACTCAATCACTCACTCACTCACTCACATTGCGAAAAACAACCTTCACAGTTGATGACTTCCGAAAAGTCCACAGATTAAACTCGTGTGAAGAGTTGGAGGTCACCTACACCAGCGAATTCACTCCCCTCACATTCATCTACTTATTCACCCACAATTCTCATCCCAAACTCATCCAAATTCTCATCGAATTCAACCCTTGCATGATAAGATAACTTATCACATAACAATAACAACAATAATAACAATATTGTCACTAATACCAATCCAACAGTAATAATAACGGAAACAATAATGAGTGTCAGTGCACTACCAGCCTATCTATCCCACGAGTATTCTCATCATCGTCACCGTCACCATCACCACATCCCTCACTGTGAATCATCATCTTCAACACCCCTCCACGACATACAATCTCCCTCTCTCTTACTCTGCCTGTCTGGCAATGTATTCAATCACCATAAGAAAATTAACTTCAAGACAGTCGACTCACTGTCATAACTACTCACAGACACTCAGACAGGCGGGCAGGCACTCAGCACACTCAGTCGAGAAAATCTGACTTTCCCTCAACGATACAATAAGCTTGAAATTAACACGACGATACATGAATTCCACAGAAAATGTGATCACCATAACCTGACTAACTGGCTAGTCATATCCCCCATATACAATTCATCAAAATACAACTCTGATCACTCCATTATAGATAAGACTTATACTCTCCCACATTGACCAACTTTTACACTTACAACAACTCTGATC
Organism: Trichobilharzia szidati; assembly: GCA_944472155.2. NCBI lineage: Eukaryota > Metazoa > Platyhelminthes > Trematoda > Strigeidida > Schistosomatidae > Trichobilharzia > Trichobilharzia szidati. The sequence goes on along the minus strand of OX235274.1, from coordinate 78,762,849 downwards.
ACATGGAGAACAATCAGAACAATCAAAGATGCCTGCCTTATCAATCAATTATTCACATCATCCATCACTCCATCCAACTGAATATCACCCAGAATCACACACACACAAACAATTCCGTGTGTCATAACCCAATGGATCGTGAGAATATGAAACGTATTTCAATATAATGACATCACCTAGACTCTACGTGAACATCAGTCGCCTACATCACTCACTCTCCATCATCTCAACAAATACTTCGACAGGAGACACAGACAAAATCTCCACCGGATCTCAACAAAATCGCCACCTACACATACGCTGTTTCACATTACACGCCACATTACTCAGAAACTTATTTGCAAAACATTCGATACAGTAACGCATTCACAATAACATCATTGGTGAATACATATCAAAATTTATTACAAATATTGAAGTGAATAAAAATTATGCATATCTCATTTGAGCACAATTCCTCAGCCCGTCTTCAACATCGCGACATTGAATTCATCTTCTCACACCAATAGCGTTTCTTCATTTCCAGAACTGCAATCTTCAAATCCAGATATCTCATCTGCTTCTCAAACAGCAAAGCCAAACGTCGTCTTCTCTCACCATCATCCACATCGTCAGCTTCAGATCTAGAGAGAGAGAGAGAGAAAAAATTCTGTTATTCAATCCTCACAAAACAACTCAACTACGAATCAGAGCTTGTCAAATTCACCACAACAGTTACATAAGTACAGTCAAAAACATTCACCCACGGTTGCAGCAACCGTCGCTGCAACCATCTTTTTATTCCCTATGATCAAATGTGTATATTCCGCAATATCGTTCTCAAGCTGTACAAACCGCAAATTTATAGTAATTTTTCTTGGCAACACATATCGATATATGCAAAGCAACTCTACAACACTTCCTGTGTGCTCCCACCATTATCCGACTCATGCATGTCACTCACTCACTCACTCACTCACTTGCTCACTCATTCATCTCAACTCAAACTAATCAACAAACTAGTGGAAACAAACACTTCGAAATACAACCTCACTCACTAGAATGAATGCATACACGTGTGAACACCCAGTCGGCCAGCCAAAGGTCCGACGAACACTCACATCGCCTTACTAACTGACAACAAGAACTGCTCACCTCTCTTCTCGATTAACACTCCATGTACACAGGAATCGTTGAATAACTGCCCACTTTCCAACTGAAATCACCGAAACACATCTCGTTATCGAATGATGGATTTCCGATCAATACTCCATCATCATTCTCTTCCACTCTCCACCTACATATTCATTCATTCATTCAATCAATGTGTCGCCTTCATCCTCAGTCACAGTCATCCTCCTCTTCACTGCTGACACCATCACAACCTCACCTTCACACACGCACAGGCGTACGCGAACACATACACGCATACGACCACAACAACAATCACTTCCACTAACTAACCAAATAACAAACATCAACTACAAAGGTGAAATAATATAAACACCCGAGTTTCAATCTATTCCCAGATTATCAAAGCTATAGTAAATCAAATACACATGCACACACACACAAGGGTTGAGTCACATTCGAAATTTATCCTGAATCAAGAGAAGTGACCAACTAAGACCACCACAACACAACACAGCACAGCACACTACATCACATCACATCACATGACAGAACAGGTAGGACAAATTAACACTACAAATATCATTACTCACCTATAACCCCGGTCACTTGAATCACCATTCTCCACTACATCATCACCAACTCCATTCACATCCATCTCCTCACAACTCTCCTCATCATCACTCGACAACGACAAATCAATAGTCTCACTCACGCCAGAATCACCTCCTCCATCACACCCTTCACCAACTCCCACATCGCCAACACCACAACCCTTCACCTCACCAACACCATTCAAAACACTCACAGATTCATCCACTCCACTGTGTGCTCGAACTCCATTTGTCAACTCCTCGCTCTTATTCGTACGATTCACAGTCTTCTCCACTGAGTCGTGTGGAACACACAAATTCTGGGGGATAGGAGCTATTGAGTAGACGTTCAAGATTCTCAGACCCATTGTGTTTGAAGGATTCGTGTCAGTGGAGACCGTAGAAGGTGTCGAATTGATGTGGGGTCTCGGTGATATCCAAACACATGGTGAAGGAGTCAGTAACGGCAGACTCAACTGACGAGCACTCGAGTCAACATTGCCTACCTTCATTCAATAGGATTAACATGTCGTTATGAAATGTGAACATACCGAAGTACACTGACCACTCACATTGGAATCGCCATTAACACTGACCACCACATGATGAATAGAGGCGGATTCAGAAGACTTCGGAGTTTCGGGACACACTGAGGCCAGTCTGTCTGTCATGGTGAGATTCAGCTCTCTCAGCATTTTCCATCCCTTATAACGGAGTCGAGTCCAGTGTCGTCTCGGATATCCCTTCGAGTGCAGATATTCTGAGAATTGCATCCACATGTTTCTCTTCATCAGCAGTGATGGCTGACTTCTTTCTCCATCCCTCAACATATTCTTGTATTTGATTAGTAGTTGTGTGAATTCTTTCACCTCGTCCTTTGTGTATGTCATCGGTATGAATTGCTTTGCTGTTTCTTTGACTGCTTCATCATTCTGTGTCGCAGATGTATAGGCCATAATAAATAATAATAATAATAGTAATAATAATAATAGTAGTAGTAGTAATAATTATAATCGAGCGGTTTTGGAGATATTCCGTAATTTGTTTCAGTATGTCGTGGTGTTATTCTCGGTTAGTGTATTTCCGTGGTATATTTCTGCGTGTTTTTGTAAATATGTTGATATTATATAGAGACAGTGTCTAACTTATTATCATAGGTGTATGTATATGGAAGGGTTGTCATTGGATGTTCCAGTGGTTTTCGTCACTAGGTCACACACGAGTGTTGGCTAGACATGTTGGCCTTGTTTTCTGGTGATTGAGGTCACAGGATTTTGGAATCAAGCATGCTCATTGGTTGTTGTTTGTTGCAGCCTGTGATTTGTTTTGTTTTCCAGATCGTTGTAGAAATTACTGCTGAATAATGGGAGTGTTGTTTGTTTTCGTGCATGCATGCAAGCCGTGATGACCACTTCTCTTTTTCTCTCTGTGTCTCTTTGTCTAGCTGTGAGCGTGTTCGTGTGTGTGTGTTTCTATGGTCGACATCAGATTTTCAATCCTTTTCATTCAGTCAGTCATTCATTCACTCATTGATTTATTCATGTCTACTTCATGATTGGAGGAAAACGAGATGTTGAAGTTTTCATGATGCCCGTAAAAAGTTTGAGCATTGTGGATTAGATGAAATAAAGTATAATTATATTTCAATAGTTTACACACAATGATAACAATAATAATAATAATACTAATAATGATTTACTTTATTCCAAAAACAGTACTTGTGATACAGAATGGAATTCTCAGCATTTTTACTACAGTATTGCATCCAGGTAGTACATTATCAATAAATAGAATTCTACATAGATTGAGGAAACCACAGTTCATTATTACAACAATACATTGGCATGTCAGTAGCAAAGGTAAAGCTGAAACAGTGTTTGAAGGTGTTAGAAAAGTGGGAGCTGTCTTATTAACTGGCGTAAGCGAGAGAAAGAAACAAAGCAGCACATTACGGAAAAAGAAGAGAGAGAAAAGGAAAAGAAAGAAAGAAAATGTTGTACCTATTGATGATGTGGGTAGGAAAGACGAGATCCAGTTGTACTACTGACTATTTAATGAATTATAGGTGTCACGCCTAATGCTTTCTTTATCACACAGAACACGAGCTAAGTAGGGTATGGTTGAGTTTTTGTACTTGCTGGTGCGAGCATATAGTTTTCTATACTGGCTTCCGGTTTTACCTGATGAAATGCAAGGGGAGAGTTGTGAGTGAAGAGGGTGGTGTGAGTTAGATAAAATGGATTTGGCCCATATTTCACATGAGTCATCACATGATGAGGGCTGTGATATGGAAACAGACGAAGCTTTCCGTCCCGTGAAATGATTCCTCCATTACACGAACGTGTCAGTCAATTCCTTCGAAATCAACCACTGACCTCCTCATTTCTCTTATTTCTCAGTCATATTCGTCTCAAAATATACTCAGGTCAGTCAACACACTGACTCATTCTTAATCACCTGTGCTCGCTTCACAATCGTCTCATGTGACTGTAGCTCTCAGCCGTCTAGAAACACATCACATCAGTCAGTGTTCTAGCTCTCCCAAGTCAATCACATCAACGAAACTTCTTTCACAAGATTCAATTGACAAAACTTGAAGGCGTAAACAGTCGACATTCCGAGAGTGACTCACGGTGATCCAACATATTTGCATGATGTCAGTTGTTACTGACACTCTCCACCAGTTTAATCCATCTTCATATACATCGTCATCAGTATTTATGCGTCTCTCCCTCTCTCACACACATACACACACACCAATAAAACTAGTCAAGAATTAATTAGACAACAGTCATCACCAATTCATCATGACAAAATAGTCAGTCACTGCATACGCTAATCTTGCTTCATCATTTCTGTGCAATTCAAAGCACTAACCCACTCAATCACTCACTCACTCACTCACATTGCGAAAAACAACCTTCACAGTTGATGACTTCCGAAAAGTCCACAGATTAAACTCGTGTGAAGAGTTGGAGGTCACCTACACCAGCGAATTCACTCCCCTCACATTCATCTACTTATTCACCCACAATTCTCATCCCAAACTCATCCAAATTCTCATCGAATTCAACCCTTGCATGATAAGATAACTTATCACATAACAATAACAACAATAATAACAATATTGTCACTAATACCAATCCAACAGTAATAATAACGGAAACAATAATGAGTGTCAGTGCACTACCAGCCTATCTATCCCACGAGTATTCTCATCATCGTCACCGTCACCATCACCACATCCCTCACTGTGAATCATCATCTTCAACACCCCTCCACGACATACAATCTCCCTCTCTCTTACTCTGCCTGTCTGGCAATGTATTCAATCACCATAAGAAAATTAACTTCAAGACAGTCGACTCACTGTCATAACTACTCACAGACACTCAGACAGGCGGGCAGGCACTCAGCACACTCAGTCGAGAAAATCTGACTTTCCCTCAACGATACAATAAGCTTGAAATTAACACGACGATACATGAATTCCACAGAAAATGTGATCACCATAACCTGACTAACTGGCTAGTCATATCCCCCATATACAATTCATCAAAATACAACTCTGATCACTCCATTATAGATAAGACTTATACTCTCCCACATTGACCAACTTTTACACTTACAACAACTCTGATCACATGGAGAACAATCAGAACAATCAAAGATGCCTGCCTTATCAATCAATTATTCACATCATCCATCACTCCATCCAACTGAATATCACCCAGAATCACACACACACAAACAATTCCGTGTGTCATAACCCAATGGATCGTGAGAATATGAAACGTATTTCAATATAATGACATCACCTAGACTCTACGTGAACATCAGTCGCCTACATCACTCACTCTCCATCATCTCAACAAATACTTCGACAGGAGACACAGACAAAATCTCCACCGGATCTCAACAAAATCGCCACCTACACATACGCTGTTTCACATTACACGCCACATTACTCAGAAACTTATTTGCAAAACATTCGATACAGTAACGCATTCACAATAACATCATTGGTGAATACATATCAAAATTTATTACAAATATTGAAGTGAATAAAAATTATGCATATCTCATTTGAGCACAATTCCTCAGCCCGTCTTCAACATCGCGACATTGAATTCATCTTCTCACACCAATAGCGTTTCTTCATTTCCAGAACTGCAATCTTCAAATCCAGATATCTCATCTGCTTCTCAAACAGCAAAGCCAAACGTCGTCTTCTCTCACCATCATCCACATCGTCAGCTTCAGATCTAGAGAGAGAGAGAGAGAAAAAATTCTGTTATTCAATCCTCACAAAACAACTCAACTACGAATCAGAGCTTGTCAAATTCACCACAACAGTTACATAAGTACAGTCAAAAACATTCACCCACGGTTGCAGCAACCGTCGCTGCAACCATCTTTTTATTCCCTATGATCAAATGTGTATATTCCGCAATATCGTTCTCAAGCTGTACAAACCGCAAATTTATAGTAATTTTTCTTGGCAACACATATCGATATATGCAAAGCAACTCTACAACACTTCCTGTGTGCTCCCACCATTATCCGACTCATGCATGTCACTCACTCACTCACTCACTCACTTGCTCACTCATTCATCTCAACTCAAACTAATCAACAAACTAGTGGAAACAAACACTTCGAAATACAACCTCACTCACTAGAATGAATGCATACACGTGTGAACACCCAGTCGGCCAGCCAAAGGTCCGACGAACACTCACATCGCCTTACTAACTGACAACAAGAACTGCTCACCTCTCTTCTCGATTAACACTCCATGTACACAGGAATCGTTGAATAACTGCCCACTTTCCAACTGAAATCACCGAAACACATCTCGTTATCGAATGATGGATTTCCGATCAATACTCCATCATCATTCTCTTCCACTCTCCACCTACATATTCATTCATTCATTCAATCAATGTGTCGCCTTCATCCTCAGTCACAGTCATCCTCCTCTTCACTGCTGACACCATCACAACCTCACCTTCACACACGCACAGGCGTACGCGAACACATACACGCATACGACCACAACAACAATCACTTCCACTAACTAACCAAATAACAAACATCAACTACAAAGGTGAAATAATATAAACACCCGAGTTTCAATCTATTCCCAGATTATCAAAGCTATAGTAAATCAAATACACATGCACACACACACAAGGGTTGAGTCACATTCGAAATTTATCCTGAATCAAGAGAAGTGACCAACTAAGACCACCACAACACAACACAGCACAGCACACTACATCACATCACATCACATGACAGAACAGGTAGGACAAATTAACACTACAAATATCATTACTCACCTATAACCCCGGTCACTTGAATCACCATTCTCCACTACATCATCACCAACTCCATTCACATCCATCTCCTCACAACTCTCCTCATCATCACTCGACAACGACAAATCAATAGTCTCACTCACGCCAGAATCACCTCCTCCATCACACCCTTCACCAACTCCCACATCGCCAACACCACAACCCTTCACCTCACCAACACCATTCAAAACACTCACAGATTCATCCACTCCACTGTGTGCTCGAACTCCATTTGTCAACTCCTCGCTCTTATTCGTACGATTCACAGTCTTCTCCACTGAGTCGTGTGGAACACACAAATTCTGGGGGATAGGAGCTATTGAGTAGACGTTCAAGATTCTCAGACCCATTGTGTTTGAAGGATTCGTGTCAGTGGAGACCGTAGAAGGTGTCGAATTGATGTGGGGTCTCGGTGATATCCAAACACATGGTGAAGGAGTCAGTAACGGCAGACTCAACTGACGAGCACTCGAGTCAACATTGCCTACCTTCATTCAATAGGATTAACATGTCGTTATGAAATGTGAACATACCGAAGTACACTGACCACTCACATTGGAATCGCCATTAACACTGACCACCACATGATGAATAGAGGCGGATTCAGAAGACTTCGGAGTTTCGGGACACACTGAGGCCAGTCTGTCTGTCATGGTGAGATTCAGCTCTCTCAGCATTTTCCATCCCTTATAACGGAGTCGAGTCCAGTGTCGTCTCGGATATCCCTTCGAGTGCAGATATTCTGAGAATTGCATCCACATGTTTCTCTTCATCAGCAGTGATGGCTGACTTCTTTCTCCATCCCTCAACATATTCTTGTATTTGATTAGTAGTTGTGTGAATTCTTTCACCTCGTCCTTTGTGTATGTCATCGGTATGAATTGCTTTGCTGTTTCTTTGACTGCTTCATCATTCTGTGTCGCAGATGTATAGGCCATAATAAATAATAATAATAATAGTAATAATAATAATAGTAGTAGTAGTAATAATTATAATCGAGCGGTTTTGGAGATATTCCGTAATTTGTTTCAGTATGTCGTGGTGTTATTCTCGGTTAGTGTATTTCCGTGGTATATTTCTGCGTGTTTTTGTAAATATGTTGATATTATATAGAGACAGTGTCTAACTTATTATCATAGGTGTATGTATATGGAAGGGTTGTCATTGGATGTTCCAGTGGTTTTCGTCACTAGGTCACACACGAGTGTTGGCTAGACATGTTGGCCTTGTTTTCTGGTGATTGAGGTCACAGGATTTTGGAATCAAGCATGCTCATTGGTTGTTGTTTGTTGCAGCCTGTGATTTGTTTTGTTTTCCAGATCGTTGTAGAAATTACTGCTGAATAATGGGACCAGTGAGGTCCAATTAGAAGTCACGAGTGGATGGATTTCCACCAACGACAATAGTTGGGGTGGCGCTAAAATCACGAATTGGTAGAAGTTAGAATTCATGAGCCATTGAATCGGGTCCCAGTGGCTGAATGGTATGCGAGCTTGCCTTGTAACCGGAAGGTCCTGGGTTCGAATCCCAGTGGGTGCGTACTGCCGATGATTCCCAAACTAGGATGAAACAGCAGCTGTCCAGTACTCCTTGGTTTTCAATGGTTCTCTAGCTGATATCAGTCCGTGATCAACTCGTAAAACATAACTAATCCTTACAAACCAAACTATAGATAATTATTCTGATGCTCGCTAGTGACTTGCTACAGGTTGGAGCTTCCTGCAGTTCTAGTGAGAAGTCGTGACCAGTGAGGTCCAATTAGAAGTCACGAGTGGATGGATTTCCACCAACGACAATAGTTGGGGTGGCGCTAAAATCACGAATTGGTAGAAGTTAGAATTCATGAGCCATTGAATCGGGTCCCAGTGGCTGAATGGTATGCGAGCTTGCCTTGTAACCGGAAGGTCCTGGGTTCGAATCCCAGTGGGTGCGTACTGCCGATGATTCCCAAACTAGGATGAAACAGCAGCTGTCCAGTACTCCTTGGTTTTCAATGGTTCTCTAGCTGATATCAGTCCGTGATCAACTCGTAAAACATAACTAATCCTTACAAACCAAACTATAGATAATTATTCTGATGCTCGCTAGTGACTTGCTACAGGTTGGAGCTTCCTGCAGTTCTAGTGAGAAGTCGTGACCAGTGAGGTCCAATTAGAAGTCACGAGTGGATGGATTTCCACCAACGACAATAGTTGGGGTGGCGCTAAAATCACGAATTGGTAGAAGTTAGAATTTATGAGCCATTGAATCGGGTCCCAGTGGCTGAATGATATGCGAGCTTGCCTTGTAACCGGAAGGTCCTGGGTTCGAATCCCAGTGGGTGCGTACTGCCGATGATTCCCAAACTAGGATGAAACAGCAGCTGTCCAGTACTCCTTGGTTTTCAATGGTTCTCTAGCTGATATCAGTCCGTGATCAACTCGTAAAAAATGGGAGTGTTGTTTGTTTTCGTGCATGCATGCAAGCCGTGATGACCACTTCTCTTTTTCTCTCTGTGTCTCTTTGTCTAGCTGTGGGCGTGTTCGTGTGTGTGTGTTTATATGGTCGACATCAGATTTTCAATCCTTTTCATTCAGTCAGTCATTCATTCACTCATTGATTTATTCATGTCTACTTCATGATTGGAGGAAAACGAGATGTTGAAGTTTTCATGATGCCCGTAAAAAGTTTGAGCATTGTGGATTAGATGAAATAAAGTATAATTATATTTCAATAGTTTACACACAATGATAATAATAATAATAATAATAATAATAATAATGATTTACTTTATTCCAAAAACAGTACTTGTGATACAGAATGGAATTTTCAGCATTAATCACAATATTGCATCTAATTTCTTCAAATTATAGATAAAATTAATCACATAGAAAATTTTCCACATTTACAATAGGGTTAATATAAAAAAAATAAAAAAACATGCAGCATATAAAATGGAAATAATAATAATAATAACAGCCAAGTTAATAATGATAATAATACAAGTGAAAATTTCCATGGGCTTGTTTCACAGAGTATTGTCAATGCGGTATACAAATCCTTGCATGATTAAAAATATTGAATATAATGTTCTCTTTACATGATATGGTGAGGGAAAAAACGAAGATTACAGCAGTCATAGAGATAAGTTGGTGTTTGCAGTTATGAAAGTAAAAACAAAGAAGCAACAGGACCATAAATATAATAGAAATAATAAAAGTGAAACTTGAAGGCATATAAGGATGGACGGAGGAGATTGTTTATTTACTAGATGAAAAAAGGTTAGTCAATTCTTGCCTGACGCTATTTTCATCACATAAAATACGGGCCAAGTATGGTATCATAGAATTTTTATACTTAGATGTGCGAGCATACACTTTTCTGAAGTCACTTCTTGTTCTACCTGAGGAGATGCAAGGTGAAAGCTGAGGGTGTTGTGGTTGCTCCAAGTCAGACAAAATCCCTTTAGCAAATTTACTGCACGAAGTCAAATGCCTATCGACAACGACGTTAACCATGTAGTCCACTGGGACAACACTCATCCTACTGACAGTCTTCAGCATTCTACGAATTGTGACAAAGTCCTTTTTAAGCAAACCAGGAAAGAATAAGCAGGGTGAACAATACAGAAGAATAGGTAGGATGCAAGAGTTTATGAACTGTAAGAGGAGGGGTTGAGTTATACCCGAGTGCCTTAACTTCTTAATGTAAAATGTCAGGCGGAATATTTTACTGGAGATCACTGAGACACGGGAAGACCAGGAGAGATCAGAAGAGAGAATAAGTCCAAAATACTTAATTTCAGTTTTAGTTCCTATATTATTGTCATCAATCTTACAACTGTCATGAGAATCGACGGCTTCTTTTAACTGTCGTTTACATCTTAAGCTGAAATTAACAGTTTGACATTTAGAAGGATTCAGTTTAAGACCGTTAGACTCAGATCATTTACTGACTTCCGACAGAAAGCTATTCATTTTGGTACAATCTAGCTGGGAGTTAACAGCCATTGAAATAGCTAAATCATCAGCGTACTTCACAAAGTTTATTTCATCAGACTGAGGCAAGTCATGTAAGAAGAAAGAAAAAAGAAAAGGAGAAAGGACAGCGCCTTGAGGGACACCAGCTTCAGTAGGTAATGAAGTCGAAGACTTCCCTTTATATACGGTGTACTGCTTTCTTTCTGAGAAATAAGAATGTAACCAGTTAGCAACCCAACATTCTGTTTGACTTACAGCAAGTTTATTTAACAAGATGTCCCTAGGGACCGAGTCAAAAGCAGATGTATAGTCTAGGAAGGCACAACGAACAAATTTAGCCCCTTTGTCTAGACTGGAAGCAATGTTATGATATAAGACGGCGGCTGCATCTAAAGTGCTTCTACTGTGCTTATAGGCAAACTGTTTTGGGTCACTAAAGGATTTAAGAAAGGGTACAAGACTAAGTGAAAGTAGTTTCTCCATAGTTTTCAAAAAAGGAGAGGTAATAGCAATGGGTGTAAATTTGACACATGCTCCAGTAGACAATTTAGATATGGGTACAACTTTAATGTCTTTCCAAACAGCAGGCACAGTATTACTGGAAAAAGATTTGTTAAACAGATCAGTGAGAGGGTAACATAGAATATCAGAACATTTTTTGAAAATAATACTAGGTACATGATCTGGACCTAAGCTCTGGGAAGGGTTCAGACACTTGAGGCACTTTTGAACATCATTTGTGTTAAAACCTGGAAAGGGGCTATTATTAACACTAGTGATACTGGGAAGCATGGAATTTGAGGGAGAATAAATAAAAGATTTATTAAGAGTACATACATCAGAAGAATACGGAATATTGTTAATCTGCTTACCACCAGTGATTTCCTTAAATAGTTTCCACATATTTGAAGCATTTTTGCAGGATATGAATTTCTGGTTATATATAACATTCAATCTCTGCATTTCAGACTTGATAAGGAAGTTACTTCTTTTTACACCAATTTTATCTTTCATTTTATATAGCTTTTCCTTCTCTCTACGAAGCTTTTTAAGTTGAGGGGAGGAGAAACGGTCGAATTTGACGAATAGTGTTTCTTTTGGACAGCAGATTTCAAAACAGAATTTCAGATAAGACGTAATATTAGAGATTGTGTCATCAAGTGAAACATCATTAAACAGATCCCATCTTGTGTCACTGAGCATGTTCCTAAGATGTTGTACATTCTCATTTGAGTAACATCTGTGAACAACTTTCTTGGACAAGTTAGAGAGAGAAGGCTTTTTTGTGTAACTTTCCGTAAACTTTGGGTAGAACTCGTACAATACAGTGATCAGAGTTTGAGAGTGGAGCTCTTTTACGAGCTTCGTATATTCCAGTACCATTTATGAATACTAAATCAAGCGAAGTATCTTGTCGAGTTGGGAAGTTAACCACATTTTCATGACCCAGCAATGTAATAAAACTGTAGTCACTGGCGTTGAAGTCACCAGTTACTACAGACAAGGAGTTACCAAACGAAGCAGCAGCAGAAATAGTGAATTCGTCAGCAAAGATCGATAGTTCTGAGGGACTGCAAGAACGTGTGACATAGATATTTGTGACAAAAATGCATTTATACTTAGATAAGTGTTTAGGTCGGCATTTAACAGTTATACGTTCAATGTTGTCATTTGAGAATTTGAAGCAGACGTTGTTGGCAGTAGTCCACTGAGAATTAATAAAAGTGGCAACACCTCCACCTCTCTTCTTCTTTGAGCTGCATCGGTCTTGTCTGTACATTGTGAAATCAGGTGAAGAGACTAAATTATCGTCATATGAATCGTGCAGCCAAGTTTCTTGAAGAGTAATTACAGCAGTATTACAATATACATTTGAGTATAATAGAGAATGCAAATAATTAATCTTGTTTGGTAGAGATCTGCAATTTGTGCTCATAATCACAGGAACAGTCATCAAATGCATTGGAGTACGCTTTGAAGCTCGTTGCCATCCACCATGAGGCTTTTTCTTAAGTTTGTTAGAAACGAGTAAATCAGCCGGTTGGAAACGTTTTAAATAATCGCGAGAGTAAACAATGCGATTAGGACACATAATTGAATGATTAAAATAAAATAAATACGAGGAAATAGATGCAATATATAGGATGGAAAATTCGGTAGCCCAAGGTTTAAGCAGGCCGCCGAGATATGAGTTTTGTTATTGGTAATATTTCGAGCAAAATTACTGCCCACGTTCACACCACTGATGGAATTGTTTTATTCACACATTTATGGTTTGTACTCATATATATAGTTCATTATTTTTGCTCATTCATGTTTTTTGTTTGTATTTTTTGTATATATGTGTAAATATGTGGGGCAAACGTCCAGATCACTCAAAATAAGAGTGAATGAACATAAATGCCTAACCAAAGGTCAACCAACAGGAACACAAGCCTACAAGAATCTTGAAAAAATTCATCGATAGCTGCACATGCATGGGAAAAATACCACAATATCGATTGGAACAATGTGTGTATTCTGAAAACTAACATAAACAAATGGAAAGAAGTGAATTATTAATACAATTTAGTAAAGAATATATGGAAAAACACATGTCAGTAGGACGCCTAAATTCGGAAATTCGTCTCTTGCTTCGAAATAACCTGCGCAGTCAAGAATAACCTACCAAATGCAATACAGTTTCGTCTCATTTGTATTACTGAAGCTGTGTCCATTCACATAGAGAAACCTGCGCTGTGCATACAAAGGAGAATTACTCAAACACTTCTACTATCATGGTAACAACTTCGTTGATTTTTGATGACTTAATTTTGCTGGTTTGCTTGTCTCTCTAATTGCATATAATTCTTGTATTCATTTAGAAGTCTTACTTGATTTCACATTCTCTACTTTGTCTCTATGTGCATCCTGAGTACAATTCAATCATCAAACTATTCATATCACTACGTAACTTCCTTTTGACGATTGTTTGTGACAACTCATCACATTTGTTACTACACTTCTCACTCAGTCTGCACAGTTAGATGGTGACTGTGTGTGTGTGTGAGGTGAAGAGGATGGGGATGGCTGACTCAGGTGAATTACCAATATAATATGTCTGAGATCAAATTTCAATCACAGTTCATGAAATTTCGTTTTAATGAATAAAAGGATTATGCGCAATTAGAGAGACAAGAAAACCAGCAAAATTAAGTCATCAAAAACCAACGAAGTTGTTACCATGATAGTAGAAGTGTTTGAGTAATTCTCCTTTGTATGCACAGCGCAGGTTTCTCTCTGTGAATGGACACAGCTTCAGCAATAAAAATGAGTCAAATGTGTATTGCATTTGGTAGGTTATTCTTGACTGTGTAGAGTACTTTGAGATTGAATGATGAATGTTGACAAAGTGTTCACTTATCCCACTCCTCATAGCACCACTATTGAATTTTCGAAACCATGCTGGCTGGATCATCTTCAACAGGATGAGCGTCTAACGACCGATGTACATTGCTGACTGCACAACAGCAGCAGGTGAACTGATATATGCACACAGATGCGGTAGCCAGATGCGACATCTTGTCTTAAGAGCTTCTTCAGATCAGCGGGTGACTGCAGAACACTATTCTTTGCCTTGATGCAGAGAATGTTCTTCTCAGAGATGATGCGATCCTCCTCTTGAGAATATCACCTGTCGAATCTCGCTTGACATCCAAGACAATGTAGAGTTTGTTTTTCGGCGCAAGTGAAATTTCATTTCTTCTTAATTTTTCCTTTGATGTCTTTATGAATGACACTTGTTGGGTATCCATTTTGGATGAAAATTTCTCTCAAAGCATCTAATTCAGTTTCAAGAACATGGCGACTACAGATGTGTTGGATGCGAGTGGTGAGGGATTTAATTACATATTTGGGGTTGTGGGTTGAGTTAAAAGGTATCCATTTATTCTTCAAAGTACAGTGCATGAATACAAGCGAATCGAGAACTTCTGTGAACTTTATTCTCGAGTGCACCTGATGATGAATAATAACAGATATATTCTGGACAAAATGTTTGCTAAATGCACACAGTTCTCAGGATAATTGACTGCATATTACGCATTCCCCATTCATCTACAGTCGTCAAGTGTAATATGAATCCATAATATATCATGTAGTGGGTGCATTGGTGTTCGATGTATGCCCTGTGATATTTTGATTTGCCTTGCAAGGAATGAGTATCGGTTGTGTGGAAGCTGATTAGAAATGTTCATGGGTACATTTCTAAACCTAGTGACATCATCGCATGATTGACACAACAACAAACCACCGGTATTTCAAATCGTACTGGAAATATGTGCATCTTTGTTGAGTTTGATTGAATGACAGAATACTTGATTGTCACTCACTGAATCAGATTAATGCGCCTTTCATTTGTGTTAGAATATTCAACGTGAAATATTTCTTTAAAATGTGGTATGAATATCTCACAGTTTGCGATCGGAGTGTCAATATTCAGCCAGATGACGATCGTTGAGGGTGGGAAGTTATTTATGGTTAGGCGAGTGTTAGAAAGAAAACAAGAAGCTCAGGATAACTGTCTTATCGACGTTTACTTTCTCCATGGCCATGGCATTGCAATGATTGTTTAAGTGAGGCTTTTCCATTGGTGTTCAATTTCATACTACTTGACAAATTGTGAGTAGTAGGATTTAGATCTCGATATATTGCTGCATCTGCAGTATGGATCTCCTGTATGTGTCGCATTCTCTTCACTAGCGTTTATTCGAATCCCTGTTTTCTTCATCTGGACATTCGTGTTGTTTATTACTGACCATGGATTGATATTGACACAACTCCACTGTTCTAATCTTATTAACATACAGTGAGGACAGCGATTTCGACAACATTCATTCTGACTGGACACCTCACAATTATTTGAGGCTTGTGAATTTTATATCAATCCTGTTATTTGAAGTTTCACACAACTATCTCAGACGTTTCAGGCAATTATTCGATTGTAATTATGACTGGGGATTTCATAGGAGAAATCTGCATGAAATCCACATTCGTTGTTTCATTCTACAAGCCAGAACACTTACAGTTAACATTGAACTCACACAATGACACAGGTGAGTGAGATTCAGTGGGGAGAATAATTTTCAGCTTGACATGAAAATTCCCAGGTGTGATGAGAGATGAATGTTCACTAGGTGGTCATAAATGATGAATCCTGTGGGGAGAAAATGAAGACTTCTGTGAACCACCTCAGTCAGTAATACTGGACAAGAATCCACTCCGATGGTGACATTGAAATTGCAAATGAGTGATGTGAATGATGTGAAACTGGGAGCAGACAACACAGGAGGAGGAGGATTCATCAACAGTGGAATAGTACTGAATGGAATGCATGAGGACAGGGGATCCTTCACAGACTCCTGTGCATTCAATGCTTTGATTGTTATAGACATCGTATACAGACACGAAGATACATATATATATATATATATATATATATATATATATATATATATATGGCGACATGAGTTTCAGGAAATGGACAAACCAGAAATCAGATAGACGTTATTTCATTGTTTCCGGGAAAAGCGTAGGCGCGGATTGCTTGACACAATATTAGGGAGGATAGCAGAAGTGGCTTCAGAACATTATCTGGTGCAGTGAGTGAGCTTTGAAGGTGAGACTGAATACCTTCGAAAAAGCTGTAGACAGACCACATTTCATGTTCAACACCTAGAAACTGAGGGTTGAAACTGTGAATGACACGTTCACTGTAGACATCGGAGCAATTTCGGCGACATTATGCAGCATCACAGAGGAGACCCGTATGGACGAACACTGGAAGTCTGTGAAAGTGAGGTGAGTGGAAGCCTGTACAGCCAGCAGTCTTTATAATCGATAAGAGGAGGAGGAGGAGGTGGAGAGACAAGAAGTAACTCTCTTTCCGGAAACCTGGAGCTTAATAGTGGTGAAGCATAGGATGAATCAGTGTTGACATGTGCTATTTCACTTTGATTACCATCACCTAACTTCCCATTTTCCTACAAATATTTGTGGAATACTTCGTCAAAGTCGTCTGAACCATCAGTCGATTTCCCTTTGGGTGATACTATACTTCCGTGTTTGTCGAAAATTTCATCGAATTATATTCCGTTAGAACACACTGTCTGTAAGACACCACCACCACAAACTAACTATGCATCGGATAACACCGCAGTCATACCTATTCAAACATTTGTGATTAGCTTATTCAAAGTGATTATCATATAAAATAGAGTGATCGTGGGAAACATTCACTCTCTCCACATTCATCTACTTATTCGACAAGAAATCTGATTATCAACTTATCGAAATCAATCCATCCATAGTAAGATAACTTATCACACAACAATAACAACAGTAATAACAATAATATTAATAATACCAATCCAACAGTAATAATAACGAAACAATACCGAGTGTCAGTGTGCTACCAGCCTATCTATTCCACGAGTATTCTCATCATCGTCACCATCACCACATCCCTCACTGTGAATCATCATGTTCAACACCCCTCCACGACATACAATCTCTCTCTCTCACTTCCGCTGTCTGTCTGTCTGTCTTTCTGGCAATGTATTCAGTCACCATAAGAAAATTAACTTCATGAGAGACGACTCACTGTCATAACTACTCACAGGCAGGCAGGCAGGAAGATAGTTTAACACTCAGTCCAGGAAATGCGAGTCTCCGTCAAGGATACAATAAGGTTGAAATTAACACGACAATACATGAATTCCACAGAAAATGTGACCACCATAACCTAACTAACTGGCTAGTCATATCCCCCAATACAATTCATCAAAATACAACTCTGATCACTCAATCATAGATAAGACTTATACTCTCACACATTGACCAAATTTTATGCTCACAAGAACAACTCTGATCCCATCGAGAACAATCAGAACAGTCAAAGATGCCTGACTTATCAATCAGTTATTCACATCACCCATCACTCCATCCATCCGTCCGTCCAACTGAATATCACCAAGAATCAAACACACACACACACAAACAATTCCGTGTGTCTTAACCCAATGGATCGTGAGAATATGAAACGTATTTCAATATGATGCCATCACCTAGACTGTAAGTGAACATCAGTCGCCTACATCACTCTCCATCATCTCAACAAATGCTTCGACAGCAGAAACAGACAAAATCTCCACCGGATCTCAACAAAATCGCCACCTACACATACGCTGTTTCACATTACACGCCACATTACTCAGAAACTTATTTGCAAAACATTCGATACAGTAACGCATTCACAATAACATCATTGGTGAATCCATATCAAAATTTATTACAAATATCGAAGTGAATAAAAATTATGCATATCTCATTTGAGCATACTTCCTTACTCTGGCTTCAACATCGTGACATTGAATTCATCTTCTCACACCAATAGCGTTTCTTCATTTCCACAACTTCAATCTTCAAATCCAGATATCTCATCTGCTTCTCAAACAGCAAAGTCAAACGTCGTCTTCTCTCACCATCATCCACATCGTCATCTTCAGATCTAGAGAGAGAGAGAGAGACAGAGAGAAAATTCTGTTATTCAATCCTCACAAAACAACTCAACTACGAATCACAGCTTGTCAAATTCACCACAACAGTTACATAACTACAGTCCAAAACAAACACTCACCCACTCACTCAATGACTCACTCACAGATCAATCCCTTTCATCTTAATTTAGTCTACTATTAACTTAAACACAATCACCGACATCAATCAGCTCCACAGTCTTCACAATCACCTTCCCATATACTCTTCACATTCACTTCATCATCAGTCGTACACTTCATATTGAAGATTCCTTCAGTTTTTCCATCTGCGTTACCCTCTGACTATTCGCCTCGTCAAGTAAATCACACACGAATATATAGATAAATAGATAGATAACACATAGCGATATCTTCAAAGCATTGTTGAATAGTGAATAGCACATCACACTACATCACATCACATGACAGGACAGGACAGCACATTCGAACAAATTAACGCAACCAATATCATTACTCACCTATAATCCCGGTCACTTGCACCACTCTTCCGCATTCCATTATCATCAATTCTATTCTCAGTCATCGTGTTACTGTTTGAGTGGAAAAGTAGCAAATGTGTCAATCAATTGTACACTACACGATCATATAGGAGATCATATAATTAATGGACATGAACCAGTAAGAGAGGTAATTTGTTTTGTTTTTCTTACCACTTACGTGATTCTGATTGGCTACGATGTCATGTGACAAAGGTCAAACGTTGTTATCTAGTTAATAGACAGAGAGACAAGATAGACTGTGAATCGCATAGACTAACGATCAATAGACGCAAAGCAAAATATATCAGACTAGCAAACGAGGTAGATATCGTATCATGTGACTACATATCACCTCCACGCGTTTTGAAAAGACTGATGACTAATAATTGGGCAACTCTAAACAATAGGAACCTAAAACGAAACGACCTACGAACCCACAAATGACCTTGTCAGGTACCAATCAGAAGGCTAAGAAAAACGACAAAAGTCGTCCGAGGCAGCACTAAGCGCTAGATAATAGGCAATAATACACATGCCCTGCGCTTAGGGGTCGCCTCAATATGTCTTTTCTGGAGGCTGGTGTCATATATCCCCAAAATATATTGCTGAAAAAAGTCACCTGATCGGTTGCTCCAGGTCATTTTTGCATTCGTAGGTCGTTTCGTTTTGAGTTGCTATTGTTTAGAGTTGGCACAAATTGTTGCCACATCTATGTATGATGGTGTAGTGTGGTGATGTAGAGAAGGCTGGAAATTGCATTCTGTGTGAAAATTATGATGGCATGAAATAAAATATGAAGTGAGTAGTTGAGCAAATACACTACACTGGTTGTGGTAGTCACTTTGTTCATGCATCAGGCTAAGAATGAATGACTAGCAAGCAATACTGATTTATGTAAGCCGTTGGTATACAACTACTCGTCTCAGTTAATCTCTCAGTAGTTAATAGATAACTTCATGCAGTTATACTCGCTTCCCCGGTTACCACCATTCATGGTACTAAGTAGGTGTAAATAATTTCGGCTCCTCGAGGAAACTGTGGTGAAATTCCTCCACCTAGAACTGTGTAAATTACAAATTGGGGATTTGATATGTAGATGTGTGATTTCTTGGAAAATGAATTAGGCTGTATCCTCCCTCCTTAATTGGACTGATCGAAATAGACGATCCTGTGGGATTTATAAGAAGCCATATGAGTCGTTTGTACAAGAAAGTTGAAAGGAATATTTGTTCATGAAGCTGGAATTCAGTTAAGACGTGGACAGAGAAGTTCAACGGAATACATATTCTGTTAACCACAATAATTCAAATGTCTATGACGAATATTTCATTGTGTAAATGTTAAGTCTGATGAGAATATCCCTCAAAATACGTATTTCCTCAATTCATCTTCCATAATTATCATGATGGGAATGATTTCGGTTTACATCAAACGACGTGAAATCCAATGTTCAATATACACAGGATTGTTTTGTTAATGCAGTATTTAACCGCGGGAAATGTATTTTGTTTCTAACATCAAATAGAATTTTCCAACTGACATATTGTATGCAGTATTGAACTGTGGGAATAACATTCTGACTCTAACATCGAACAGAATGTTGAAATGGGTATACCGTATTCTCTTGCTACTGCCGAATTGAATTGTGGGAATATGTGAGAATAATATTCCATTGGCACACATTGTCTCCATCATACCACCACAAAACTACTCATATAGTTTTATTTTCGTGTCTGTCCGATTAACACTTTACAGACAGACGGGATTGACGTTCACGGATAGTACGAAGTATACTAACAACGCAAGATCTAATACCCACAACTTCTTTTGTATTCGTTCCGCATAGACCAAAGCCAAAACAAAACACCACAATTGATCGTCCAAATTACGAGATATATTTCGGGACCAAATCGGAGTGCAAGATGATTGCTTAGCTGGCTAGGGATCGTGCACGAACGTGACACAACGGAGTGCCAGATTGTGTGGATGCTTGACCTGAAGCCTTCAGCTAAACAAGTCGACTTAAACAGTGAGGGTCAGCATCCAATGTTCAGTGATGATTGCTGTGGTCAATAACTTCGGGGAATTATTTACCGCTACAACACGCTTTATATGCTGTAAATTTACAACTCTAATGATACATCTTTGGAAAAATTACCCTTGTTGATAAGATAAAGATTTACTATGCATATGCGATAGCACAATTTGAGAATGACGCCTTTGAGAAGGGTAACCCTTCGACGAACGTTTTCTTTTTACTAAATGACTCACTTATTTCTACATTACTCATCTTATTATTTCAAAACTATGCATTATGTAATTCAGTTGTTGAATTTTTGCAGATATTCTTACCCGGTGGTTGTTGTATTGATTTTCTGTTGTGACCGGAACTATGAAATAGTAGACTTTGAGCGAATACTAACATAATACAGTGGCTTATCTGTCCTAATCACAAGCCAGTAACAACAGCAGCAACAACAACAACTATAACAAGGACACCATCCACAGGCAAGGGAAGAAGAGAAGACTGAACGTTGGCAAGAAAGCTTTTCCTGTTTGAAAACAACAGTCAAAAGAGATTCACAGCCCTTCTGTATACATATGTTTAAAATGACCTTTAGAGGCACTAATGTCATTGATAAATTCACACAGTGAACAACCGATAGGATTTCAAAGTTTATCAGTTGGATGATAGGAAATTAGGTCATTAATCAATCATTAATTGGAGTGAGGGAAATACAAACAGAGATGTAAACGTGACACGTAGAAAATTACGTCTATATGTCATTTTCCTGATTAGTAATAACATTAAGTATATATATATATAATAAATTGCGTAGTATGAAAAGCGTTAATCGGATAGAAGCTAAAATATAAAATTAAATAAGTAAGTTGAATGACACAGTGTAATTGACGGGAGTGAGTAGAATTCAACTTAAAAATTGAACGAGGGTCAAGTTAAAAACATTGGTAATAATGAGTAGTAACTTAATACAGGGTGAGGGAAGAAAATAATACAGTTAGCAAAGAGAAGACCAAAAATCACATATTCAGTGTCAAGACAAATAAGGTTTATTGGAGGTTTAATGACTGAACAAACTTCTTCTGTATGCAGAGTTCAGGACTTATTTAACATGTGAATAGCCAGTCCTTCTGTGGTTTGAAGAAGTTTGATGCGTACTCTTTTAGCAAGATACCTACGTATTCTGTAGATATCCTTGAAGTCACTTTGTGGGTTAGCTCGGTATCCAGATTCGATCAGGTGTTACATGATACAACTATGGCGGGAACGGGGATCTTTTTTTCTCTTTTATATACCTAAAAGTCCATTTATATTTCGAAACTAATAAGTCACTCAACCGGTAAGAACACCTCTAATAACAACCCACATACCTAAATGCACCTCTTCGAATGACGGTGTCTATCTACTGTGGAAAAAGTGACGCAAATTATCAAAAACTAAAATCATAAACAAACCGAAAAACTAATGACAAAATCCGATTTTGAAATGTCAAACACTGCATGGGAAAGAAGTGAAAGTGGGAAAGCAAAATGGCTAGCTAGAACTCCTACAACCTGCTAGAGAACGAATTTCAAAACATTCTATTCGAGATACTTTTGAATTCATCGATTGTACCAAAGATGTTACAGTGTGAGACAAATGTATGATTTCACTCGATGTCGAGTCTCTCTTTACAAACGTCCCTATCACTGATACGATTTGTTTTCTATGCGAATACTTGGAAGACTTACAAAGAACAACCCATTACAGTGCAGAAGAAGATGGTCTACATGAATTTACCCTTCAGAGGTGACCTTCTGGCTGACACCTTGAAGAAGAGGATATCTACTGCTCTCAGAAGGACATTCTTCGCTGCCACACTATGACTGACATTTTCCTCCCGGCCATTGTTCTTCAACTACTCTAAAGATTAACAATCGCATTTTACCACTTCCATGTGTATCTACCAATTCACCTGCTCTTGCGGAGCGAGGTATATAGGTCGTTCGATGCGAGTTTTATCTAAAAGAGTTCAAGAACACTATCCCACCTGGCTACGGAAAGGTAACAACGGAGCAATAAGGAGCGCCATTATTGAGCATATGCTCAACACTGGTCATTCGATTTGCAAGGAGAAGTCGTTCAAAGTCATCTATAAAGCCAAAAGAAGCCTTCCAAAATCGAAAAGCTTCCGTATACTTTGTATTGCCGAAGCCTTAGCGATTTGGATAGAAAAGCCTGAGTTATGCATACAGAAGAAACTTCTCCACCCCCCCCTCCTACTACTGTGGGTTTAATTTCAAGTTTATCTGTCATCAACATTGTGTTATCAAATTTTTTTTGTTGCAATTTTCGTGTAATAATTTTTAGTAACTAACCCATTCAATCTTTTCACCTATTATCTAGTTTATTTTCATAATTGTCTCCATACTCCTTCACTAACATCTAATCTTTCTAAACATGTCTATATTACGTAACCCTACTCACATCTTACCAATCTTCACCCCACTTAGTTACAACTCTGATTATTATTCACACATTTTAATTTCTTAATTATTTTGATGATGTAATCAATAACCCACACTAACTGTTATTTTGATTTTGATTTTGAGAAACCTTATGTACACACACACATATACAAAATTAATTGTATATATTTGCGACTGTACAGCTAAGTGAATGAATTCGCCGAAAAGAGACTCTTCGCTGAATTAGTTAGTTCTTATTTCAAAAAAGAAACACTTTAACTGTCTGAACGCTTATTACACGGACCCAACCGAAATGGAATCAATAAAAGTGATGGTGAATCACAATAAATCCAAAAATGATGTACAAATCCAGTACAAATACAACATTTCTCACATTAGTGTTGAGATAAAATAGAAATCTAAATATTTAATGTAAAATTATATGCTACTTACCATAATTTAGTAATGTAAAGTAAATTCACAAAAGCATTACGACACTGAACGAATGATTTAAAAATAAAAACAAACTAGTGGATGTTTGTATTTTTATCCATGAGACTAGATTTGAAGCTTGTTTAGACAAATTAATCGACAAAGGATCAATTCAGAACCTATTGCCATACACATATGCCGAAGATAGTGTAGATGGATGGGAGGCAGACACACTAAGGTGACATTTGAGTAATATCACTTCTAAGGCCCTCTAGTGGAACTCTAATGGGAAAAGACGAGATGGCCTCCCAAGATGAAATGGAGGACATCATGTGAAGAGGAGATGACAGCCTATGGGAAATCATGGAACCAGCTGAGCAGGACTCTAGAGAGTGGGATATAATGAAGATGTTCTGTCGAATCCCTCTGTTCTACTTGGAACACAAGGAAATAATACAATACTAACTGATAACATGTGTGTGACCGGCCGGTAATTATTGGTTAACTCGTCCTATTTCCATCGCCAAACTGACTTGGGCTATAAGGAATCTGTTGCTTTCACCGAGTCGGACCAACTTATTTCCTGTCATTATTTAATTAGACTCTCCTGACTGTCGGTCTTCACGTGTGAATTACTTATTGCCTTCCAGTATCGAGCCTCAGTCACAAAATCATTATTAATGCCGGCCACACAAACCCAAATAGCATTACCTCTATCGTCCATATCAACCCCAATTCGGTACTTAGCCATTCCACAATTGTAGACAGCCTGATCAACTTCACTATCTTTGTACTCACATGTTAATTCACCAGGTAAAACAAAGTCATTTCCTCATCAAACACCAGAATCAATAAACTCTTAAATTATTTCCCACTTAAAACAAACAACACCATTAACACGTCTAGGCATATTTAATACTTCATCCATTTATTATAAAAACATCAGCCACGTAACATGCTTGCGATGAATACCATTTGGCAAATTTTCCCAATAACCAAACCTCGCCACCCCCAACCAAATGTTACTTTTTCACATTTTTAACTTCATTCGCATTCTTATTGATTATTGCTGTTAATTTGGCTTCAGAGTACACCATAACGATTCGATAGCGCATCTCCAGTTTGTCCTATTCTCTGAGTTCCTCTTTATCTGGCCCCATGATCACACATAGGTGGTAGTACAGTAAAGACGATTTTGACAATAAGAGACATGAATCCGTGGAAGATATATACATGTGTAGTGATCAGTTGTTTTTATATAACCCTCGACTTTGCATAATCTTACAGCCAGTCAAGGCCACTCTGGATAGGTTAACAATCACGTGATTGAACAATCTTCAAGCTCAAAATTATACAGTCGTAATACATAATACTTATGTGTGATGTATTTTTATAAAACACAAAATAATCGAGCAAAGAATATTCTTCTCGATAAATTCCTCTTCCTGCTCTATAGTTATATATATATGTTTATATACATGGAATATTCTAGATGAGTGGTCAATAACAATATTAGTGTTTTCTAAATAATATCAATTTGTAAAGTATGATCAATGCAATTACAGTTCATTAAAGATGCTTAAACTATAATAATAATAAAGATATAGTAGCAAATAGAATATCAACTAAAATTAGGAAAATTCCACAAAAATTCATGATCATTCAAACCTAGATGGCCAAGGTAATGAAGATGGCTGGACTAACTTCTTTTGGATGCATAAATTAGGCTTATTAGTATGGATCCCAACAGCCAGCCTCAGCAGTGTTTAGTAGTCGAACTCTTAAGGCAAAATTGAGGTTCGTAGGTATACGGTAAATGACCCTGAAAGCATGGTTAACGTCAATCTTGTGTCCTGTATCCACAAGGTGAGATAGAATAGCGCTGCGAATAGATTTTGTTTGTCCTTTGCTTAACCACTCAGGGTGATGTTCGGAAATTCGACGAGAAACACGCCTAATTGTACGGCCTATGTAACTGGCTCCACAGGAGCAGTTAAATTGAACAAAGTTCGTTTGTCTTCATCGGCTTGGAACAGTCTGTCTTCATACTTTATTTGAAATGACTCCAGTGGGATCAAGAGTGATTGAAAATTAGTATTTGGGTGTCTGACTTTAGAACAGTTACATATATTGGCTTCGTGTATAAAAACCATAGTCACAGGTTTATTAATTGTGTAACGACAGAAGACAAGGGCCAGGCAACAGATCGTTTATTGCTCAAAACAGTTGACATTTTGTGTGATTATATTTCCGCAAACAATTTTTTTCACCCCGTTGCCTATATCTTATTTAAGGGATTTATTGCTTCTATGTACTAACAATGTTAGGTTTACATTTGAAGGCGATTGTTTCCGCCAAGTTGATGGTGTTGTTATGGGAAGTCCGTTAGGGCCCCTTTTAGCAGATATTTGTATGTCGTTCGTTGAGAATTTATCGGAGGATTTAATCGAAAATGTGCCACTTTATAGAAAGTATGTAGATGATAGTGTAATCATCAGTGATAAATCTTGTTCTGCCACCTCAATATTAAATCGAATGAATGAAGTTCAGAATAGCATATCACTTACATCTGTAGAAGAGGAAGATAATTGTTTATCTTTCCTAGACATATTGCTTAGTCGACCACTTCATGGATCAATAAAAAGATCTATTTATAGAAAACCTATCTGGACAGGACAGTATCTTAATTACCACAGTTTCTGCCCTGTTCGATACAAAAGAGCCTTAGTAAGGTGCCTCTTCAGTAGAATCCAACGAATATGCACTGAAGACACACTTGATGAAGAAGAAAGAAAGTTGACACAAACTCTGGTTGATAACAATTATCCAGACAAGTTCATCAGGAGATATAAGGTAGTCAGATCACCAAGACCCACTCTCCAACTCGCCCCTAAGAAAGACGTGTACATCAAGCTACCCTGTGTGGGCCATTATAGGAGCTTGATAACTAGACAAAGATTGAACGCTGCTGTTAAAAAGACCTGTTATGCAGCTAATATCATAATAATAGAGAATGTAAAGCCAATATATCTATGTAAGCCCTTCGAACATGCGAAAAATGATGTCACATCCCACTGTATTTACCAATTTAAAATGTACGTGTGGAAACACATACATAGGGAGGACTCATCGATCTCTGCAAGTAAGCGCTTCAGAGCATATTCCTAAATGGCTCCAGAAATAAATGGAATCTTCAGAACCTACTAACGGTGAGAACAGGAGACCTAGCTCTTCTATTGCGAAACATATTATAGAGACAGGACATAAAATTGACGTTAACAGATCTTTTAAACCTATCTATAAACCGTGTTTGGGGCGTATCCTAAAGGTTATGGAAGCCCTAGCAATTAGAAAGTTTAAGCCACCTTTATGCGTTCAAAAACAATTCGTCATCACTGTTAACCTTCTTTGGTAAATTTTGTTTTGATACCATAGTAGTTGTACTACTACCTCTGTTATTTGCTTAAGTGGTCTTCATTGTTACTTTGACCTTCATATGTCCTTTTAACTTGACCTAAGTCTATTTTCTCACCTCTCACCTCTTTATTAATTTCATATATATTCCTATGACAAGTCCGTGTGTGCTCAGATTGTTCGAAATGTGTTGCGCAAATACATTACACGATTCAGACAAATTACGTCTTCTTATTGCTTTATCTAGATATTAATAGATTTTTATGTACATTACTATTAGCGTTATTGTTAGCAGAGAAGCAACGTCTTCTGATTGGTTGCTTTTATTGGTGAAGGTTATCCTGTCATCTCTTCGTGGCCATTTCTTAGACAGTCCGGTCACATATCTGCAAATCGTATCTGCCCATGTTAAGTCTGCTGTGATTGGTTGTTGAGTTCCTTAGGGTCAGGCTTTGTCCTTGCTATTTTTTATCATGATCCCGATTCGGGACGTAAATATTGACGTAAATTGTTGTTTACAAATTTGGCTTGCAGACAGCTCTCACCACAATAGTACCTGTAATATAAACCTAACAACGAATTTCGGAGACGTTATCGAACACAAACATTAGTAATACTATCGTATATAGCAGTTGTTTTAGGTAATACAATAATAATAATAATAATAATCACTTCACTCCAAACAATAGTTTTATACAGAGTAGAATTTTCATCTTATCATATTACAGCAAATATATTCCTTTTTGATGTGGTTGTATTCTCTGAGCTGGATAGTTAATTTGCGAAGCTTTCATCGCCCTACTAGGCGACATCTTCAGCGCATACTTCATTTTGAATTGAAGTGAGCTTTTAGATTTCTCCATGAGTTTATTAATCATCTCTCCTGGTAACCTTGGATGTGATTGGTTGTTTTTGTGTGTTTTCACACCTGCTAGGTTATTTGTATTGCAATTCATTTTTTCTTTGACTTGAACTTTGACCCTTTGTGTGTGAAGTTTCTTTCTTATCGGTTGATAAATTTTGTCTATCTCGATGTGTCTATTGGTTGCCGATTCACTGGAATGCCAAGCTTCTAAAAATTCTCTAGCATTCTTGGTGTTTCCTCTGTTTAATGTTTGAACGTTGGTTGTCCCAGTCGAATTGATGTCCGTGTTTGTCTGTATGTAGTGACATGAGGGAGTGGATATCATGTCTTTTGACAGCTAGCTTATGTTCATGGATATGAAGACGAAGGGGACGTCCACTTTGGCCAATGCAGTGTTGCTACAATTTATTTTGTAGATGATGATGATGTTGGTTTTATCTTCTTTCACTGTTGAGTCTTTTGGTTGTCATAGGACTGAGTGAAGTGATTTTGTTGGTTTGTGTACGACGTCAATTTCTAAAGGTTTGAAGAGTCTTGTAGTGATTTCTGAGATATCCTTTATATATGGTAAGGCGATTTTCTTTGTGCTTTCCTTGGGGGCTTTTGGTTTGATAGGTTGGTTTGGGGGTATATGTCTTTTGATGAAATTCCGTGGATATCTATTCTTTTGGAAGACGTCCATGACATATCTTTCTTCAATTTTCCTTAAGGTGGGAGTGCTGCAATGAGTCCTGGCTCTCTTGAATAGTGTTTGTATGCAATTCCTCTTGTGTGCTATTGGATTGTTGCTGTTGTAATTCAACTCACACAGACCAAATCCTGAATTACAACAGCAACAATCCAATAGCACACAAGAGGAATTGCATACAAACACTATTCAAGAGAGCCAGGACTCATTGCAGCACTCCCACCTTAAGGAAAATTGAAGAAAGATATCTCATGGACGTCTTCCAAAAGAATAGATATCCACGGAATTTCATCAAAAGACATATACCCCCTAGCCAACCTATCAAACCAAAAGCCCCCAAGGAAAGCACAAAGAAAGTCGCCTTACCATATATAAAGGATATCTCAGAAATCACTACAAGACTCTTCAAACCTTTAGAAATTGACGTCGTATACAAACCAACAAAGTCACTTCACGGATATCTACGACGACATTATCTCCGGAATCCACTGGAAAGATGAAAAGCGATAGGCGGAAATGTTATTAAAATGCTCGGGTGAAAATAATACTATTTGTGGAAATCTCTGATTGATTAGAACAAAAGGAAAAGTAAAAAATTACATTTGTAAAATCTCAACGAGATTGAAATGAGTAATTCCAACGTTTCCTGTGTTCGGCAATCTGGTCGGTCGGAACTTCTTCAGGGAAATTAATCGAAATTAACATAACAGAGGTATATATATAAAAGGAACATCACTTGTTTTTAAAACCTTTGTCCAATCATGAGTCATTCAACAAGTATAATAAACAAAATGTTTTATGAACTGTGATCAAAATTTGACCTCGGACTTACAAATATTGATCTACCTTTGTTAAACACTTTAAACAGAGTGTGTATGTGTGTGTGGGTAAACAGTTATAAAACATTTCTTAACGTCTCCATAAGAAGACATGGACAGTCGAGAATTTTGACCAAGTATTAATAATTAGTGATACATATCCATTTTTTATTTATTAATAGGGATTTCCTATGCATCAGCTAACATCACGCCTTCAGGTCTGTTCAAACTGCTAGTATCTAGAATTTTGTGATTAGACGTATTTTCAAAATTATGGTGTTTAGGATTAGCGTTTAGTAGAAGCACCCTGTCGGACTTATTGCTTTGCCTTCTTTCTGAAGATTGAGCTGCTTTATTCGACCTACTGGAGTTGTCAGATGACTCGACAGCTACGGATTTCGGATATGCATTCTGTTGCAGACAACGGAGAGTGAAAACACGATGATTGTTCCAATTACACAGTTTCTTTGTTAATTTAATTGTTTATTATACTTGTTGAATGGCTCATGATTGGACAAAGGTTTTAAAAACAAGTGATATTCCTTTTATATATATACCTCTGTTATGTTAATTTCGATTAATTTCCC
The DNA here is from genome assembly GCA_944472155.2 of Trichobilharzia szidati. Lineage (NCBI taxonomy): Eukaryota > Metazoa > Platyhelminthes > Trematoda > Strigeidida > Schistosomatidae > Trichobilharzia > Trichobilharzia szidati. The sequence goes on along the minus strand of OX235274.1, from coordinate 78,732,476 downwards.
TGAAGAAGTTCCGACCGACCAGATTGCCGAACACAGGAAACGTTGGAATTACTCATTTCAATCTCGCTGAGATTTTACAAATATAATTTTTTACAGATGTCTACTTCTCACTAGGCGCCCAAATATTTTAGAACTATTCTGTCAAATCTTGATGACAGTTCATTTGAAAAGGAAAAGTAGTCACTTAAAACAATATATGTTTCAAGGAGCAGGATATTGGGTAGCCGAAAAGTTACCTAGGCCTCCCAACAAGTGATGACGATTATTATTATTATTATTATTATTATTATTATTATTATTATTATTATTATTATTATTATTATTATTATTATTATTATTATTATTATTATTACTGTTAATCTGGCTTCAGAGTACATCATAACGATTCGATAGGGCATCTCCACTTCATCCTATTCTCTGAGTTCCTCTTTATCTAGCCCCATGATCACCCATAGTCTTTAAATCAATCAACCTGTTTGTGTTAATTTATCTGAAAAACGGAATGTATTCGCATATCACGTCTCAAACAGTTTGATAACACATACACACACACACGTATGGGTCGATTCAGTTTATATGGAAAATCAAACAGTGAAAGTCCAGTTGAAATAAACAAATTAAGGAGGAATTTATGAGGAGTGAAGATAACAATATTATTATTATTATTGTTTCCTTTAATTCCTAGAGGAACATAGGGCTTCAGCCGTGCGTCTCTATTGCGTTCGGTTCTCTGATAGGGTTTTCACATGGCTCCAAGTCTGTCCACACGTTTTCATCTCCCCTTCACATGACCTCCTCCAAGTCACCCTTGCACTGACAACCAACTCGCCGCTTCCCTTTCGGCCGGGTTCCACTCGAGCAATGGCTTGTCTAGTGATGTCACTTGATGGCTTGTTTCCTCAGAGTATGGCCAGCCAATCCATCTCCATTTCCTCCTACCTATTTGTTTCACAATCGGTTCCTGTTGGGTTGGTTCGCTCCCAGAGGTCTCTCTTTTCGATCTTTTCTGGCCATCTGATCTTGAGTATTGGGTGAAGACAACTGTTAATGAAGGTCTGTAGCTTGTTTGAGATGCTCTTTATGACGCGCAGTGCAAGTATCTGGTCCGTATGATGAGTAGCACTGACTTCACATTGGAGTTGAAAACCCGGATCTTATTTTTGATGCTGAATGCTGTTGACCTCCACACAGACTTGAGAGTAATGAAAGCTTGCCTTGCTTTCCCGATTCTTGCTTTGATATCCTCGTCAGTTCCGTTCGCGTGTAGTTGAAACGATGCTTCCCAGGTAGGTAAAAGAGGTCGTAATAATAACAGTAATAATTGTAGCGATAATACAACACCATTCTCTGTAATATAATCAAATGAGGATAATCAAGGCTACTGCAGTATGCCACCACTCCACGGTCTTCTCAATAGATTTAGACAGCTATTATCATATTCGTCTCATAATTCGTGTCAATTATGTTTTGTGCTGTAGACGTGACTGGTAGGTAGTGTGTCATCCACGATAATCGAGGTTTCGATGTTCACTTGTTCTACCAACGCTTTGCGTATATGTTCTCCCACCCTGTCTCTTTACACCAATAGTCTTTTCACTCACCTGCTCTGCTATGCTATACAAAATTCCATCAACTAACACTAAATGTATAAACTAATGATGGTGATTTGTCAATAGGATGGGATGATAAGACAAACAAGTGGTCAGAGAGATGCAATTGGTAAATGCTTAAGATTGTGTAGTGCTCATAGGTTAAGCTTGTAAATCCTGGATGAATGCAGATACAGTGAGACTGAAGAAGGATTGAGAACAGAACATATTGAGAAGAGGGTTGAAAATGTCTATGAGGGGAGGAGTAGTATAATTATTCCTTCTAGTATGGCTTCACCTGGTCAAGAGATCTACTTAGGAAGACCCAACAGCATAGATTAATTAACTCAAACGCTTTCCTCTTGTCCATCCACCCATTGCCTGACTCATATCAACCAGATGAGAGAAATTCAGCTCCAGATGCTTCTTACCCAGCAGTAGTTATGTGAGATATTCTGTGCTACAAGTGAGATTCTAGTAGGATAGTAATTCAGAGATATCACTAGTCTTCATACCTTCAGTATTATCCAAGACAGTTACCACCAACATTGTAAAATCTCCAACTCCAACTGCAATTTCCACCTCCTATGCACTCGCGGAAGTAATTGCATAGGAAGGAGTAAGAGGAGAACATCTGCTACATTTTCGAAGCATATCCTCAACAACCTTCGTATGGAAAGTAAGAAAGTGTTTGTAGGTGCAATCGCTCAACACTTGATTGACACAAGGCATTCATTCGATATCACTCAACACTTCGTTAGCCAGAAGCCATCGGTATGATGAGATTTCAACGTAATCTCTGTATACAGGGAGACAGTGTGATTAGTCTCATAAACACAGACACACACACACACACACACACATCCCAGTCACCCCATGTGGTAACTAGACGTCTCTAGTCTGTTTCTTCATTTTTCTCGAGTCACGAATTGATATTTTCGACATAAGAATAGAAGTTGCACACAGTGTGCACACTGAGTATAATTCCATCACACAGTAAATGTTTTTGATAAAAGCACACAGTGACACAGTACTATTGACTTATGATGTTTCCAGCACAATGTATTGCACATAATCATACGTCAAGGTGACAGTCAATTTCTATTCAGTGTTAAATATCTTATTCATGTAAACTATGTGGATCATTGAATTATCTGACAGAATAGCATCAATAACCGGCCTTCGTTTCCACTTAACATTATGACTCTCAAGGTGAAGCTAAAAGCCTCGAGGATAACTGGGGATAGGCCACAATGCAAGTTCAACACGCAAAAACTGAAGGACACAACCAAAAAGGACACTTTCACAGCAACTGTCAGAGCAAAGCAGGAAACACTACCTGGCATCACTGAGGAATCATCCGTGGAAGACCATTGGAACTCTCTGAAGGTGATTTTTAACGAAACGTGTTCAATGGTTTCAGGCAGAAAGAAGAGACAAGACAAGGAATGGCTCTCATTGGACACTTGGAAGCTGATAGAGAAGAGGAGAATGGTGAAAGAGAAAATGATTCAATTCAAAGACGGACAAGAGGAAGAGACGCTGAGCTCAACTTACACAGCACTAAACAAAGAAGTGAAGAAGAGTGCCAGGAAGGACAAAAGACAATTCTACGACAACCTGGCTACTGAAGCTGAGAAGGCAGCAAGCAAAAGGGACCTGAGGACACTATATCAGATAACCAAGTCTCTATCCAGGAAGAGATCAACACAAGTGAAACCTATAAAAGACAGCCAAGGGAACCCAATTACCAAGGAAGAAAGACAGATTAAACAATGGGCAGACCACTTCAAAGGACTCTTCAACCGACCACCACCTACAACCCGTCCAGAAATACCAACAACAGCACGTACACAACTGCAAGTTGACACCGATCCTCCAAAGAAAGCTGAAGTCTTGAATGCAATCAAGCTTCTGAAAGCTGGAAAAGCAGCTGGACCAGATGGAATACCGCCTGAAGCACTGAAAGTGGACCCAGAAACGACAGCAGATATGCTGAATCCATTATTGCAAAAGGTCTGGAAAGAGGGAAAGGTGCCTACTGACTGGAGGAAAGGTTACCTAGTGAAACTACTAAAGAAGGGCGACTAAGGACTCTGCAAGAACTGGCGAGGAATCATGCTCCTGTCGACGCCAAGTAAAATCCTGAGCGGCATCATCCTGGAGAGAATAAAGGACGCACTGGATACAGAACACCGACCAGAACAAGCTGGATTCAGGAAAGGCAAATCATGTTCTGATCAAATTGCTACTCTACGCATCATCATCATCGAACAAAACATGGAATGTCAATCAAACCTCTACCTCAACTTTATAGACTTTGAGAAGGCCTTCGACAACGTTGACCGCGAAGTAATTTCGAAACTACTCGAGTACTACGGCGTACCTAAAATATTCATCAACCTTATTCAACAGCTGTACGACAACGGCACATGCCAAGTGATCCACAACGGAAAACTCAGTGAGGCGATTGGAGTAAACACAGGAGTCAGACAAGGGTGCTTATTATCACCAATGATATTCCTAATTGTGGTGGACTTGATTTTGCGTGGATCATTGAATTATCTGACAGAATCGTATCAATAACCAGCTTTCTTTTCCACTTAACCTTATGACTACTAAATATATCCAAAGTAAATTCAGCTTCAATGGACTGACAGAAACATGAACACAGTAATGACAATAATAACAAATAATAATAGTTCGCCTTATTGTCCACCACTACTTGTGATACAGTGTGGAATCCTCAGCATTTGCTACAATATTCCATCAAATTTCTTCGACAACAACAAACACAAGACAAAAATTCATGTATAATCCCCATCCAGGCATTAATGAAAACAAAACACGTAGATCAGCGAAGAGTCTCTTTTCGGCGGCGAATTCATTTTCTTAGCTGTACAATCGCAAATGTATATGTGTTATTTTGTATGTATGTGTACATTAAGTTTGTCAAACAAAAATACAACTGGTTATAGTTATTTTAACTAAACAGGTGAAGATTGGTAATTGAAGTTACGTAATACAAAATCAGTCAAGAAAATTAAATGTTATTGAAATTAGGATAGTAACAAAGGTGATGAGTTGTCACAAACAGTTGTTAAAAGAAGTTATGTAATAACATGAATAATTCAAATGAACTGTCGTCAAGATTTGACAGAATAGTTCTAAAATATTTGTGTGTGTTTAACAAAGGTAGACCAATATTTGTAAGTCCGACGTCAAATTTTGATCACAGCTCATAAAATTTTGTTTACTATACTTGTTGATACTTTTTTTGAATGACTCATGATTAGACAAAATTTTTACAAATTCAAGTGATGTTCCTTTTCATATATAAACTTATGTTATGTTAATTTCGATTAATTTCCCTGAAGAAGTTCGGACCAGATTGCCGAACACAGAAAACGTTGGAATTACTCATTTCAATCTCGCTGAGACTTTACAAATATAATTTTTTACAAATGAATAACATGAATAGTTTGATGAGTGAGTTTTACTCAGGATGCACAAAGGAACAAAGTAGATAATACGAAATTACGTAAGAGTTCTAAATGAATACAAGAATTATAAGCAATTAAAGAACAGGTAAGTGCTTCGGTGGCATAACGGTTAGGACGCTCGCCGACCATACACATGGTCCTGGGTTCGATCCCCGGCCACTGGACGCACTCCTTCACCTCGCTAAGCCAGAAATAATGCTGGTGAAGAGGAAAGGTTGGGCATGAGGCTAGCAACCCCATCCTGTAAAATAAACACTGCTACAGAAACTTCAAGCCACCAGCTTGAAGCCCTATGTTCCACTGGGGAACGTGAAGGTAAAAAAAACAGGTAAAGAAACAAAATTAAGTCATCAAAATAAAAAAAATAGATGAAAAAAACAAAATAAAAAAGTTGTTACAAAGACAGTAGAATTGGTTGAGTAATCCCCTTTTGTATGCACAGCTCCGGTTTTTCTATGTGAATGGCCAGAGCTTTAGCCATACAAAGAAGACGAAACCGTATTGCCGTTGATAGGTTGTTCTTGACTCTGTAGATAACTTTGAAGGAGGCGTTTGTGGAAATGGAATGATCAGTGTTAACCAGGTGTTCAATTATCGCACTCCTTATTGCATCACTAAAGCCTTTTCGCAACCATGGTGGATAGTGTTCTTGAATCCTCTTGGACAGGGTGCGCGAAAATGAATTCGCTGAAAAGAGACTCTTCACTGATCTACGTGTTTTGTTTTCATTAACAAGACAAAAAAGGAAATGAGATTACAGGTTATAGGTCACCTGGACTGATAGTGGCAGCTTTTTGGTAGTAGCAATGACAGTGAAGTGAAAAGAGTACACAAAATGCAAAATAATGGTGATAATAATATCAATGTGAATGTCTTAAATTACAATTTGATTGAAATAGTGTCACCACAGATTACAAATAGGAGAGAATAAAACAGCGAATTATTCTGCTACTAACACAGTATGTCGCAGGTTTCACGACTCACCATTACATTGGGGTGTATTTGGGACATTCAGACGAGTATTTTGCATTTCCCAATACATGAAAATCAAAACAAGGTATGGTTTTGTTAAAGTTCCACTACTTAATGTGGATAGTAGCTCTATCCGATTCATGGGGGATTCGAATTCACAAAATCTCAACTTGTATGCCGTGAATGAATCCTACTTCCTCAGCATGAAGTAATTCGACGTTGTCAAGTGAATCAACTACTAAAGATAACAAACATGTGAAGACAAAAGAAGATTTCGAGTTATGTGAGTATCTTGGTGTCATTCTGAGCAATACATTCTGATCGCGGTGTCATCAATGAATAATACTGGATTATTGTGTGCTTGTAACAAATAAAATTATCCTGTAACGCCCATGTTCCATTCATATGTCAACCAATTTTATGTCTCATGTTGTGCTCATTAGACCGTTTCGTCTTCGTATTTTTTACTCTACAGTCCTGTCTCCAAAACGAAGACAGGTTTGTTAGTAGGCCACTTATTCACTGTCACGCTCATCAACGTTTACAACGGTGTTATGTTTTGAAAGAAACATCAGCCTGCTCAGACCATCACGTGGTCATCATTCGAATAGTCCTCCATGGTTGGGGTTATTCAATGTTGCTTTAGACGATGATACACCTCCACAGTATATCTCACCATGGCATATATCAATCCACATAGATTAGAATGTTGGCGGTGTATTATTACGTCGTTTCAATCCAGATTGTAATGGCAAATATATTCATAAAACGCCTACTCCCCTTTCACGTTTTGTGCCCTGCACATTCTACATTTCAATTTCAGTTATTTTATTGCCCATACTTTTCCATTCAAATCGATATTTACAAGAATCAACAACTTTGAAAAGAACAGTATTCAATGAATTCATAAATTCCCACAGGACTCTCTCCAGTTGAATACTCATCGAACATTTTTATGCCTACCATTTTTTCTAGAAGGTTATATACACACAAATAAACCGATGAACATTGTTACGATAAATCAGTCAGTGTCAATCTGACCAAGTAAGTATACGACCTCTGAGTTGTCAGTTGAGTGATAATCTGTTGACATCGATGTTAATTAAGTGAATAGTATTCATCAAAGTAGAAGTGGACGTAAACTGGAGTTATTGTGGTAGAGTTAATTATTATTTTAAATTTACTAGGACAGAAAGAGAGGGAGAGAGAAATACTTTCAAATAGATATTCTCTTTTCTCAGAAATCAATTTACCAGCGTTTGCGAAATCCCAAGTGATCCATGGACTATGTACCACTCTAGTTTGCAAGAGGTCCAATCATCTGTAGATGACTCTAGGGTAGGTGTCTGGTTTATCAAGTGAATAATGATGGGTGTAGATTAAGCCATAGTCAGTCAGACATTCATATTGACTGATTGACTTTAAGAAGATTCACGAATGATCAAGGGAGATGAGAGAAAAAATCAAACATGAGATAGAACACTTTGCTCAAGAGGTCTGGTGAAGTCACCATGCTAGTCACTAATACAATTTATTGAGTCGAATGAACACAGAGAAGGATTTGTGACCTCATCTTCCAGCATATTGGGAGATATTTGCATCTGAGAAGTGTAAATGCCTTCGGAAAGATGACTCCCATTTCCGTACCGCGAATTTGAAATTTCCAAATTAATTAAGATAATTAGAGGTTTAAGTTAGCCTAAAAATACTGCACACCACTGAAGCGCTGATTGATTACTAAGCAGGTCAAGCTGAATCTCTGCATGCACTACTACACAATTACTATTCTCAAACTTTATCTACTACGATGGAAACTTTACATCATTGAAAAATTCCCTCCTATTTGGTATATCTGTGATGAACAGCAAATCGAGCACAGGAATACATCGCATTTCAATGAAACATTCCTGGTCAATCGATCTACACTGATACACACACGTACGCAGACGCATACACACACACATACACACAATGAAATTATACTAATCATCATGTGATGATGTTAGTCATCAATGGGAACAATGAGTCTCGAAGGAGGATATACATTTGTAGAAGGAGGAGTGATGAAAATAAGTGATCAAAGAAACTTCTCGAGTGATCACTCAATTTCTCGAGGTCAGCAACATGTTGACGTGATTATTAATTTGTGAAGTGATCAGGATGATGATGATGATGATGACGGTGATAGTGACAGTGATAACTTAAACGATTAGATCCATGAATGCAGTACTCACACATCGAAGATATTCAGTCTACAGGATGGATGGATGGATGGATGGATGGATGGATGGACTGTCTAGACTGGCCTCCTCTTCCTGTCTCCGTAGTTACAACTGTTTCTCGATGATGATGTGACCGAGTGAATTTATACATGAGTATGATAACACTGGACGCAGTTGTAACTCAACTTTAAGTAATAGATACGCCAATTCATTCTTAGTAACATGTGCTCCACTGACTCATAAAGAGAGTGACACCTGAGTGTGTGTGTGTGTGACTCAAAAGAAACGGACACCATATTTATTCCATATGCATCCCACTGGTCACAACTTCTCGCTAGAACTACAGGCAACCTCAGTATGTACGCAGTAACTAGCGGGAATTGGTCCTCGAAGAGATTCTATCTGTTTCAGTTTAGCCCAGGTATTGATATCAGATAGACATCAATTGTGTGTATTCTATCAGATATAGCTACTATGTGATGACGGAATTGATGTCGTGTCTATTCTTCGCTAAACCGAATAAGTCGGCCTATTTCTAATCCCCCTGATTGCTCCTAATACAGGTGAACACGAAACATGTTGATGAGTGAGGAAGCAGTCGACTAAAGATGCTCATCCCATAAGCTCACTGAATCAAATCAACTCGAAGTAAATCAATGTCATTTCTCTTCGCCCGATGTCACCACCTCTCACTCGATAAATGCAAACACCACAACACTCACAAACATATTCCCATCGAGTTTGCAGACTGACTGTACACAGTCAGACATCCACATAGTACTAATCGTCAACGTTTCATACTCCCCGGTCTACTAGGATATTCCTAACAATACAAAAACACCAACAACAACAACTGTCTGACTGATTGGCTGGCTGGCTGACTAGCTGTACAAATATTCTCCTCCCAAAACTACAAGTCAGCATTCGAGCCGTAGACCAGAGGATTGACTCACTATAGATGTGAAGAGACAAAGGGGGCAGAGGAAATACTTCTCACTAGTATAAACCATCGACTCACATCTACATAAACCCACATGAACGCCGTGATGATGGGATTCACCTGAATTACAGACATCACGTTTCATAAAGACCAATTGTGGACAGAACAAATTCGCCCTACCACATTCTCCGCATGTCTCTCTCTATCTCTCTCTCTCTGTCCATCTGAGTGCTTGTCAACATTAGATGAATGTATGCTGATGTACAACGTCGAGGATGTGTTTGATTGTGTAGACAAAGTCAGTGATATTAGCACGAACAATGAAGCTATGAGATCCTTCCTTGGAAACGGTTGACTACATATGTGAACTAATAAATGACAAATCCATGAGTATTGGGATCCCAGTAGAAGTCGTTAAACGAAAGTAGCTATCCCGAACAGTTCATCACCAACTACATCGTCAAGAAATTCGAAAACAGCTCTTCTCGTCTATCTCTAAACTAGAAGCTTCTATTTATGCAAAAGAAATTCAAAGCTCACGTACTAATTAAGTGAAATAATAACCAACAAGTTAAGAAAATTGACGAAGAGAACTTCTAATATTCACAAGCCAAACTTCATAGTTTTCATAAAACTGACTGGCTGATATTCCTCAACGGAACGACGAAGTACCCAGGCTTCCCACCTCTTCTTCTTCTTTCTATCAATACAACTACTCCTATGCGGACAGTAAAGTCATACTGGCCATCGCTTCACCTACTTGATTTTCATGCTTGCAAATGCCTACCAGTCTCGCTGAATAAACATGTAGCAGAAGCCATCAACAGTTACTTACATACTATACTAGACCACCTGGTCCAACACACACACACACACACACACCAGAAAACGAGCATTGAACAATCTTCTCCTATCATGCCAAATGCCTCTAGATACCGAACACTACACTAGAAGCAGCAGAGGTTGTTGCAATTCGCTTAAACCAACCACTCATCATCGATCGATCTGTGTGAGAAAGGAACAAGTTCAGCCAATATTGTAGACCTGGTCTTGTGTGCAATCAACAAATTCATAATTACTCCATTCAGCCATGACATTCACGCATGATCTGCCTTGCTCTTTCACTAAATTCATCACACCACACCACACCACACCACATCACATCACATCATCCTTCATTTTTACGCCTCTACGAACAAACATTTCGTCTTCCCAATTTATCAATCAATTAATGCACTTACAGAATGCAGTACACACACACACACACACGCACAATCCTTCACCTCCTCGTCTCTACATTCTCTGCATATTTTCATTATTCATCTCAAGTTTACAATCAGCATGAATACAACTCAAATCGAACACAAGTCATCAAGGTTCAGACGGAGAACAAGAAAAGTAGTCAACTATGCTCTACACACACCAATCAAATCACCCATCCGTCTAACTGACTGAATAAATATGACCAGGAATTAAAACTACACAAACGATTCGATGCATCAGGACCCTACCATCATCATCATGACATTATAACACCTAGTTGAACATGATCCTATCACCTCGATGGCCAGTGAACATGAACCTCTTAAATCATTCTCCACCAACATCTCATTAAATACATTGACCTCCGTATATTCAGCCTCAAACCCATCATCACATATTCACATTCACATTCACATTCACATAGCCACACGAGAAAACACCAGATGTCTAACCAAACTATCATTTGATAAATCAAAGCTTACTTACTAAACAAACTGACTAACTAACACAGACTCTATCCAGAGTCTTGCTATTTCATTCAACACACTTCAACATGAACATTTCACCCACTACTCACTTGTTTACGCTGAATGTCATGAGTTCATCAGGCCGATTTCTCTAACACAGGATACACGCATGGATGCATGGTTGGTTAGTTAACCAACGTGTCTCTTCTCCTCCTCATCACAATCCATTTCCATTCGATCAATGCAACAACAACAACAGCAACTGTACGATTAATCTCACCTAAACACATTTTATCAATCATCGAAATCACAAAACAAACACAAATCCATCACCTGTACTCCCCACCACACCCCACCCCAGCCCCAACCACAAACACACACACACACACAACGTTTCAAGCAGAACAACTATCAGTCAAAACAAATCCCACGTCGTCGTCATTTCAATCACTCACAACACCCACATCGTCGGGCTGGCTGGCTCCCATCATCATAAGTAGACAAAATCAAACTCACATTTCCCAGAACACCTTACCTTCTACACCGGAGGACGCCAGCCAACTAAGTCCCTGGCTGGCTGACTGGCTGGCTACACATGCTCTCTTTCACAATACATGCCACATTACTCACCAAAACTATTTTCAAATTACTTACACGCTACAGTAACTCATTCAAAAAGACATCATTAGTCAATACATACATATAAATATTTATTATAAATATCGAAATTAATAAAAACTAGGGATATCTGATTTACGCGTACTTCCTTCCTCATTCTGTCTTCAAGATTGCGACAATGAATTCAACCTCCTACACCAATATTCTTTCATCATTCTCATACTTTCAACCCTCATTTCCTCAGCTTCAATCTCCAAATCCAGACATCGCATCTTCTTCTCAAACAGTAACGACTCACGTCTTCTTCTCTCATCCACATCACATCTAGAGCGAAGGGAGAGAAAATTCTGTTATTTACTCCTCACAAAATAACTGAAGTAAGTATGAGAAGTTGTGAAATCCACCACAACGGTCACACGTTTCTCGACTTCACTTCTCCTTTCGACTCTTTCTGTACCTAGATGTCTCTTGTTAAATAAGCTCTCAATGACACAAACACATCACAGCATTTTTCCAAGTAACTCAGTCTTTCTCCTCTCTTTCTATCTCCCTCATTTCCCTTATCAGTATTAAACTTCAGGTAGTGCATTCATTCATTCAGTCACTCATCGATTCATTTATTCATTGGGTCGTTACACATATATAAATAACGTTTGCAATAGGGGGACCAGTTCCTATTGTTGCTTTTCTACAGAATAACCAGTAACTTACAAACACATCAGTCAGGAAAGATATCCCTCCGTGTAACTCTACTTCAAAGCCCCCACCCCCCGACACACACACACACACTTATTCACACCTTTATATATACAAAGTTAGTTGAACAGTAATCTCAGAGATAATTGTCATTTAGTCACGGACCAAGTCACAGTGAAGTCAGAGAAGTAACAATCCATGAAAAAAATCCACGAATAATCTCAGTCAATCGAGAAAGTTGACGAATTACGGCAACAGTAAGCAATAGACACCAAAGTTAAATGACCTTGATTTGACTAATCAGATAGCTCAGCATTACAAATGGCTCCTAGTCATAATCCTCTTTGAAAGTGTCGCCTACATTTGGTTTTTCACTTCTCTGTAGATAATGTGTTGTTGACAGGGAGGAATAAAACATGCATGTGTGGAGGGATAATAACTCTGGAAAAGTATTCACGGGCTGGCTATTCACGGTTATACGGTTATTCAGATGCAACCACTTTATATGAGGAAGTCTGTATAACTTGGTAAGTCGTACATAACTGGTGGTGATCTTTTAGACACTTTCTTCTCAAAATCAATCTAAGCTCTACCTTAGTAATATATTGCGTATATGCAATCAGTATCTGCTACAGCTGGAGAATATAGAGAATACATTCGTTTGGTATGTCTATAACCACTTCTATGACAATCTGGGACCAGTCAAGAGAAGTGACCAACGAGGACCAACACAACACAGCACAGCACACTATATCACGTCACATCACATGACAGAACATGTAGGACAATTTAACCCAACAAATATCATTACTCACCTATAACCCTGGTCACTTGAATCACCATTCCCCACTACATCATCACCAACTCCATTCACATCCATCTCCTCACAACTCTCATCATCATCACTCGACAACGACAAATCAATAGTCTCACTCACGCCACAACCACCTCCTCCAACACACCCTTCACCAACTCCCACATCGCCAACACCACAACCCTTCACCTCACCAACACCATTCGAAACACTCACAGATTCATCCACTCCACTGTGTGCTCGAACTTCATTTGTCGACTCCTCGCTCCTATTCGTACGATTCACAGTCTTCTCCACTGAGTCGTATGGAACACACAAATTCTGGGGGATAGGGGCTATTGGGTAGGCGTTCAAGATTCTCAGACCCATTGTGTTTGAAGGATTCGTGTCAGTGGAGACCGTAGAAGGCGTTGAATTGATGTGGGGTCTCTGTGACATCCAAACACATGGTGAGGGAGTCAGTAACGGCAGACTCATTTGACGAACACTCGAGTCAACATTACCTACCTTCATTCAATAGAATTAACATGTCGTTATGGAATGTGAACATACCGAAGTGCACTCACTACCCAAACGGTCATCCGTGTTATCACTGGTCACCGGTTGAACAGGAGCAATTTCTGAACACCTCAGATTCTCCTGATTTTCTGTGTTCAGCGTGTCTGGTGTCGTGAGACTCAGCCTTTTCAGTATTTCTTGGCCCTTTCGACGGACTTGAGTCCACGTCCGTCTGGGATATCCGTTTGATTGAAGAAGCTGTGAAATTTTGATCCACGCGCATTCAGGCATAAGCTGATTCTTGTGTTGCACTATTAATTCCGTCAATAATTTCATCTCATCATCTGTGTATCTCGTCGGTGTGATTAACTTCGCTTGTTGTCTGATTAGTTCAGATTGTGTCGGACGTGCAGTGGCCATTTTAAGGAATAATCCAGTGATTGATTGATTGATTGACTGACTGAGTGATTTTCACAGATATCAATCCCGTATTACGATTTAATACTTCCCGCTGTCAGTTAGTTAGTTAATTAGTTAGTTAGTTAGTTCTACTGGGTGAATTAATCTATCCTGTCTATGTCTTCGCTTAGCGTTTGTTACTTTAAATTACATACATACAAGATACGAGGATACCAGTGTGAGCCAATCAAATAGACTTTTCAAAGTGAAAAGGCTAGGAAGATTTATCGATCGTTGGTTGTTGTTTTTTCCAATATAATCTGTCTCATTGGTCAGCACCAGTATTCCCTTGAGTTTAGGGTCGAAATCGTGTTTTGATTGGACGAAGTGATGCAGTTGTGTGAGTGTGGCTGTGGGTGTGTTAGTCCACCCACCCACAAGCAGCCAATCTCACTCTTCCTCCTCTTTCTACCCTCTACCCTCTGTCTCCGGTCTACCTGTGACCTTCAATCCTTCTCACCCATGTCATGTCTAACTCCTCATTGGTTGAACAATGTGAACAGTGTGTGTTTTGCATTATAATTATAATGAGTCAACATAACAGAACATAACAGAACAGAACAGAACACAGCAAAAATAGCCTACAAACAGACAGTGGATGGATGGATTGGAATTCTGATTGAGACTATGACAGTGTCTGTGTATGCCTGACTAACTGACTGAGTGAATCGATTGGTGGGTGGGTGGGTTGTTGTGTGAGAGAGAAGTCAACAAAGTGTGAGAATGATTGCATGCATGCATGCATGCATGATGCATGAACAAATTGACTACCACAACCAGTGTAGTGTATCTGCTCAACTACTCAACTACTTTATATTTTTTATTTCATGCCATCATCATTTTCACACAGAATGCAATTTTCAGCCTTCTCTCTCTACATCACCACACTACACCATCATATATAGATGTGGCAACAATTTGTCTCCTTTCCCAGAGAAATAGTAAAACTAACTAAATTAACTAAACAAACAGCCAAATGCTGAAGGTGGTTAAGTTAATTGAGCTGTAATCTGTCGTCTGTGTTGTAATCACAATTCTCCGTATCATTTGATTTGATATACTACAGACTGCTATGCTATTCTACGTGGAGATGGATCGTGGATGAGGAGAGAATATTCTGCAATGAATTACTCTGAGAGAGATTTCTGTACACTTTGCACACACACACACACACTTAGTTTAGTTTAGTTTAGTTTGTTCACCATTAAGCAGCTAATAGTTTACCAATGATTAATTAATCTTGATAAATTATCTCTTTATTGGAGTGTTATTTTCGTTGAAGGCACGCGATGTAGTGCATGTGCATTTGTGTGTCTCTGTGTGTGTGTGTCAATGGGGGGCGTTTTTTAATGCAAGACTTTGACTCTCTACTCTCCATCTGCTATAGGTCTGAGATTTTTTATCGTTTTCATTCATGTCTAGTCCATAATTGGTCGAACAAGGTGAAGAGTTCTTCTTCATCATACTGCACTATCACAACATGAAAATCTCTCAGAGTAGGCAAACTATCCTTCGATTGATCGATCGATCGATCGATCGAGCTGTTGGTTGGTGGATGGATGGATGGACGGACGGACGGACGGACGGACGGATGAATACACCAGGAGAATTTATTTCACGCCAGCCAAACTGCCAGGCAGTGAATTACATTGACAATGAATAAGTGTATTACAGAAATCATACTATCTTCCCTCTCTCTCCCCCTCTCTCTGTTTCTCCCTGTGTGCATGTGCCTGTGGAGAGAAAGGTTGATGAGGTGTGTGAAAAATCACGAACAAAGTGATGATGAGCGTGTTTGTTCAACGAAACCTCATCTGTATGTTTTGTTTGTGTGCCTCTGTGTGTGCGTGTGCGTGTGCGTGTGTCTGTGGGTTTGAGTGTTTGTGGCAGGATAGAGTGCATGAACCAACCAGCCATTCCGGAGACTTAAATTCAGTGTCAGTGTGAATGTGACACATATGCCTTGCATCAATTCCCTTCATCAACTCACAGTCATTAGATAGAGTTTCTTATTATTTTCATAATTAACAGGTTTTCAGTGGATTCACTTCCACGTAGAATGGTGGAGGAGGGGGAGTACTCAATTAAAATCAGATGAGTTTCCATTTATGAGATGAAAAGATAAGCAGTATTTGTGTGACAAATGTGTTGGGGTGTGGTGTGATGTGATGTGGTGTGGTGTGGTGTGGTATGGTGAGGTGGGGTGGGGTGGGGTGGAGTGAGATTAATCCTTTCAGAAAACACTGTGAAATTCGCAAAAAGACGTATAGATATCGAAATCTGTTTAATTGGTCGTAAATTATCTAACCAACCAACTATATGAGGGATTGGCGGAGTTTCGAAATGGTTGTCGTTAAGACTGAGTGCACTTGGAAACAGGAATCCGCTTCATAAGACTAAGCGATTTAGAATATGGAGACGGGGATTATCGCAAGTAAGACGCTTGACAAGGAGACAAGTATTGAAATACGGAGCAAAATGAGGAGCCGACAAAACTTAGAAACACTCGACGAAAGTTGTAGAAATGCTTCCTTATCATCACCTGTGAGTTTCTAAATGACGACTAATTTATAGAAAGTCGACAGCGGAGAGGCGAATGAATGAATCAATGAGTCAGAAAATCAAGGTGAAGTTTTTCATGAACCTTTGCAAGAGACTGTCTTTTAGCTTACTCGGAAAGAAATCTGCTGTGCTTACAGGCAGTCAAAAGCCCACCCATTGGAACATCACCCACCACCTGTCTGCACGCCTCATCGTCAAATGTAACATTCACCTTCATACTTCACATTAGTGGGAGTCGTCTAACGACTTCTACTGGGATCCCAATACTCATGGATTTGTCATTTATTAGTTCACATATGTAGTCAACCGTTTCCAAGGAAGGATCTCATAGCTTCATTGTTCGTGCTAATATCACTGACTGTCTCTACACAATCAAACACATCCTCGACGTTGTACATCAGCATTCATTCATCTAATGGTGACAACCACTCAGATGGACAGAGAGAGGGAGAGAGAGAGAGAGATAGAGAGACATGGAGAGAATGTGGTAGGGCGAATTTGTTCTGTCCAAAATAGGTCTTTATGAAACGGAGTATTTGTGATTCAGGTGAATCCCATCATCACGGCGTTTATGTGGGTTTATGTAGCTGTGAGTCGAAGGTTTAGACTAGTGAGAAGTATTTCCTCTCCCCTTTGTCTCTTCACATCTCTAGTGAGTCAATCCTCTGGTCTACGGCTCAAATGCTTTCCGTGTTCCAGTTTCTGCAAGTTCTATGCATCCATCCATCCATCCATCCATCACTCAACATCACTCAATTCATCCTTCACATCACAGATTCACTTGTATCGAGGAGGACTGACTGACTGACTAACTAACTAACTAACTAACTACTCTTTATCTTGCATTGTCAGCCTATGTAATAATAATCACTCATTTTGTTATTCAATCAATAATAAACGAAGCTGTTTTGACTGACATGTAGTTTTGTGAGGAGAGTACTAGTACAGTCAGTCAGACAGTTGTTGTTGTTGTCGATGTTTTTCTATTGTTTGGAATATCCTAGTAGACTGAGGAGTATGAAGCGTTGACGATTAGTGCTATGTAGATGTCTGACTGTGTACAGTCAGTCTGCAAACTCGATGGGAATATGTTTGTGAGTGTTGTGGTGTTTGCATTTATCGAGTGAGAGGTGGTGACATCAGGCGAAGACAAATGACTTTGATTTACTTCGAGTTGATTTGATTCAGTGAGGTTGTCGGATGCTCATCTTTAGTCGACTGATTCCTCACTCATCAACATGTCTCGTGTTTACCTGTATTAGGAGCAATCAGGTGGATTAGAAATAGGCCGACTTCTTCTGTTTAGCGAAGAATAGGCACGACATCATTTCCGTCATCACATAGTAGTTATATTTGATGAAAGCCACACAGTGAGTAATACAGTATTATATCTGGATGACATGTCGACTACAATTTATTAGTCATAATCCTGTCACGGTGCTGACATAACATCGGATGTTCTTTCTATACTTCTATTATCTCTTATCCTCCCATCTAACTATGTTACATTTCATATATGTGAATCTCGCCCTATTATGTGACTGAACTGTGTTAGTATTGAATTTCTCTCCAAGCTAATTATCTTCTTGATGTCGATATTCCTGAAATCTGCCAATTTCCTATGACCCGATATCTGCATGAAAAGAGATAATCCTACCCGAATGTTATGGCGGAAAAGTACATGTTACACGGTATCCACGCTGTTAATAACACAACATATCTCTAGTTCTTTCACACTTATAAACTCAATATTGAACGGAGTGGCGCTGACATTTGAGTTAGAAAATGAAGAAGGAGAATTAGTTATGTTAGAATGTTATATGGAAGTGAAGAGAAGAAAGCATGATGGATAAGATTTGTAGCTGAGATGGATGATTTTGGTGCAGTTGTGTTCCCTGAGTTCGATGGTTCAGTTGAGAAGCTTTCGTTACCTACCTCACCACACAACATCCTCAGAGCACATTACAATTTCAAGTGAGGTTCACAATTTCTCCACGAGTTTATGAGTCATCTGTTCTGGACACCTGGAGTGATATTAGTTGCTTTCTGTGTGTTTCCTCACCGTCTACTTCACTTCTATCGCTTGGTATTGATTGTTTCGTTGACTTGGAAGATGACCGTTGATTCATGTGATTTCCTTCTTATCGATTGGTAAGTCTTGTCTATGTCGGTGTGTGTGTGTGTCTGTGTGTTGATTGGCGATCCACCTGTATACCAGGAGGCTTGTAAAAATTGTCCGGCGACTTCTCGTGTCTCCTCTGCATTTTCATGGATGAGAAGACAAACAGGGCGTCCACTATGGCCAGTGTAATGATTTTTCCCAGTGGTGAAGTACACCAGTGTTTAGAAAGGAGAAACCCAATCCACTTCACTAAACATTTAGACTCGAAGTCATCTTGTGGTGTGTGTGTGTGTGTGTGTCTGTGTGTTCTACTGACGAGATTTATCCGTAGAATAGAGAAGTAGATCGATAGGAAACAGTCGGTCAGAATTGAAGAGAAACTTTTCAGTCTATGGTTGAAGAGATAGAAGTAAGTGTTGATTGCTCAAAACTAGATTAGGTTTACGTTGTGGTGATGAAGTAATCTCACTGGACAACTGTTCGTCTGTCTCAAGACTTAACCTTCGTCAAATTGACAAGCGATCAGAATAGTAAGTAAGATATCCACTGACCAAGAGGACATTTAATGTGGTTACAAATACATGCATTGGGTGTGTTTCCATTCTCCAATGAAAATGCTCGTTACTAGATCTCCTGTATTCCCCTTTTTCAGTCTCATTCGTTAGGATTGTTCACTTCAGTCTCTCTGAGTTTTTTACGAATATGAAATAATTAGCCCCTTTTTTGAATTCAGCTAGACAGAGCAATGAGAAGATGTAATTTGTCTGAATCGTGTTCAGTGTGTATTTGTGGAACACATTTCGAACAATCTGATCACACACATGGACTTGTCATGGGAATATACCCATATGAAAATAAGAAGAAGAAGAAAGAGTTAAGGGGTGAGAGAATAGAGTAAGGTCGAGGTGAGAGGACATATTGAAGATGAAAATAACAACGAAGATCACTAAACCAAATAACAGAGGTAATAGTACATCTACTCTGGCTAATATCAAACCAAGATTTACCAAGGAAGGTAGGTTTAGTGTGATGACGAACTGTTTTTGAAGGTATAGAGGTGGTGTAAACGTCTCAATTGTCAAGGCTTCCACAAACACCTTCTATGCATAGGTTTAAAAGACGTGTAGACATCAATTTTATATCCTGTCTCTATAATAGTGTTTGTCAATAGACGAGCTAGGTCACCCGTTCTCAACATGAATGGGTTCTCGAGATTCTATCTGCTTCTGAAGCCATTTAGGAATATGCTGTCAAGACGGGTCTTACTTCCAGAGATCTGTGAGCACTCCCATTGCATGTGAGTTCACAAGTGCTTTGAAAATAGAAAAGAGAGTGGGATGTGACATCACTTTTCGCACATCCTAAGGGATCAGATAGATGGACATATCGCCTTCACATTCTCAATTATTCTGATCTCAGCTGCATCAAATGTCCTTCTAACGTCAATGTTCAACCCTTGTTGAACACTGATATCACTCATGATCACATCAAGGTGATATGATTATGAGTGACAATAAATTGTGCTCGAAACACCGTGATCAGCAAAATGTTACTGTTTAACACTGTGACTCTTTATCGAAATAAATTTTACCCACAATGGAATTATGCTCTACCACAGTGCACATCTTCTATTCTTATATCAATCACTGACATGGCATGTGATTTCTATTCACATCAAACGACATGAAATACAATGTTCAAATATACATAGTATTCTCTTGTTTGTTAATTCAATTCAGTATATGACGACGACCGTGGGAAATGTATTCCAACTGTAACACCAAATAGAATGAATGTTCAAATGGTGGATATATTGTGTGCAGTATTGAACTGAGGGAATAACATTCCGACTGTAACATCAAAAAGAGAATGAATGTTCAAATAGATATACTGTATACAATTGGTGTTACTGAATTGAACTGTGGGAATGGCTATGGCCTCAGTGTATTTCAAAAAGCTCCCTTCACCAATTCTATAGATGACATTAAAGGCTGTGTTAACATCAATCTTATGGTTCATCTCGATTAGATGTTTGGCTATAGACGAAGTTGGTGGTTTGGTTTGGCTTTCCACAATTCATTTGTTTTTCTAACCACTTCGGGATATGCTCTCTCTTAGTTTCACATGCAAAGCACGATTACTCCTCCCTATGTATGTGTATCCACACACACACACACACACTCACGAAAATTGGTAAATAGTGTGGGATGTGACATAGACACTTGTGGAGTTTTGAGGTTTTCGGTGGAGCATATTTTCGGCTCAGTGGTGTATGTCTCGGAAATGTGTTTTCGAAAAATGCGAGGAAATGAGTGACAAATTCACCATTAACGAATTCATATGGAATTCGATTACAAATAGCGATATGTGTGACAGAAATTTGTATGTAGAGGGAGAGAATGAATGATATCTTTGAATTTATAGTGAAGGCGTGGTGTCCAGTCTAGTCTAGTCTTCAGTCAGTTTTCGGACTGTTTATTCACCTTCTCACATTAAAATATATTTTCTTGAGTTGATCAGTTTCAATCTTTCAATCTGGATATTTCACGCCTTTCTCTAACAGAAAAGCCGAAGATTGTCTCCTGTCGTCGTGGCATCTGGAACTAGAAAATATCTCATCGTCTTATTATTAAACTGTGTTAAGTGAAGTAGGATAGAGAAGCTGCTGGTCAAGTCCACGGCGAAAATTACAGTGTCACTTCGTCATGACAAATATCGATAACTCCAAAATAAAATAAAAAACTCAGCTCGGAATAAAACTGAGCATTATCAAGTTGATCATTTAACATATTCATTTTCTAATTAAAGGTGTACAAAAATTTAGAGCAATGTAATATTATTTGAAGGATTTCATCAATAGCTGACATTAGTTAGAGAACCATTGGATAGTGTGAGAGTACTGGACAGCTATTTCGTCCTAGTTTGTGACGCTTGGGCAGTACGCAGCCACCTGGGTGAGAAATGAGGATATTCTGGTTACAAGGCGAGCTCGTATACCGTTGATTCACTGGGACATTTTCCAAAGACCCATGAAGCTGTCCAGTACTCACTCACAGGCTTTCCAATACTTCAACAACTGATGTCAGCTCATAATGAAATCCTCCAACCAATGTAACAAAATCCCTACAAAACCAATACTTGAAAAAGAAATCTCATAGATGATAATTGAAGGTCCAACAAGAATCTACATCGCCACAGGATTCAAACCAAATGGCTTCCAGACTTCTAGTGGAGAGGTTTGTTATTTGAATAACAAGAAGGGTTGAGAGAGATAGAGACCCCAGTGTGACCATTGCTTTTATTTATCACTCAGTCATCACCTCTTTCACCAAAGTGTAACCATAAAAGATGAACGGATTGGTATAGGATGTTTTTATGAAGGAAAGCACGGCTAGGTCAGCCAGCGTACAAGTAAACTGTTCTGACTGACTGGTAACTGACATAAGTTTAAACAACATTATCCAGTGAGATTATTTCATGACGACAACGTAAACTAAGTTTGAGGTATAAATGCTTCTACCTCTGCAGCCATTGGCTTGAAATGTTGATTTCAAATTTGGCCGCTTTCTATCAGTCAGCACGAGCTACAAAATTAGTCAGTTATCTCACAAACACTTTGACAGTCAACTATGTGAGTGTTGTTTTCCAATCGTCTTCATACAGAATTAATGGGATAGAATATGGATTATAGTTTCTTTAGGTAAATGTGCTTGTCACCTACACACTCTATAATTTGTGGTTGTTGAGCTGGTCATCATCGTGAAGATGCAAGCCATTTCGTAACTTGGATGACAAGTGTTACTCACTATACTATAACGGATCAGAGACTTGGTGCGTCAAGAAGACCACTTCGAACAAACTAAAAACATTCATCAAAAGCTGTCTTCGCTCAATACTTCGCTCAACATCAGATGGCCGGCCAGAAACCATCACCAACAGCGATCTCTGGCAATGAAACAACCAACCAAATCAGCAGAAACCAATTGTGCAACAAATTTACAGCAAGAAATCGAGGTGGATTGATCGTACTCTGAGAAAACAAACCATCAAGTGAGTGATATCACACACAAGGCCATCGCTCGAGTGAAAGCAGAACGGGAAGCGGCGAGGTGACTGTCAGTGCGAGGGCAACATGGAGGAGGTCATGTGAAGAGGAGATGAAAGCATGTGGGAAGACGTGGAACCAGGTGGAAACGTTGTCAGAGAACCGAACTCAATGGAGACGTGCACCTAAAGCCCTATGTTCCTCTAAGAACTCTACGAACCAATAATAATAAGATGATTTATGCAATAACAATAATAATCAAATAGTAATAATGACGAAAATAATTTCGAGTGTCAGTGTACTACCCGGCTAACACATCCTCCGAGTATTCTCATCATCGTCACAATCACCATCACCACATCCCTCACTGTGAATCATCATGTTCAACAACCCTCCACGACATACAATCTCTCTCTGTCTCTTCCTCTGTCTGTCTGTCTGTATGGCAATGTATTCAGCCAGCATAAGAAAATAAACGTCATGACAGTCGACTCACTGTCATTACTACTCACAGACACTCAGACAGACAGGCAGGCACTCAACACACTCAGTCGAGAAAATCTGACTTTCCCTCAACGATACCGTGAAGTTGAAATTAACACGACGATACATGAATTACACAGGAAATGTAACCACCATAACCTAACTAACTGGCTAGTCATATTCCCCAATACAATTCATCAAAATACAACTCCCATCACTCCATTATAGATAAGACTTATACTCTCACACATTGACCAACTTTCATGCTCACAAGAACAACTCTGATCACATGGAGAACAATCAGAACAGTGAAAGATGCCTGCCTTATCAATCAATTATTCACATCATCCATCCGTCGAACTGAATATCACCAAGAATCAAACACACACACACAGACACAAACAATTCCGTGTGTCTTAACCCAATGGATCGTGAGAATATGAAACGTATTTCAATATAATGCCATCACATAGACTGTAAGTGAACATCAGTCGCCTACATCACTCTCCATCATCTCATCAAACACTTCTACAGGAGAAACAGACAAAATCGCCACCTACACATACGCTGTTTCACATTACACGCCACATTACTCAGAAACTTATTTGCAAAACATTCGATACAGAAACTCATGAAAACATCATTGGTGAATTTATATCAAAATTTATTACAAATATCGAAGTGAATAAAAATTATGCATATCTCATTTGAGCACAATTCCTCAGGCTGTCTTCAGGATCGCAACAATCCATTTATCTTCTCACGCAAAATGCGTTTCTTCATTTTCAGATATTCAATCTTCAAATCCAGATGTCTCATCTGCTTCTCAAACAGCAAAGCCAAACGTCGTCTTCTCTCACCATCATGCACATCGTCATCTTCAGATCTAGAGAGAGAGAGAGACAGAGACAGAGAGAAAATTCTGTTATTCAATCCTCACAAAACAACTCAACTACAAATCAGAGCTTGTCAAATTCACCACAACAGTTACATAACTACAGTCAAAAACACTCACCCACCCACTCACTCACAGACCAATCCCTCTCATCTTGATTTAATCTACTATTAACTTATCCACAATCACTGACAACAATCAGCTCCGCAATCACCGATAACAATCACCTTCACATATACTCTCCACATTCACCTCATTATCAGTCGGACACATCATATTCAAGATTCTGTCAGTCTGTGTGTCCGTCTGTCCATCCGCAATACCCTCTGACTATTCGCATCTTCAAGTAAATCACAGACGAATAAATAAATGAATAAATAGATCGATAACACATATCGATATATGCAAAGCATTGGTGGATAGTGACAGTCGAGAAACAACCAACTCTACAACACTTCCTGTGTGCTCCCACCATTCTCCGACTCATTCATGTCACTCACTCACTCACTCACCCATTAATCTCAACTCAAACTAATCAACAAACTAGTGGAAACAAACACTTCAAAATACAACACCACTCACTAGAATGAATCCATACACGTGTGAACACCCACCCACACAGTCGGCGAGTAGCACAATCCAATCACCGTCACATTCATTTCATCCATCCCACATCACATTCTATCAAAACCCTCTCCAAATCATCATCACCATTCACTCTGAAGTTCACAGTGAAACCACGAAGTTACGACTAACACTCACATCGCCTTACTAACTGACAACAACAACAGCTCACCTCTATTCTCAATTAACACTAAATATACACAGGAATCGTTAAATAACTGCACACTTTCCAACTGAAATCACCGAAACACATCTCATTATCGGATGATGGATTTCCGATCAATACTCCATCTTCATTCTCTTCCACTCTCCACCTACATATTCATTCATTCATTCAATCAATGTGTCGCCTACATCCTCAGTCACAGTCATCCTCCTCTTCACTGCTGACACCATCACAACCTCACCTTTACACACATACACGCACACACACACGTGAACACATACACGCATACGACCACAACAGCAATCACTTCCACTTACTAACCAAATAACAAACGTCAACTACAAAGGTGAATTCATTAAAACAACCGAGTTTCAATCTATTCACAGGCTATCAGTGCAATAGTAAATCAAACACACACACACACAAGAGTTGAGTCACATTCGAAATTTACCCTGAATAAAGAAATGTAAATAACTAAGACCACCACAACACAACACAGCACATCACACTACAACCCATCACATCACATCACATCACATGACAGGACAGAACAGAACAGAACAGATAGGATAAATTAACACAACAAATATCATTACTCACCGATAACCCTGGTCGCTTTCATCACTATTATGCACTCCATTATTATCAACTCCATTCCCAATCATTGTGTTATTGTTTGAGTGGAAAAGTAGCAAATGTGTCAATCAATTGTACACTACACGATCATATAGGAGATCATATAATTAATGGACATGAACCAGTAAGAGAGGTAGTTTGTTTTTCTTACCACTTACGTGATTCTGATTGGCTACGATTTCATGTGACAAAGGTCATACGTTGTTATCTAGTTAATAGACAGAGAGACAAGATAGACTGTGGGTCGCATAGACTAACGATCAATAGACGCAAAGCAAAATATATGAGACTAGCAAACGAGGCAGATATCGTATCATGTGACTACATATCACCTCTCCGCGTTTTGAAAAGATTGATGTCTAAAAATTGGGCAACTCGAAACTATATGAACCCAAACCGAAATGACCTACGAACGCACGAAGGAGCTTGTCAAGGACAACTTCGACCAATCGGAGGGCTCAAGAAAAGCGGCGCATAATTGTAAAAAATCGCTTATACATAAGTTATGCAATGTTAAAAAAATAGTTACAATGGATAACGTTCTCGTATAAGTTGCAAAGAAAGCTCCCAATTTCTCACAGGTGTCTTCATACTGATGTTAAACCAAGTTCTATACATAAACTCATCAAGATAACTGTATATCATGGGATTTCTAGATCTATTCAACAATCTAATCCTTTTTATTAGGTGACTCCAGAAACTTTCGATTGATTTAGTATGAGTTCCATCCAAAGATCTGCGAAAACCGTTTTCGTGGTTGACTACATGATGAATATACCCGAGATTCGACCGAGATTGACCGTAACTGCTCCATTGGTCTGTGTGAATAGTGGTCCCAGGCAGCACTAAGTGCTGGATAATAGGCAATAATACACCTGCACTGCGATTAGGAATCGCCTCGATACCCAATATCCATTGCACAAACCCATCAATGCAGTTTGTGCATTTTTGTATACGCATATCACCTCCACACTGACAAATTTTCGACCTGGCAATCACTCCCTGATCCAAACAGTAATCAAAAACAAGATCCGGAGCGAATTTACAACGAAAAAGGTGTAGAGCATCCATAATTACATCTAGAAACAACGGAGACACCTGAATGATTTCTGAAGGTCGTTTGTGCGTTCGTAGGTTGTTTCGGTATGGGTTCTTATTGTTTAGAGTTGCCAGTATTTGTCCTTTGCTGTTTTGTCGATTGTGGGTAGGTTGAAAGTGTCTAGGAGAACAACGATACACAGAGTTGACTTTGTGCTAGTTGGAATATCTGAGCTTCTCGGACTGTACAATATGACAATTTATAATTCATAAGCAGATTTCACGTCGTAAATAAATAATATAATAATATTGAGGAGAGGAAGGCGATTGACATTTTCACCTACATGTCTGTCAGCTGTCTTGTTGGGTGGTTGTGTCAGAGAAGACAACGGTATGCAGGGACCAGCTTACAATGAGGAATTGTGACAAGACTGCGCGTGTGGCTGCCAGCCTACACTGGATATAGGTTGTAGGAGGTGAGTGGAGACATGAATGTGGCTGATGCATGATTCATGGAACTTCTGTCGAACATGCCACCCACTGTGAGACCACGGAACACTGGTCGACCGACTGGCGTCCGACTGCAGCCTACTGACTGTCGGCCAGCAGTGGGGCACCATCGCCTTCTCTCCTGCTGTTCACGGAAAACACACCAGGATGTGTGTTGAGTTCACATTGCCTGCTTTGTTTCTATGTGCATCAAATTATTAATATCATTACGTAAATTCTTTTTAACAACTGTTTGTGACAACTCATCACATTTGTTACTACCCTAGTTTCATAAAGAATCAATTTTCTTGACCGTTTTCGTATTACGTTTCTTCACCCAAAACTCAACAATTCTCACACTTTCGTTAAAATAATTGGGCGTCGAGTTACAAGTAGATATTTGTAAAAATAACACACTTGTAAAATCTCAGTGAAATTGAAATGAGTAATTCCAACGTTTCCTACGTTCGGAAAACTGATCCGAACTTCCTCAGGGAACTTAATCGAAATTAACACAACAGAGGTTTATACATCAATAAAAAGGACATCTCATGTTTTTAAAGGCATTGTCCAATCATATGAGTCATGAAGCAGTCATAACAATATTATAGACAAAATTTCATGAACTGTGATCGAAATTTGATCTCAGTCATACGAATTTGAGTCTACTTTTGTTAAACACTTTGAACACAGTGAACTGTTAATCAGAAGTTTAGTGAATACGTTCGACCATTGTATACCGCACATACACGTCTATTTTCATATTCAATTATCTACTACGACCATGAACTTCCAGTCGAACGGAATCACTGAAATTCTGATGCAAAATACACTTTGTTTGAAGTATTTAACAAAAGTAGACCAATATTTGTGAGTCTGAGACCAAATTTTGATCACAGCTCATTCAATTTTCTCGATAATATTTTGATGTCTTCTTCATGACTCATATGAGTTGACAAACATTTGAAAAAACGAAAAGAGATGGCTTTACAGGAATTGTGTTTTATTGGTTGGAGGATTTCACCATTGACAATTAATCAGATGCTCACTAGTGACTGGCCCTATTCAGGTAGGTAGTTACGTGATGTTCAAGTGGGAAGCCGTGACCAGTAGGGAGAAGCACGTCGAAGGTGAGGCAGTATCTCTTCGAAGAAGACAGTTCGAAGTGGTCACAATATTCTATGAATTGTGAGAAGTTAGAATTCATAGGCTGGCTGGCTGGTTATTGGATGGGGTCCTAGTGAGTGGATTAACGGTCTACAAGCTAGCTCGCTAGCCTTGTAACAAGAATGTCGTGTGTTTGAACCCCGTGGTCGGGTTGTGCATTGCTAAACAGCATCAAACTAGGCTGACGAAACAGGTGGCTGTCCAGTACACTCTGCTGGATTTCCAATGGTCCTGTCACTGATGTCAGCTCAAGATGTCCCCTCTTTTTATATACAAACCTCTGTTCTTTTAAGTGCGATCAATTTCCCTGAGGAAGTTCGAACCAGTTCTCCGAAGGTAAAATACGTAGGAATTACTCATTTCAATTTCCTTGAGATTTTGCAAATGTGATTTATACAAATGTCTACTCCTCACTCGACGCCCAATCATTTTCGAACTACTCTGACGAATCTTGGTCACAGTTGAAATGTATAATCATTATTATTAATATTAATATTGTTATTATTATTATTGTTATTATGACAATCATAGAACGCAATCTAAAGCGAATATATTTAGTCAGTGTATCTGTTATCCATTGGTGAAATAATCGCCAACCATGTACTTGGTCGTGGGTTCAATTCCCGCTGACCAGCCGATCGGCCAACACACAACTAAACATCATTTAGTCGGTAGCAAATCCAACAGAGAGGGGAGGTTGGACGTGAGGCTAGCAAATCCATTCCACCAAAACTAAACAACATCGAAGTCACTGAAACTTCTGATCTCAAGCTTGATGATTCACATCTCACTGGGAATGCATCGATCGGCATGAGAAAGCCTATTTTCGGTTGTTTCTCGTCGGACTGTACAATTACACAATAAGCCAACCGTCGCCTATTTGATCAGTGTGTAACCGGGTTAGGAGAAGGAATCGCCAATTCAATCAGGAGTTCCACATTGGCACACCTGGTGAATACGAAGCACAAGATTAATTAAAATATAAAACCCTTGCAATTGTAATCAGCATGTCGCCTTACTTTTGGAAAGTTGAACGCTTTCGATTACTGAGTAGTTCCAATGAACTATCTCCAACCGTTCGATGGCGGTAATCTCTAAGTGCTTGAAGAGTCTTCAACACTTTCATCTGTCTAACACTTTGTATGATTCAAGTTGTCTATCTGACGGAAACTCACAATTCATATACCGCAACATCTTCTTACACTGATAATTCACTCCATCTCTATCTCTCTAGATATATCAGAGAAGACATGTAGCCTGGGTGGACGATTTCGGAAACACGAAAACTGCCAGGGAATTTCTAGAAGCCTGGTAGTATTCAAGTGAATGGCTAATCAACACACAGAAACACTGACAGAGAAAAGACTTACCAATCCATAAGAAGGAAATCACATGAATCGAAGGTCAACTTCCAAGTCAACGAAACAATCAATACCAAGCAATACAAATAAAGTAGAGGGTGGGAAAACACATACACAAAAAACAACCAATATCACTCCAGGTGCCTAGGACAGATGGATATATCCAGATTGAAAGATTGAAACTGATCAACTCAAGAAAATATATTTTAATGTGAGAAGGTGAATAAACAGTTCGAAAACTGACTGAAGACTAGACTGGACACCACGCCTACACTATAAATTCAAAGATATCATTCATTCTCTCCCTCTACATACAAATTTCTGTCACACATATCGCTATGTGTAATCGAATTCCATGTGAATTCGTTAATGGTGAATTTGTCACTCATTTCCTCGAATTTTTCGAAAACACATTTCCGAGACATACACCATTCAGCCAAAAATATGCTCCACCGAATACCTCAAAACTCCACAAGTGATTCTGTCACATCACACACTATTGACCAATTTTCCTCTGTGTGTGCGTGTGTGAGTGTGGACACATATACATAGGGAGGAGTAATCGTGCTTTGCATGTGAAACTAAGACAGAGCATATCCCGAAATGGTTAGAAAAACAAATGAATTGTGGAAAGCCAAACCAAGCCAAACCAAAGCAAAGCAAACTACCAACTTCGTCTATAGCCAAACATCTAATCGAGATGAACCATAAGATTGATGTTAACACAGCCTTTAATGTCATCTATAAAATTGGTGAAGGGAGCTTTTTGAAATACACTGAGGCTATAGCCATTCCCACAGTTCAAGTCAGCAACACCAATAGAATACAGTATATCTATTTGAACATTCATTCTCTTTTTGATGTTACAGTCGGAATGTTATTCCCACAGTTCAATACTGCACACAATATATCCACCATTTGAACATTCATTCTCTTTGGTGTTAGAGTTGGAATACATTTCCCACGGTCGTCGTCATATACTGAATTGAATAAAGAAACAAGAGAATACTATGTATATTTGAACATTGTATTTCATGTCGTTTGATGTGAATAGAAATCACACGCTGGCTCAGTGATTGATATAAGAATAGAAGATGTGCACTGTGGTAGAGCATAATTCCATTGTGGGTAAAATTTATTTTGATAAAGTGTCACAGTGTTAAACAGTAATATTTACTGATGACGATGTTTCGAGTACAATTTATTGTCACTCATAATCATATCACCTTGATGTGATCATGAGTGATATCAGTGTTCAACAAGGGTTGAACATTGACGTCAGAAGGACATTTGATGCAGCTGAGATCAGAATAATCGATAATGTGAGGCCTGTATATTCGTGCATCTAAGCCCTTTAAATATGCGAAAAATGACGTCAAATCCCACTGTACTAACCAATTTGAATGTAGGCGTGATCGCATATACATATGGAGGACTCACAGATCTCTGGAAGTAAGACCTGTCTTCACAGCATATTCCTAAATGGCTTCAGAAGCAAATAGAATCGCCAGAACCCATTCATAGTGAGAACAGGTGACCTAACTCGTCTATTGACAAACACTATTATAGAGACAGGATATAAAATTGATGTTTACACGTCTTTTAAACCTATGCATAGAAGGTGTTTGTGGAAGCCTTAACAATTGAGAAGTTTACACCACCTTTATACCTTCAAAAACAGTTCGTCATCACACTAAACCTACCTTCCTTGGTTAACTTTGGTTTGATACTAGCCAGAGTAGATGTACTATTACCTCTGTTATTTGGTTTAGTGATCTTCGTTGTTATTTTCATCTTCAATATGTCCTCTCACCTCGACCTTAGTCTATTCTCTCAACCCTTAACTCTTTCTTCTTCTTCTTATTTTCATATGGGTATATTCTCATGACAAGTCCATGTGTGTGATCAGATTGTTCGAAATGTGTTCCACAAATACACACTGAACACGATTCAGACAAATTACATCTTCTCATTGCTCTGTCTAGCTGAATTCAAAAAGAGGACTAATTATTTCATATTTGTATAAAACTCAGAGAGACTGAAGTGAACAATCCTAACGAATGAGACTGAAAAAGGGGAATACAGGAGATCTAGTAACGAGCATTTTCATTGGAGAATGGAAACACACCCAATGCATGTATTTGTAACCACATTAAATCTCCCCTCGGTCAGTGGATATCTTACTATTCTGATCGCTTGTCAATTTGACGAAGGTTAAGTCTTGAGACAGACGAACAGTTGTCCAGTGAGATTACTTCATCACCACAACGTAAACCTAATCTAGTTTTGAGCAATCAACACTTACTTCTATCTCTTCAACCATAGACTGAAAAGTTTCTTTTCAATTCTGACCGACTGTTTCCTATCAATCTGCTTCTCTATTCTACGGATAAATCTCGTCAGTAGAACACACAGACACACACACACACACACCACAAGATGACATCAAGTCTAAATGTTTAGTGAAGTGCATTGGCTTCTTCCTTTCTAAACACTGGTGTACTTCACCACTGGGAAAAATCATTACACTGGCCATAGTGGACGCCCTGTTTGTCTTCTCATCCATGAAAATGCAGAGGAGACACGAGAAGACGCCGGACAATTTTTACAAGCCTGTTGGTATACAGATGGATCGCCAATCAACACACAGACACACACACACACACCGACATAGACAAGACTTACCAATCCATAAGAAGGAAATCACATGAATCAACGGTCATCTTCCAAGTCAACGAAACAATCAATACCAAGCGATAGAAGTGAAGTAGACGGTGAGGAAACACACAGAAAGCAACTAATATCACTCCAGGTGTCAAGGATAGATGACTCATAAACTCGTGGAGAAATTGTGAACCTCACCTCACATTGAAGTGTGCTCTGAGGATGTTGTGTGGTGAGGTAGGTAACAAAAGCTTCTCAACTGAACCATGGAACTCAGGGAGCACAACTGCACCAAAGTCACCCATCTCAGCTACAAATCTTTCTTATCCATCATACTTTCTTCTCTTCACTTCCATATGACATTCTAACATAGCTAATTCTCCTTCTTCATTTTCTAACTCAAATGTCAGCGCCACTCCGTTCAATATTGAGTTGATAATTGTGAATTAACTAGAGATATGTTGTGTTATTAACAGCGTGGATACCGTGTTATCCATACTTCTCCACCATACCTTTCGCGTAGGATTATCTATTTTCATGCAGATATCGGGTCATAGGAAATTGGCAGATTTCAGGATTATCGACTTCAAGAAGGTTATTAGCTTGGAGAGAAATTCAATACTAACACAGTTCAGTCACATAATATGGCGAGATTCACATATATGAAATGTAACATAGTTAGATGGGAGGATAAGAGATAATAGAAGTATAGAAACAACATCCGGTGTTATGTCAGCACCGTGACAGGATTATGATTAATAAATTGTAGTCGACATGTCATCCAGATATAATACTGCATTACTCACTGTGTGGATTTCATCAAATATAACTACTATGTGATGACGGAAATGATGTCGTGCCTATTCTTCGCTAAACAGAAGAAGTCGGCCTATTTCTAATCCACCTGGTTGCTCCATTTACAGGTGAACACGAAACATGTTGATGAGTGAGGAAGCAGTCGACTAAAGATGAGCATCCGACAACCTCACTGAATCAAATCAACTCGAAGTAAATCAATGTCATTTCTCTTCGCCTGATGTCACCACCTCTCACTCGATAAATGCAAACACCACAACACTCACAAACATATTCTCATCGAGTTTGCAAACTGACTGTACACAGTCAGACATCCACATAACACTAATCGTCAACGCTTCATACGCCTCAGTCTACTAGGATATTCCTAACAATAGAAGAACATCGACAACAACTGTCTGACTGATTGGCTGGCTGACTAGCTGTAGAAATATTCTCCTCCCAAAACTACAAGTCAGCATTCGAGCCGTAGACCAGAGGATTGACTCACTATAGATGTGAAGAGACAAAGGGGGCAGAGGAAATACTTCTCACTAGTATAAACCATCGACTCACATCTACATAAACCCACATAAACGCCGTGATGATGGATTCACCTGAATTACTAACACTCCGTTTCATAAAGACCAATTGTGGACAGAACAAATTCGCCCTACCACATTCTCTCCATGTCTCTCTATCTCTCTCTCTCCCTCTCTCTGTCCATCTGAGTGGTTGTCACCATTAGATGAATGTATGCTGATGTACAACGTCGAGGATGTGTTTGATTGTGTAGACAAAGTCAGTGATATTAGCACGAACAATGAAGCTATGAGATCCTCCTTGGAAACGGTTGACTACATATGTGAACTAATAAATGACAAATCCATGAGTATTGGGATCCCAGTAGAAGTCGTTAAACGAAAGTAGCTATTCGGAACAGTTCATCATCATCACCAACTACATCGTCAAGAAAGTCGAAAACAGCTCCTCTCGTCTATCTCTAAACTAGAAGCTTCTATTTATGCAAAAGAAATTCAAAGCTCACGTACTAATTAAGTGAAATAATAACCAACAAGTTAAGAAAATTGACGAAGAGAACTTCTAATCTTCACAAGCCACATTTCATATTTTTCATAAAACTGACTGGCTGATATTCCTCAACGGAACGACGAAGTGCCCAGCCTTCCCACCTCTTCTTCTTCTTCTTTCTATCAATACAACTACTCCTATGCGGATAGTTAAGTTATACTGGCCATCGCTTCACCTACTTGATTTTCATGCTTCCAAATGCCTACCAGTGTCGCTGAATAAACATGTAGCAGAAGCCATCAACAGTTACTTACATACTATACTAGACCACCTGGTCCAACATACACACACACACACACACCAGAAAACGAGCATTGAACAATCTTCTCCTATCATGCCAAATGTCTCTAGATACCGAACACTAGAAGCAGCAGAGGTTGTTGCAATTCGCTTAAACCAACCAATGATCATCGATCGATCCCTGTTGAGAAAGGAACAAGTTCAGCCAATATTGTAGACCTGGTCTTGTGTGCAATCAACAAATTCATAATTACTCCATTCAGCCATGACATTCACGCATGATCTGCCTTGCTCTTTCACTAAATTCATCACACCACACCACACCACACCACATCACATCACATCATCCTTCATTTTTACGCCTCTACGAACAAACATTTCGTCTTCCCAATTTATCAATCAATTAATGCACTTACAGAATGCAGTACACACACACACACGCACAATCCTCCACCTCCTCGTCTCTACATTCTCTGCATATTTTCATTATTCATCTCAAGTTTACAATCAGCATGAATACAACTCAAATCGAACACAAGTCATCAAGGTTCAGACGCAGAACAAGAAAAGTAGTCAACTATGCTCTCCACACACCAATCAAATCACCCATCCGTCTAACTGACTGAATAAATATGACCAGGAATTAAAACTTCACAAACGATTCGATGCATCAGGACCCTACCATCATCATCATGACATTATAACACCTAGTTGAACATGATCCTATCACCTCGATGGCCAGTGAACATGAACCTCTTAAATCATTCTCCACCACCACCATCTCATTAAATACATTGACCTCCGTATATTCAGCCTCAAACCCATCATCACATATTCACATTCACATTCACATTCACATAGCCACACGAGAAAACACCAGATGTCTAACCAAACTATCATTTGATAAATCAAAGCTTACTAAACAAACAAACTGACTAACTAACACAGACTCTATCCAGAGTCTTGCTATTTCATTCAACACACTTCAACATGAACATTTCACCCACTACTCACTTGTTTACGCTGAATGTCATGAGTTCATCAGGCTGATTTCTCTAACACAGGATACACGCATGGATGCATGGTTGGTTAGTTAACCAACGTGTCTCTTCTCCTACTCATCACAATCCATTTCCATTCGATCAATGCAACAACAACAACAACAGCAACTGTACGATTAATCTCACCTAAACACATTTTATCAATCATCGAAATCACAAAACAAACACAAATCCATCACCTGTACTCCCCACCTCACCCCACCCCAGCCCCAACCACAACCACAAACACACACACACACAATGTTTCAAGCAGAACAACTATCAGTCAAAACAAATCCCACGTCGTCGTCATTTCAATCACTCACAACACCCACATCGTCGGGCTGGCTGGCTCCCATCATCATAAGTAGACAAAATCAAACTCACATTTCCCAGAACACCTTACCTTCTACACCGGAGGACGCCAGCCAACTAAGTCGCTCGCTGGCTGGCTGGCTGGCTGGCTGGCTACACATGCTCTCTTTCACAATACATGCCACATTACTCACCAAAACTATTTTCAAATTACGCGCTACACTAACTCATTCAAAAAGACATCATTAGTGAATAAATACATATAAATATTTATTATAAATATCGAAATTAATAAAAACTAGGGATATCTGATTTACGCGTACTTCCTTCCTCATTCTGTCTTCAAGATTGCGGCAATGAATTCCACTTCCTACAATAATATTCTTTCATCATTCTCATACTTTCAACCCTCATTTCCTCAGCTTCAATCTCCAAATCCAGACATCGCATCTTCTTCTCAAACAGTAACGACTCACGTCTTCTTCTCTCTGCCACATCAGATCTACAGGGAGAGAAAATTCTGTTATTTACTCCTCACAAAATAACTCGAGTAAGTATGAGAAGTTGTGAAATCCACAACAACGGTCACATAACTACAGGTAGAAACACTCAACACCACCACCACCAACAACAACAACAACAAAATCTGTCTCTCCTCAATATCATGTCCGACTACTAACTTATCCACAACCACCTACAACAAACAATTCCGTAGTCTTCTCAATTACCTCCCCACACACTTTCCACCTTAATTAACCTTAACTTCATTACCAATTGTACGAATCACCTTCGATACACTCGCTGTCTATTTCTCTCCCTAAGTCGGTCTCACACGAACACATGAATAAACAATATGTATCGATGAAACGTATGAGAGCACAGTACCAATACGCGACGAAACAGATGTCAACAACTCCTGTGCCAAATACCTTCGTCGCACGTTTCTCGACTTCACTTCTCCTTTCGACTCTTTCTGTACCTAGATGTCTCTTGTTAAATAAGCTCTCAATGACACAAACACATCACAGCATTTTTCCAAGTAACTCAGTCTTTCTCCTCTCTCTATCTCTCTCTCTTTTCCCTTAACAGTATTAAACTTCAGGTAGTGCATTCATTCATTCAGTCACTCATCGATTCATTTATTCATTGGGTCGTTACACATATATAAATAACGTTTGCAATAGAGGGACCAGTTTCTATTGTTGCTTTTCTACAGAATAACCAGTAACTTACAAACACATCAGTCAGGAAAGATATCCCTCCGTGTAACTCTACTTCAAAGCCCCCACCCCCCCCCCCACACACACACACACACTTATTCACATCTTTATATATACAAAGTTAGTTGAACAGTAATCTCAGAGATAATTGTCATTTAGTCACGGACTAAGTCACAGTGAAGTCAGAGAAGTAACAATCCATGAAAAAAATCCACGAATAATCTCAGTCAATCGAGAAAGTTGACGAATTACGGCAACACCAAAGTTAAATCACCTTGATTTGACTAATCAGATAGCTCAGCATTACAAATGGCTCCTAGTCATAATCCTCTTTGAAAGTATCGCCTAAATTTGGTTTTTCACTTCTCTGTAGATAATGTGTTGTTGACAGGGAGGAATAAAACATGCATGTGTGGAGGGATAATAACTCTGGAAAAGTATTCACGGGCTGGCTATTCACGGTTATACGGTTATTCAGATGCAACCACTTTATATGAGGAAGTCTGTATAACTTGGTAAGTCGTACATAACTGGTGATCTTTCCGACACTTTCTTCTCAAAATCAATCTAAGCTCTCCCTTAGTAATATATTGCGTAGATGCAATCAGTATCTGCTACAGCTGGAGAATATAGACAATACATTCGTTTGGTATGTCTATAACCACTTCTATGACAATCTGGGACCAGTCAAGAGAAGTGACCAACGAGGACCACCACAACACAGCACAGCACAGCACACTATATCACGTCACATCACATGACAGAACAGGTAGGAAAAATTAACACAACAAATATCATTACTCACCTATAACCCCGGTCACTTGAATCACCATTCCCCACTACATCATCACCAACTCCATTCACATCCATCTCCTCACAACTCTCATCGTCACTCGACAACGACAAATCAATAGTCTCACTCACGCCACAACCAACTCCTCCAACACAACCTTCACCAACTCCCACATAGCCAACACGACAACCATTCACCTCACCAACACCATTCGAAACACTCTCAGGTTCATTCACTCCACTGTGTGCTCGAACTTCATTTGTCGACTCCTCGCTCCTATTCGTACGATTCA
The DNA here is from genome assembly GCA_944472155.2 of Trichobilharzia szidati. Taxonomy (NCBI): domain Eukaryota; kingdom Metazoa; phylum Platyhelminthes; class Trematoda; order Strigeidida; family Schistosomatidae; genus Trichobilharzia; species Trichobilharzia szidati. The sequence goes on along the minus strand of OX235274.1, from coordinate 78,694,396 downwards.
CAGTCTTCTCCACTGAGTCGTATGGAACACACAAATTCTGGGGGATAGGGGCTATTGGGTAGGCGTTCAAGATTCTCAGACCCATTGTGTTTGAAGGATTCGTGTCAGTGGAGACCGTAGAAGGCGTTGAATTGATGTGGGGTCTCTGTGACATCCAAACACATGGTGAGGGAGTCAGTAACGGCAGACTCAATTGACGAACACTCGAGTCAACATTACCTACCTTCATTCAATAGAATTAACATGTCGTTATGGAATGTGAACATACCGAAGTGCACTCACTACCCAAACGGTCATCCGTGTTATCACTGGTCACCGGTTGAACAGGAGCAATTTCTGAACACCTCAGATTCTCCTGATTTTCTATGTTCAGCGTGTCTGGTGTCGTGAGACTCAGCATTTTCAGTATTTCTTGGCCCTTTCGACGGACTTGAGTCCACGTCCGTCTGGGATATCCGTTTGATTGAAGAAGCTGTGAAATTTTGATCCACGCGCATTCAGGCATAAGCTGATTCTTGTGTTGCACTATTAATTCCGTCAATAATTTCATCTCATCATCTGTGTATCTCGTCGGTGTGATTAACTTCGCTTGTTGTCTGATTAGTTCAGATTGTGTCGGACGTGCAGTGGCCATTTTAAGGAATAATCCAGTGACTGATTGATTGATTGATTGATTGATTGACTGACTGAGTGATTTTCACAGATATCAATCCCGTATTACGATTTAATACTTCCCGCTGTCAGTTAGTTAGTTAATTAGTTAGTTAGTTAGTTCTACTGGGTGAATTAATCTATCCTGTCTATGTCTTCGCTTAGCGTTTGCTACTTTAAATTACATACATGCAAGATACGAGGATACCAGTGTCAGCCAATCAAATAGACTTTTCAAAGTGAAAAGGCTAGGAATATTTATCGATCGTTGGTTGTTGTTTTTTCCAATATAATCTGTCTCATTGGTCAGCACCAGTATTCCCTTGACTTTAGGGTCGAAATCGTGTTTTGATTGGACGACGTGATGCAGTTGTATGGATGTGAGTGTGGGTGTGTTAGTCCACCCACCCACAAGCAGCCAATCTCACTCTTCCTCCTCTTTCTACCCTCTACCCTCTGTCTCCGGTCTACCTGTGACCTTCAATCCTTCTCACCCATGTCATGTCTAACTCCTCATTGGTTGAACAATGTGAACAGTGTGTGTTTTGCATTATAATGTGTCAACATAACAAAACAGAACGGAACACAGCAAAAATAGCCTACAAACAGACAGTGGATGGATGGATTGGAATTCTCATTGAGACTATGACAGTGTCTGTGTATGCCTGACTAACTGAGTGAGTGAATCGATTGGTGGGTGGGTGGGTTGTTGCGTGAGAGAGAAGTCAACAAAGTGTGAGAATGATTGCATGCATGCATGCATGCATGATGCATGAACAAATTGACTACCACAACCAGTGTAGTGTATCTGCTCAACTACTCAACTACTTTATATTTTTTATTTCATGCCATCATCATTTTCACACAGAATGCAATTTTCAGCCTTCTCTCTCTACATCACCACACTACACCATCATATATAGATGTGGCAACAATTTGTCTCCTTTCCCAGAGAAATAGTAAAACTAACTAAATTAACTAAATGAACAGCCAAATACTGAAGGTGGTTAAGTTAATTGAGCTGTAATCTGTCGTCTGTGTTGTAATAACAATTCTCCGTATCATTTGATTTGATATACTACAGACTGCTTTGCTATTCTACGTGGAGATGGATCGTGGATGAGGAGAAAATATTCTGCAATGAATTACTCTGAGAGAGATTTCTGTACACTTTGCACACACACACACACACTTAGTTTAGTTTAGTTTGTTCACCATTAAGCAGCTAATAGTTTACCAATGATTAATTAATCTTGATAAATTATTTCCTAGTTGCAGTGTTATTTTCGTTGAAGGCACGCGGTGTAGCGCATGTGCATTTGTGTGTCTCTGTGTGTGTGCGTGTGTGCGTGTCAATGGGGGCGTTTTTTAACGCAAGCCTTTGACTCTCTACTCTCCATCTGCTATAGGTCTGAGATATTTTATCGTTTTCATTCATGTCTAGTCCATAATTGGTCGAACAAGGTGAAGAGTTCTTCTTCATCATACTGCACTATCACAACATGAAAATCTCTCAGAGTAGGCAAACTATCCTTCGATTGATCGATCGATCGATCGAGCTGTTGGTTGGTGGGTGGATGGATGGATGGATGGACGGAGGGACGGATGAATACACCAGGAGAATTTATTTCACGCCAGCAAAACTGCCAGGCAGTGAATTACATTGACAATGAATAAGTATATTACAGAAATCATACTATCTTCCCTCTCTCTCCCCCTCTCTCTGTTTCTCCCTGTGTGCATGTGCCTGTGGAGAGAAAGGTTGATGAGGTGTGTGAAAAATCACGAACAAAGTGATGATGAGCGTGTTTGTTCAACGAAACCTCATCTGTATGTTTTGTTTGTGTGCCTCTGTGTGTGCGTGTGCGTGTCCGTGTGTCTGTGGATGTGAGTGTTTGTGGCAGGATAGAGTACATGAACCAACCAGCCATTCCGGAGACTTAAATTCAGTGTCAGTGTGAATGTGACACATATGCCTTGCATCAATTCCCTTCATCAACTCACAGTCATTAGATAGAGTTTCTTATTATTTTCATAATTAACAGGTTTTCAGTGGATTCACTTCCACGTAGAATGGTGGAGGAGGGGGAGTACTCAATTAAAATCAGATGAGTTTCCATTTATGAGATGAAAAGATAAGCAGTATTTGTGTGACAAATGTGTTGGGGTGTGGTGTGATGTGATGTGGTGTGGTGTGGTGTGGTATGGTGAGGTGGGGTGAGATTAATCCTTTCAGAAAACACTGTGAAATTCGCAAAAAGACGTATAGATATCGAAATCTGTTTAATTGGTCGTAAATTATCTAACCAACCAACTATATGAGGGATTAGCGGAGTTTAGAAATGGTTGTCGTTAAGACTGAGTGCACTTGGAAACAGGAATCCGCTTCATAAGACTAAGCGATTTAGAATATGGAGACGGGGATTATCGCAAGTAAGACGCTTGACAAGGAGACAAGTATTGAAATACGGAGCAAAATGAGGAGCCGACAAAACTTAGAAACACTCAACGAAAGTTGTAGAAATGCTTCCTTATCATCACCTGTGAGTTTCTAAATGACGACTAATTTATAGAAAGTCGACAGCGGAGAGGCGAATGAATGAATCAATGAGTCAGAAAATCAAGGTGAAGTTTTTCATGAACCTTTGCAAGAGACTGTCTTTTAGCTTACTTGGGAAGAAATCTGCTGTGCTTACAGGCAGTCAAAAGCCCACCCATTGGAACATCACCCACCACCTGTCTGCACGCCTCATCGTCAAATGTAACATTCACCTTCATACTTCACATTAGTGGGAGTCGTTTAACGACTTCTACTGGGATCCCAATACTCATGGATTTGTCATTTATTAGTTCACATATGTAGTCAACCGTTTCCAAGGAAGGATCTCATAGCTTCAATGTTCGTGTTAATATCACTGACTTTGTCTACACAATCGAACACATCCTCGACGTTGTACATCAGCATTCATTCATCTAATGGTGACAACCACTCAGATGGACAGAGAGAGGGAGAGAGAGAGAGAGATAGAGAGACATGGAGAGAATGTGGTAGGGCGAATTTGTTCTGTCCAAAATAGGTCTTTATGAAACGGAGTATTTGTGGTTCAGGTGAATCCCATCATCACGGCGTTTATGTGGGTTTATGTAGCTGTGAGTCGATGGTTTAGACTAGTGAGAAGTATTTCCTCTCCCCTTTGTCTCTTCACATCTCTAGTGAGTCAATCCTCTGGTCTACGGCTCAAATGCTTTCCGTGTTCCAGTTTCTGCAAGTTCTATGCATCCATCCATCCATCCATCCATCACTCAACATCACTCAATTCATCCTTCCCATCACAGATTCACTTGTATCGAGGAGGACTGACTGACTGACTAACTAACTAACTCACTACTCTTTTTCTTGCATTATCGGATTTTGTAATAATAATCACTCATTTTGTTATTCAATCAATAATATACGAAGCTGTTTTGACTAACGTGTAGTTTTGTGAAGAGAGTACTAGTACAGTCAGTCAGTCGGACAGTCATTGTTGTTGGTGGTGGTGTTTATATATTGTTAGGAATATCCTAGTAGACTGAGGAGTATGAAGCGTTGAAGAGTAGTGGCATGTGGATGTCTGATGTCAGTTTGTAAACTCGATGGGAATATGTTTGTGAGCGTTGTGGTGTTTGCATTTATCGAGTGAGAGGTGGTGACATCAGGCGAAGAGAAATGACTTTGATTTACTTCGAGTTGATTTGATTCAGTGAGCTTGTCGGATGCTCATCTTTAATCGACTGCTTCCTCACTCATCAACATGTTTCGTGTTCACCTGTAAATGGAGCAACCAGGTGGATAAGAAATAGGCCGACTTCTTCTGTTTAGCGGAGAATAGGCACGACATCATTTCCGTCATCACAGAGTAGTTATATTTGATGAAAGCCACACAGTGAGTAACACAGTATTATATCTGGATGACATGTCGACTACAATTTATTAGTGATAATCCTGTCAAGGTTCTGACATAACATCGGATGTTCTTTCTATACTTCTATTATCTCTTATCCTCCCATCTGACTATGTCACCTTTTATATGTGTGAATTCCGACCTATTATGTGACTGAACTGTGTTAGTTTTGAATTTCTCTCCAAGCTAATAACCTTCTTGAGGTCGATAATCCTGCAATCTGCAAATTTCCTATGACCTGATATCTGCATGAAAATAGATAATCCTACTCGAAAGGTATGGTGGAGAAGTGTGGGTAACACGGTATCCACGCTGTTAATAACACAACATATCTCTAGTTAATTCACACTTATCAACTCAATATTGGACGGAGTGGCATTGACATTTGAGTTAGAAAATGAAGAAGGAGAATTAGCTATGTTAGAATGTCATGTGGAAGTGAAGAGAAGAAAGTATGATGGATAAGATTTGTAGCAGAGGTGGATGATTTTGGTGCAGTTGTGTTCCCTGAGTTCGATGGTTCAGTTGAGAAGCTTTTGTTACCTACCTCACCACACAACATCCTCAGAGCACACTTCAATTTCAAGTGAGGTTTACAATTTCTCCACGAGTTTATGAGTCATATGTCCTGGACATCTTGAGTGATATTGGTTGCTTTCTGTGTGTTTCCTCTCCATCTACCTCACTTGTATTGCTTGGTATTGATTGTTTCGTTGACTTGGAAGATGACCGTTGATTCATGTGATTTCCTTCTTATGGATTGGTAAGTCTTGTCTATGTCGGTGTGTGTATGTGTCTGTGTGTTGATTGGCGATCCACCTGTATACCAGGGGGCTTGTAAAAATTGTCCGGCGACTTCTCGTGTCTCCTCTGCATTTTCATGGATGAGAAGACAAACAGGGCGTCCACTATGGCCAGTGTAATGATTTTTCCCAGTGGTGAAGTACACCAGTGTTTAGAAAGGAGAAACCCAATCCACTTCACTAAACATTTAGACACGAAGTCATCTTGTGTTGTGTGTGTGTGTTCTACTGACGAGATTTATCCGTAGAATAGAGAAGCAGATTGATAGGAAACAGTCGGTCAGAATTGAAAAGAAACTTTTCAGTCTATGGTTGAAGAGATAGAGGTAAGTGTTGATTGCTCAAAACTAGATTAGGTTTACGTTGTGGTGATGAAGTAATCTCACTGGACAACTGTTCGTCTGTCTCAAGACTTCACCTTCGTCAAATTGACAAGCGATCAGAATAGTAAGATATCCACTGACCAAGAGGACATTTAATGTGGTTACAAATACATGCATTGGGTGTGTTTCCATTCTCCAATGAAAATGCTCGTTACTAGATCTCCTGTATTCCCCATTTGCAGTCTCATTCGTTAGGATTGTTCACTTCAGTGTCGCTGAGTTTTTTACGAATATGAAATAATTAGTCCCCCTCTTGAATTCAGCTAGACAGAGCAATCAGAAGATGTAATTTGTCTGAATAGTGTTCAGTGTGTATTTGTGGAAGACATTTCGAACAATCTGATCACACACATGGACTTGTCATGGGAATATACCCATATGAAAATAATAATAAGAAGCAGAAGAAAGAGTTAAGGGTTGAGAGAATAGACTAAGGTTGAGGTGAGAGGACATATTGAAGATGAAAATAACAATGAAGATCACTAAACGAAATAACAGAGGTAATAGTACATCTACTCTGGCTAGTATCAAACCAAAGTTAACCAAGGAAGGTAGGTTTAGTGTGATGACGAACTGTTTTTGAAGGTATAAATGTGGTGTAAACTTCTCAATTGTCGATTACAAATAGCGATATGTCTGACAGAAATTTGTATGTAGAGGGAGAGAATGAATGATATCTTTGAATTTATAATGTAGGCATGGTGTCCAGTCCAGTCTAGTCTTCAGTCAGTTTTCGGACTGTCTATTCACCTTCTCACATTGAAATATATTTTCTTTAGTTGATCAGTTCCAGTTGATAAATCTGGATATTTCATGCCCTTCTCTAATAGCAAAGCCGAAGATTGTCTCCTGTCGTCGTGGCATCTGGAACTAGAAAATATCTCATTGTGTTATTATTAAACTGTGTTAAGTGAAGTAGGATAGAGAAGCTGCTGGTCAAGTCCACGGCGAAAATTACAGTGTCACTTCGTCATGACAAATATCGATAACACCAAAATAAAATAAAAAACTCACCTCGGAATAAAACTGAGCATTATCAAGTTGAACATTCAACATATGCATTTTCTAATTAAGGTGTACAAAAATTTAGAGCAATGTAATATTATTTGAAGGATTTCATCAATAGCTGACATTAGTTAGAGAACCATTGGATAGTGTGAGAGTACTGGACAGCTATTTCGTCCTAGTTTAGGACGCTTCAACAGTACGCAGCCACCGGGGTGCGAGCTCGTATACCGTTGAGCCACTGGGACATTTTCCAGAGGCCCATGAAGCTGTCCAGTACTCACTCACAGGCTTTCCAATACTTCACCAACTGATGTCAGCTCATAATGAAATCCTCCAACCAATGTAACAAAATCCCTACAAAACCAATACTTGAAAAAGAAATCTCATAGATGATAATTGAAGGTCCAACGAGAATCGACATCGCCACAGGATTCAAACCAAATGGCTTCCAGACTACTAGTGGAGAAGTTTGTTACTTGATTAAGAAGAAGCGGTGAGAGAGAGATAGAGACCCCAGTGTGACCATTGCTTTTATTTATCACTCAGTCATCACCTCTTACGCCAAAGTGTAACCATAAAAGATGAATGGATTGGTATAGGATATTTTTATGAAGGAAAGCACGGCTAGGTCAGCCAGCGTGCAAGTAAACTGTTCTGACTGACTGGCAACTGACATAAGGTTAAACAAGATTATCCAATGAGGTTATTTCATGACGACAACGTAAACTAAGTTTGAGGTATAAATGCTTCTCCATCTGCAGCCATTGGCTTAAAATGTTGATTTCAAATTTGGCCAATTTCTATCAGTCAGCACGAGCTACAAAATTAGTCAGTTATCTCACAAACACTTTGACAGTCAACTATGTGAGTGTTGTTTTCCAATCGTCTTCATACAGAATTAATGGGATAGAATATGGATTATAGTTTCTTTAGGTAAATGTGCTTGTCACCTACACACTCTATAATTTGTGGTTGTTGAGCTGGTCATCATCGTGAAGATGCAAGCCATTTCGTAACTTGGATGACAAGTGTTACTCACTATACTATAACGGATCAGAGACTTGGTGCGTCAAGAAGACCACTTCGAACAAACTAAAAACATTCATCGACAGCTGTCTTCGCTCAATACTTCGCTCAACATCAGATGGCCGGCCAGAAACCATCACCAACAGCGATCTCTGGCAATGAAACAACCAACCAAATCAGCAGAAACCAATTGTGCAACAAATTTACAGCAAGAAATCGAGGTGGATTGATCATACTCTGAGAAAACAAACCATCAAGTGAGTGATATCACACACAAGGCCATCGCTCGAGTGAAAGCCGAACGGGAAGCGGCGAGGTGACTGTCAGTGGGAGTATAACATGGAGGAGGTCATGCCACTGTGCGTCGGTGGCACAGTGGTTAGGACTCTCGCCGACCATGCACATGGTCCGGGGTTCGATCCGCTGCCGGCGCACACCCGATATCTATGGTCGGCCTGAATTTGGGCTACCGATATCCATGCTGAAAATTCCACACTTGTACTGAAAATACGGTGTGGAATCAAGCTGTAAATCAAAATAATAAAATAACAAAAAAAAAAATAATAAAAATGAAGAGGAGATAAAAGCATGTGGGAAGACGTGAAACCAGGTGAAAACGTTGTCAGAGAACCGAACTCAATGGAGACGTGCACCTAAAGCCCTATGTTCCTCTAGGAACTCTGCGAAACAATAATAATAATAAGATGATTTATGCAATAACAATAATAATCAAATAGTAATAATGACGAAAATAATGCCGAGTGTCATTGTACTACCCGGCTAACACATCCTCCGAGTATTCTCATCATCGTCACCATCACCATCACCACATCCCTCACTGTGAATCATCATGTTCAACAACCCTCCACGACATACAATCTCCCTCTCTCCCTCTTCCTCTGTCTGTCTGGCAATATATTCAGTCACCATAAGAAAATTAACTTCATGAGAGCCGACTCACTGTCATTACTACTCACAGGCACTCAGACAGGCAGCCAGTTACTCAACACACTCAGTCGAGAAAATCTGAGTTTCCCTCAACGATACAATAAGGTTGTAATTAACACGACGATACATGAATTCCACAGGAAATGTGACCACCATAACCTAACTAACTGGCTAGTCATATCCCCCAATACAATTCATCAAAATACAACTCTGATCACTCCATTATAGACGAGACTTATACTCTCACACATTGACCAACTTTTGTGCTTACAAGAACAACTCTGATCACATGGAGAGCAATCAGAACAGTCAAAGATGCCTGACTTATCAATCAATTATTCACATCATCCATCACTCCATCCAACTGAATATCACCAAGAATCAAACACACACAAACAATTCCGTGTGTCATAACCCAAAGGATCGTGAGAATATGAAACGTATTTCAATATGATGCCATCACCTAGACTGTGAGTGAACATCAGTCGCCCACATCACTCTCTATCATCTCAACAAATACTTCGACAGGAGAAATAGACAAAATCTCCACCGGATCTCAACAAAATCGCCACCTACACATACGCCGTTTCACACTACACGACACATTACTCAGAAACTTATTTGCAAAACATTCGATACAGTAAGGCATTCACAACAACATCATTGGTGAATCCATATCAAAATTTATTACAAATATCGAAATGAATAAAAATTATGCATATCTCATTTGAGCACAATTCCTCAGCCTGGCTTCAGGATCGCAACAATCCATTTATCTTCTCACGCAAAATGCGTTTCTTCATTTTCAGATATTCAATCTTCAAATCCAGATGTCTCATCTGCTTCTCAAACAGCAAAGTCAAACGTCGTCTTCTCTCACCATCATCCACATCGTCATCTTCAGATCTAGAGAGAGAGAGAGAGAGAGAAAATTCTGTTATTCAATCCTCACAAAACAACTCAACTACGAATCAGAGCTTGTCAAATTCACCACAACAGTTACATAACTACAGTCAAAAACACTCACCCACTCACTCACTCACAGACCAATCCCTCTCATCTTGATTTAATCTACTATTAACTTATCCACAATCACCGACAACAATCAGCTCCGCAATCACGGATAACAATCACCTTCCCATGTACTCTCCACATTCACCTCATTATCAGTCGGACATATCATATTGAAGATTCTGTCAGTCTGTGTGTCCGTCTGTCCATCCGCAATACCCTCTGACTATTCGCCACGTTAAGTAAATCACACGAATAAATAAATAGATAACACATATCGATATATGCAAAGCATTGGTGAATAGTGACAGTCGAAAAACAAACAACTCTACAACACTTCCTGTGTGCTCCCACCATTCTCCGACCCATTCATGTCACTCACTCACTCATTCATTCATTCATTCATCTCAACTCAAAGTAATCAACAAATCCGTGGAAACAAACACTTCAAAATACAACCTCACTCACTAGAATGAATGCATACACGTGTGAACACCAAGTCGGCCAGCAGAAGCTCCGACGGACACTCACATCGCCTTACTAACTGACAACAACAACAACAACAACTGCTCATCTCTATTCTCAATCAACACTCCATGTACACAGGAATCGTTAAATAACTGCACACGTCCCAACTGAAATCACCGAAACACATCTCGTTATCGAATGATGGATTTCCGATCAATACTCCATCATCATTCTCTTCCACTCTCCACCTACATATTCATTCATTCATTCAATGTGTCGCCGTCACCCTCAGTCACAGTCATCCTCCTCTTCAGTTCTGACACCATCACAACCTCACCTTTACACACATACACGCACACACACACGCAAACATATACACGCATACGACCACAACAACAATCACTTCCACCAACTAACCAAATAACAGACATCAACTACAAAAGTGAAATAATAAACACACGAGTTTCAATCTATTCCCAGATTATCAAAGCTATAGTAAATCAAATACACATGCACACACACACAAGAGTTGAGTCACATTCGAAATTTACCCTGAATAGAGAAATGTAAATAACTAAGACCACCACAACACATCACATCACATGACAGGACAGAACAGAACAGATAGGATAAATTAACACAACAAATAGCATTACTCACCGATATCCCTGGTCGCTTTCATCACTATTATGCACTTCATGATTATCAACTCCATTCCCAATCATTGTGTTATTGTTTGAGTGGAAAAGTAGCAAATGTGTCAATCAATTGTACACTACACGATCATATGGGAGATCATATAATTAATGGACATGAACCAGTAAGAGAGGTAATTTGTTTTGTTTTTCTTACCACTTACGTGATTCTGATTGGCTACGATGTCATGTGACAAAGGTCATACGTTGTTATCTAGTTAATAGACAGAGAGACAAGATAGACTGTGGGTCGCATAGACTAACGATCAATAGACGCAAAGCAAAAAATATCAGACTAGCAAACAAGTCAGGATTTCAATAACACGGTATACTTGTATGTAAGATTTAATACAGTGAAATATCATATCATACCATGTTATGAATCAAAAGTCAATCTGAACGAAGAACATTCCCCACGATTCGTGCTCTTCAGGTTCTCACATTTTTAACACACAATATTTGTAATCGTTACAATAGTGATTTGAATATTCCCATCATGATAATTATAGGGAAGATGAATTAAGGAAATACGTATTTTGAGGGATATTCTCATCAGACTTCACATTTACACAATGGAATATTCGTCATAGACATTTGAATTATTGTGGTTAATAGAATATGTAGGATCGGAGTTCAGTGATGTGAATGAATGAATGAATGATAATCAAGGTGATCATAATAACAATAATAATAATTGTAATGATTATACATTTCAACTGCGATCAAGTTTCGACAGAATACTTCGAAAATGATTGGGTGTCGAGTGAGGGGTAGACATTTCTAAAATCTCAGGGAAATTGAAATGAGTAATTCCAACGTTTCCTACGTTCGGAAAACTGATCCGAACTTATTCAGGGAAACTAATGCAAATTAATATAACAGAGGTTTACATATACTCAAAGGGGACATCTTGAGCTGATATCAGTGACAGGACCATTGGAAAACCTGCAGGGAGTACTGGACAGCCACCTGCTTCGTCAGTCTAGTTTGGTACTATTCGGAAGTGCACACACACAGCAGGGTGTTTGAACCCACAACTTTCTGGTTACAAGGCTGGCGAGCTAATCGTAGACCATTAAGACACTCACTAGGACTACATGCAGTAGCTAGCCAGATTATAAATTCCAACTTCTCACAATTCATGACATAGTGAGACAACTTCGAACTGTCTTCCTCGAAGAGATAATGCCTCACCTACTGGTCATGATTTCCCAGTTAACTAACTCCCTGAATACGGCCAGTTGTTAGTGAACTAGTTGTCAGCAGCATAGGTCGTTTTCATGGCTGTAGACAATCTATGATGTTGAACTTCTCTGTCCACGTCTTAAGTGAATTCCAGCTTCATGAACAAATATTCCTTTCAACTTTCTTGTACAAACGACTCATATGGCTTCTTATAAATCCCACAGGATCGCCTATTTCGATCAGTCCAATTAAGGAGGGAGGATACAGCTTAATTCATTTTCCAAGAAATCACACATCTACGTATCAAATCCCCAATTTGTAATTTACACAGTTCTAGGTGGAGGAATTTCACCACAGTTTCCTCAAGGAAGCGAAATTATTCACACCTACTTAGTACCATTAGCAGTGGTAACCAGGGAAGCAAGTATAACTGCATGAAGTTATCTATTAACTACTGAGAGGTTAACTGAGACGAGTAGTTGTATACCAACGGCTTACATAAATCAGTATTGCTTGCTAGTCATTCATTCTTAGCCTGTTTATCAGGTATCCGACCAAATTCATTTCGTTTTTTTTGCCGTGGATTCGACCAGCTTCTCTATCCTGCTTCAGTTAACACAGTTTAATAATAACACAATGAGATATTTTCTAGTTTTAGATGCCACGACAACAGGAGACAATCTTCGGCTTTGCTATTAGAGAAGGGCATGAAATATCCAGATTGAAAGATTAAAACTGATCAACTAAAGAAAATATATTTTAATGTGAGAAGGTGAATAGACAGTCCGAAAACTGACTGAAGACTAGACTAGACTGGACACCATGCCTTCACTATAAATTCAAAGATATCATTCATTCTCTCCCTCTACATACAAATTTCTGTCACACATATCGCTATTTGTAATCGAATTCCATGTGAATTCGTTAATGGTGAATTTGTCACTCATTTCCTCGCATTTTTCGAAAACACATTTCCGAGACATACACCATTGAGCCAAAAATATGCTCCACCGAATACCTCAAAACTCCACAAGTGATTCTGTCACATCACACACTATTGACCAATTTTCCTCTGTGTGTGCGTGTGTGAGTGTGGACACATATACATAGGGAGGAGTAATCGTGCTTTGCATGTGAAACTAAGACAGAGCATATCCCGAAGTGATTAGAAAAACAAATGAATTGTGGAAAGCCAAACCAAACCAAACCGAACCAAAGCAAACCAAACCACCAACTTCGTCTATAGCCAAACATCTAATCGAGATGAACCATAAGATTGATGTTAACACAGCCTTTAATGTCATCTATAAAATTGGTGAAGGGAGCTTTTTGAAATACACTGAGGCCATAGTTATTCCCACAGTTCAAGTCAGCAACACCAATAGAGTACAGTATATCTATTTGAACATTCACTCTCTTTTTGATGTTACAGTCGGAATGTTATTCCCACAGTTCAATACTGCACACAATATATCCACCATTTGAACATTCATTCTATTTGGTGTTAGAGTTGGAATACATTTCCCACGGTCGTCATATACTGAATTGACTAAACAAACAAGAGAATACTATGTATATTTGAACATTGTATTTCATGTCGTTTGATGTGAATAGAAATCACATGCCATGTCAGTGATTGATATAAGAATAGAAGATGTGCACTGTGGTAGAGCATAATTCCATTGTGGGTAAAATTCATTTCGATAAAGTGTCACAGTGTTAAACAGTAATATTTACTGATGACAAGGTTACGAGCACAATTTATTGTCACTCATAATCATATCACCTCGATGTGATCATGAGTGATATCAGTGTGCAACAAGGGTTGAACATTGACGTCAGAAGGACATTTGATGCAGCTGAGATCAGAACAATCGAGAATGTGAGGCCTGTATATTCGTGCATCTAAGCCCTTTAAATGTGCGAAAAATGACGTCAAATCCCACTGTACTAACCAATTTGAATGTAGGCGTGAACGCACATACATATGGAGGACTCACAGATCTCTGGAAGTAAGACCTGTCTTCACAGCATATTCCTAAATGGCTTCAGAAGCAAATAGAATCGCCAGAACCCATTCATTGTGAGAACAGGTGACCTAGCCCCTCTATTGACAAACACTATTATAGAGACAGGATATAAAATTGATGTTTACACGTCTTTTAAACCTATGCATAGAAGGTGTTTGTGGAAGCCTTGACAATTGAGAAGTTTACACCACATTTATACCTTCAAAAACAGTTCGTCATCACACTAAACCCAACTTCCTTGGTTAACTTTGGTTTGATACTAGCCAGAGTAGATGTACTATTACCTCTGTTATTTGGTTTAGTGATCTTCATTGTTATTTTCATCTTCAATATGTCCTCTCACCTCGACCTTAGTCTATTCTCTCACCCCTTAACTCTTTCTTCCTCTTCTTCTTATTTTCATATGGGTATATTCCCATGACAAGTCCATGTGTGTGATCAGATTGTTCGAAATGTCTTCCACAAATACACACTGAACACTATTCAGACAAATTACATCTTCTCATTGCTCTGTCTAGCTGAATTCAAAAAGGGGACTAATTATTTCATATTCGTAAAAAACTCAGTGACACTGAAGTGAACAATCCTAACGAATGAGACTGAAAAAGGGGAATACAGGAGATCTAGTAACGAGCATTTTCATTGGAGAATGGAAACACACCCAATGCATGTATTTGTAACCACATTAAATGTCCTCTTGGTCAGTGGATATCTTACTATTCTGATCGCTTGTCAATTTGACGAAGGTGAAGTCTTGAGACAGACGAACAGTTGTCCAGTGAGATTACTTCATCACCACAACGTAAACCTAATCTAGTTTTGAGCAATCAACACTTACTTCTATCTCTTCAACCATAGACTGAAAAGTTTCTTTTCAATTCTGACCGACTGTTTCCTATCGATCTACTTCTCTATTCTACGGATAAATCTCGTCAGTAGAACACACACACACACACACCACAAGATGACTTCAAGTCCAAATGTTTAGTGAAGTGCATTGGCTTTTTCCTTTCTAAACACTGGTGTACTTCACCACTGGGAAAAATCATTACACTGGCCATAGTGGACGCCCTGTTTGTCTTCTCAACCATAAAATGCAGAGGAGACACGAGAAGTCACCGGACAATTTTTACAAGCCTCCTGGTATACAGGTGGATCGCCAATCAACACACAGACACACACACCGACACAGACAAGACTTACCAATCCATAAGAAGGAAATCACATGAATCAACGGTCATCTTCCAAGTCAACGAAACAATCAATACCAAGCGATAGAAATGAAGTAGACGGTGAGGAAACACACAGAAAGCAACCAATATGACTCAAGATGTCCAGAACAGATGACTCATAAACTCGTGGAGAAATTGTAAACCTCACTTGAAATTGTAATGTGCTCTGAGGATGTTGTGTGGTGAGGTAGGTAACGAAAGCTTCTCAACTGAACCATCGAACTCAGGGAACACAACTGCACCAAAATCATCCATCCATCTCTGCTACAAATCTTATCCATCATGCTTTCTTCTCTTCACTTCCATATGACATTCTAACATAGCTAATTCTCCTTCTTCATTTTCTAGCTCAAATGTCAGCGCCATTCCGTTCAATATTGAGCTGGTAAGTGTGAAAGAACTAGAGATATGTTGTGTTATTAACAGCGTGGATACCGTGTAACATGTACTTTTCCGCCATAACATTCGGGTAGGATTATCTCTTTTCATGCAGATATCGGGTCATAGGAAATTTGCAGATTTCAGGATTATCGACTTCAAGAAGATAATTAGCTTAGAGAGAAATTCAATACTAACACAGTTCAGTCACATAATAGGGCGAGATTCACATATATGAAATGTAACATAGTTAGATGGGAGGATAAGGGATCATAGAAGTATAGAAACAACATCCGATGTTATGTCAGCACCGTGGCAGGATTATGACTAATAAATTGCAGTCGACATGTCATCCAGATATAATACTGTATTACTCACTGTGTGGCTTTCATCAAATATAACTACTATGTGATGACGGAAATGATTTCGTGCCAATTCTCCGCTAAACAGAAGAGGTCGGCTTATGTCTTATCCACCTGATTGCTCCTATTACAGGTGAACACGAAACATGTTGATGAGTGAGGAAGCAGTCGACTAAAGATGAGCATCCGACAACCTCACTGAATCAAATCAACTCGAAGTAAATCAAAGTCATTTCTCTTCGCCTGATGTCACCACCTCTCACTCGATAAATGCAAACACCACAACGCTCACAAACATATTCCCATCGAGTTTACAAACTGACATCAGACATCCACATGCCACTACTCTTCAACGCTTCATACTCCTCAGTCTACTAGGATATTCCTAACAATATATAAACACCACCACCAACAACAATGACTGTCCGACTGACTGACTGTACTAGTACTCTCTTCACAAAACTACACGTTAGTCAAAACAGCTTCGTATATTATTGATTGAATAACAAAATGAGTGATTATTATTACAAAATCCGATAATGCAAGAAAAAGAGTAGTGAGTTAGTTAGTTAGTCAGTCAGTCAGTCCTCCTCGATACAAGTGAATCTGTGATGGGAAGGATGAATTGAGTGATGTTGAGTGATGGATGGATGGATGGATGGATGCATAGAACTTGCAGAAACTGGAACACGGAAAGCATTTGAGCCGTAGACCAGAGGATTGACTCACTAGAGATGTGAAGAGACAAAGGGGAGAGGAAATACTTCTCACTAGTCTAAACCATCGACTCACAGCTACATAAACCCACATAAACGCCGTGATGATGGGATTCACCTGAACCACAAATACTCCGTTTCATAAAGACCTATTTT
Source organism: Trichobilharzia szidati (assembly GCA_944472155.2). NCBI lineage: Eukaryota > Metazoa > Platyhelminthes > Trematoda > Strigeidida > Schistosomatidae > Trichobilharzia > Trichobilharzia szidati. Next base: position 78,677,400 of record OX235274.1, on the reverse strand, counting down.
GGACAGAACAAATTCGCCCTACCACATTCTCTCCATGTCTCTCTATCTCTCTCTCTCTCTCCCTCTCTCTGTCCATCTGAGTGGTTGTCACCATTAGATGAATGAATGCTGATGTACAACGTCGAGGATGTGTTCGATTGTGTAGACAAAGTCAGTGATATTAACACGAACATTGAAGCTATGAGATCCTTCCTTGGAAAAGGTTGACTACATATGTGAACTAATAAATGACAAATCCATGAGTATTGGGATCCCAGTAGAAGTCTTTAGAGGACTTCTACTAAAGTGAAGTATGAAGGTGAATGTTACATTTGACGATGAGGCGTGCAGACAGGTGGTGGGTGATGTTCCAATGGGGGGAGGCTTTTGACTGCCTGTAAGCACCGCAGATTTCTTTCCGAGTAAACTGAAAGACAGTCTCTTGCAAAGGTTCATCAGAAACTTCACAACGATTTTCTGACTCATCGATTCATTCATTCGCCTCTCCGCCGTCGACTTTCTATAAATTCGTCGTCATTTAGAGACTCACAGGTGATTATAAGGAAGCATTTTCTACTACTTTCGTCGAGTGTTTGTACGTTTTCTCGACTCCTCATTTTTCTCCGTATTTCAATACTTGTCTCCTTGTCAAGCGTCCTAATTGCGATAATCCCCTCCCCATATCCTAAATCGCTTAGTCTTATGAAGCGGATTCCTGTTTCCCAGTTCACTCAGTCTGAACGACAACCATTTCTAAAATCCGCTAATCCCTCATATAGTTGGTTGGTTAGATTATTTACGATCAATTAATCAGATTTCGATATCTATACGTCTTTTTGCGAATTTCACAGTGTTTTCTGAAAGGATTAATCTCACTCCACCCCACCCCACCCCAACTCACCATACCATACCACACCACACCACATCACACCACACCCCAACACATTTGTCACACAAATACTGCTTATCTGTTCATCTCATAAATGGAAACTCATCTGATTTTAATTGAGTACTCCCCCTCCTCCATCATTCTACATGGAAGTGTATCCACTGAAAACCTGTTAATTATGAAAATAATAAGAAACTCTATCTAATGACTGTGAGTTGATGAAGGGAATTGATGCAAGGCATATGTGTCACATTCACACTGACACTGAATTTAAGTCTCCGGAATGGCTGGTTGGTCCATGCACTCTTTCCTGCGACAAACACTCATATCCATAGACACACGGACACGCACACGCACACACAGAGGCACACAAACAAAACATACAGATGAGGTTTCGTTGAACAAACACGCTCATCATCAATTTGTTCGTGATTTCTCTAACACCTCATCAATCTTTCTCTCCACAGGCACACGCACAGAGAGAAGCAGAGAGAGGGGGAGAGAGATGGAAGATAGTATGATTTCTGTAATATACTTATTCATTGTCAATGTAATTCACTGCCTGGCAGTTTGGCTGGCGTGAAATAAATTTTCCTGGTGTATTCATCCGTCCGTCCAGCCATCCATCCATCCACCAACCAACAGCTCGATCGATCGATCAATCGAAGGATAGTTTGCCTACTCTGGGAGATTTTCATGTTGTGATAGTGCAGTATGACGAAGAAGAACTCTTCACATTTGTAAAAAATTTATATTTGTAAAATCTCAGCGAGATTGAAATGAGTAATTCCAACGTTTCGTTCGGCAATCTGGTCCGAACTTCTTCAGGGAAATTAATCGAAATTAACATTACATAGGTTTATATATAAAAAGGAACATCAATTGTTTTTAAAAATTTGTCCAATCATGAGTCATTCAAAAAGTACCAACAAGTATAATAAACAAAATTGTATGAGCTGTGATCAAAATTTGACCTCGGACTTACAAATATTGATCTACCTTTGTTAAACACTTTAAACAGAGTGTGCATGCGTGTGTGTGGGTAAACAGTTATAAAACATTTCTTAACGTTTCCATAAGAAGATATGAACAGTCGAGAATTTTGACCAAGTATTATTAATTAGTGATACATATCCATTGTTATTTATTAATAAGGATTTCCTATGCATCAGCTAACATCACGCCTTCATGTCTGTTCACACTGTTAGTATCTAGAATTTTATGATTAGACGTATTTTCAAAATTATGGTGTTTAGGATTAGCGTTTAGTAGAATCACCCTGTCGGACTTATTGCTTTGCCTTCTTTCTGAAGATTGAGCTGCTTTATTCGACCTACTGTAGTTTTTTAAAAATGTCTACTTCTCACTCGGCGCCCAAATATTTTAGAACTATTCTGTCAAATCTTGACGACAGTTCATTTGAATTATTTTGCAATCGAATTAAATTAACAAAGAAACTGTATAACTGGCACAATCATCGTGTTTTCACTCTCCGTTGTCTGCAACAGAATGCATATCCGAAATCCGTAGATGTCGAGTCACCTGACAACTCCAGTAGGTCGAATAAAGCAGCTCAATCTTCAGAAAGAAGGCAAAGCAATAAGTCCGACAGGGTGATTCTACTAAACGCTAATCCTAAACACCATAATTTTGAAAATACGTCTAATCATAAAATTCTAGATACTAACAGTGTGAACAGACATGAAGGCGTGATGTTAGCTGATGCATAGGAAATCCTTATTAATAAATAACAATGGATATGTATCACTAATTAATAATACTTGGTCAAAATTCTCGACTGTTCATATCTTCTTATGGAAACGTTAAGAAATGTTTTATAACTGTTTACCCACACACACGCATGCACACTCTGTTTAAAGTGTTTAACAAAGGTAGATCAATATTTGTAAGTCCGAGGTCAAATTTTGATCACAGCTCATACAATTTTGTTTATTATACTTGTTGGTACTTTTTGAATGACTCATGATTGGACAAATTTTTAAAAACAATTGATGTTCCTTTTTATATATAAACCTATGTAATGTTAATTTCGATTAATTTCCCTGAAGAAGTTCGGACCAGATTGCCGAACAGGAAACGTTGGAATTACTCATTTCAATCTCGCTGAGATTTTACAAATATAAATTTTTTACAAATGTCTACTTCTCACTCGGCGCCCAAATATTTTAGAACTCTTCTGTCAAATCTTGACGACAGTTCATTTGAAGAACTCTTCACCTTGTTTGACCAATTATGGACTAGACATGAATGAAAACGATAAAATATCTCAGACCTATAGCAGATGGAGAGTAGAGAGTCAAAGGCTTGCGTTAAAAAACGCCCCCATTGACACGCACACACGCACACACACAGAGACACACAAATGCACATGCGCTACACCGCGTGCCTTCAACGAAAATAACACTGCAACTAGGAAATAATTTATCAAGATTAATTAATCATTGGTAAACTATTAGCTGCTTAATGGTGAACAAACTAAACTAAACTAAGTGTGTGTGTGTGTGTGCAAAGTGTACAGAAATCTCTCTCAGAGTAATTCATTGCAGAATATTTTCTCCTCATCCACGATCCATCTCCACGTAGAATAGCAAAGCAGTCTGTAGTATATCAAATCAAATGATACGGAGAATTGTTATTACAACACAGACGACAGATTACAGCTCAATTAACTTAACCACCTTCAGTATTTGGCTGTTCATTTAGTTAATTTAGTTAGTTTTACTATTTCTCTGGGAAAGGAGACAAATTGTTGCCACATCTATGTATGATGGTGTAGTGTGGTGATGTAGAGAGAGAAGGCTGAAAATTGCATTCTGTGTGAAAATGATGATGGCATGAAATAAAATATAAAGTAGTTGAGTAGTTGAGCAGATACACTACACTGGTTGTGGTAGTCAATTTGTTCATGCATCATGCATCATGCATGCATGCAATCATTCACACACTTTGTTGACTTCTCTCTCACGCATTCACCCACCCACCCACCAATCGATTCACTCACTCAGTTAGTCAGGCATACACAGACACTGTCATAGTCTCAATGAGAATTCCAATCCATCCATCCACTGTCTGTTTGTAGGCTATTTTTGCTGTGTTCTGTTCTGTTCTGTTATGTTGACTCATTATAATTATAAAGCAAAACACACACTGTTCACATTGTTCAACCAATGAGGAGTTAGACATGACATGGGTGAGAAGGATTGAAGGTCACAGGTAGACCGGAGACAGAGGGTAGAGGGCAGAGAGTGGAGGAGGGGGAGGGAGAGTGAGATAGGCTGCTTGTGGGTGGGTGGACTAACACACCCACACCCACACACTGCATCACGTCGTCCAATCAAAACACAACTTCGACCCTAAAGTCAAGGGAATACTGGTGCTGACGAATGAGACAGATTATATTGGAAAAAACAAAAACCAACGATCGATAAATCTTCCTAGCCTTTTCACTTTGAAAAGTCGACGTGATTGGCTCACACTGGTATCCTCGTATCTTGCATGTATGTAATTTAAAGTAGCAAACGCTAAGCGAAGACATAGACAGGATAGATTAATTCACCCAGTAGAACTAACTAACTAACTAACTGACTAACTGACAGCGGGAAGTATTAAATCGTAATACGGGATTGATATCTGTGAAAATCACTCAGTCAGTCAATCAATCAATCAATCACTGGATTATTCCTTAAAATGGCCACTGCACGTCCGACACAATCTGAACTAATCAGACAACAAGCGAAGTTAATCACACCGACGAGATACACAGATGATGAGATGAAATTATTGACGGAATTAGTAGTGCAACACAAGAATCAGCTTATGCCTGAATGCGCGTGGATCAAAATTTCTCAGCGTCTGCATTCAAACGGATATCCCAGACGGTCGTGGACTCAAGTCCGTCGAAAGGGCCGAGAAATACTGAAAAGGCTGAGTCTCACGACACCAGAGAGGCTGAGCACAGAAAATCAGGAGAATCTGAGGTGTTCAGAAATTGCTCCTGTTCAACCGGTGACCAGTGATAACACGGTTGACCGTTTGGGTGGTGAGTGCAGTTGGGTATGTTCACATTTTATAAGGATATGTTAATTCTATTGAATGAAGGTAGGTAATGTTGACTCGAGTGTTCGTCAATTGAGTCTGCCGTTACTGACTCCCGCACCATGTGTTTGGATATCACCGAGACCCCACATCAATTCGACGCCTTCTACGGTCTCCACTGACACGAATCCTTCAAACACAATGGGTCTGAGAATCTTGAACGCCTACCCAATAGCCCCTATCCCGCAGAATTTGTGTGTTCCATACGACTCAGTGGAGAAGACTGTGAATCGTACGAATAGGAGCGAGGAGTCGACAAATGAAGTTCGAGCACACAGTGGAGTGAATGAACCTGAGAGTGTTTCGAATGGTGTTGGTGAGGTGAATGGTTGTCGTGTTGGCTATGTGGGAGTTGGTGAAGGGTGTGTTGGAGGAGGTGGTTCTGGCGTGAGTGAGACTATTGATTTGTCGTTGTCGAGTGATGATGAGGAGAGTTGTGAGGAGATGGATGTGAATGGAGTTGGTGATGATGGAGTGGAGAATGGTGATTCAAGTGACCGGGGTTACAGGTGAGTAATGATATTTGTTATGTTAATTTGTCCTACCTGTTCTGTCATGTGATGTGACGTGATATAGTGTGCTGTGATGTGTTGTGTTGTGGTGGTCCTCGTTGGTCACTTCTCTTGACTGGTCCCAGATTGTCATAGAAGTGGTTATAGACATATGAAACGAATGTATTCTCTATTTCTGCAGCTGTAGCAGATACTGATTGCATCTACGCAATATATGACTAAGGGAGAGCTTAGATTGATTTTGAGAAGAAAGTGTCTAAAAGATCACCAGTTATGTACGACTTACCAAGTTATACAGACTTCCTCATATAAAGTGGTTGCATCTGAATAACCGTATAACCGTGAATAGCCAGCCCGTGAATACTTTTCCAGAGTTATTATCCCTCCACACATGCATGTTTTATTCCTCCCTATCAACAACACATTATCTACAGAGAAGTGAAAAACCAAATGTAGGCGACACTTTGAAAGAGGATTATGACTAGGAGCCATTTGTAATGCTGAGCTATCTGATTAGTCAAATCAAGGTGATTTAACTTTGGTGTTGCCGTAATTCGTCAACTTTCTCGATTGACTGAGATTATTCGTGGATTTTTTTCATGGATTGTTACTTCTCTGACTTCACTGTGACTTAGTCCGTGACTGAATGACAATTATCTGTGAGATTACTGTTCAACTAACTTTGTATATATAAAGGTGTGAATAAGTGTGTGTGTGGGGGGGTGGGGGTGGGGGCTTTGAAGTAGAGTTACACGGAGGGATATCTTTCCTGACTGATGTGTTTGTAAGTTACTGGTTATTCTGTAGAAAAGCAACAATAGAAACTGGTCCCCCTATTGCAAACGTTATTTATATATGTGTAACGACCCAATGAATAAATGAATCGATGAGTGACTGAATGAATGAATGCACTACCTGAAGTTTTAGTACTGATAAGGAAAATGAGGGAGATAGAAAGAGAGGAGAAAGACTGAGTTACTTGGAAATATGCTGTGAAATATGCTGCACTATTGCATTTAAATAGAATGAAATGTTGAGGTTTGTTTGGGACATAGATTTTAGTATTTCATTGGATAGTATGGGTGAAGTATGAATTGTGAGGATGTGCATGTTACCAACAAGCAGGTGAAAGCGAAGGCAGGGGAAGAGGAGGAGGAGGAGGAGGAGGAGGAGGAGGAGGAGGAGGAGGAGGACGGTGACTACGGCGACGAAATGACGTCCGACTCAGTTTGTGTCATTGAGAGCTTATTTAACAAGAGACATCTAGGTACAGAAAGAGTCGAAATGAGAAGTGAAGTCGAGAAACGTGCAACGAAGGTATTTGGCACAGGAGTTGTTGACATCTGTTTCGTCGCGTATTGGTACTGTGCTCTCATACGTTTCATCGATACATATTGTTTATTCATGTGTTCTTGTGAGACCGACTTAGGGAGAGAAATAGACAGCGAGTGTATCGAAGGTGATTCGTACAATTGGTAATGAAGTTAAGGTTAAGGTGGAAAGTGTGGAAGTGGGGAGGTAATTGAGAAGACTACGGAATTGTTTGTTGTAGGTGGTTGTGGATAAGTTAGTAGTCGGACATGATATTGAGGAGAGACAGATTTTGTTGTTGTTGGTGGTGGTGGTGTTGGGTGTTTCGACCTGTATTTATGTGACCGTTGTGGTGGATTTCACAACTTCTCATACTTACTTCAGTTATTTTGTGAGGAGTAAATAACAGAATTTTCTCTCCCTTCGCTCTAGATGTGATGTGGATGAGAGAAGAAGACGTGAGTCATTACTGTTTGAGAAGAAGATGCGATGTCTGGATTTGGAGATTGAAGCTGAGGAAATGAGGGTTGAAAGTATGAGAATGATGAGAGAATATTGGTGTAGGAGGTTGAATTCATTGTCGCAATCTTGAAGACAGAATGAGGAAGGAAGTACGCGTAAATCAGATATCCCTAGTTTTTATTAATTTCGATATTTATAATAAATATTTATATGTATGTATTGACTAATGATGTCTTTTTGAATGAGTTACTGTAGCGTGTAAGTAATTTGAAAATAGTTTTGGTGAGTAATGTGGCATGTATTGTGAAAGAGAGCATGTGTAGCCAGCCAGTCAGCCAGCCAGGGACTTAGTTGGCTGGCGTCCTCCGGTGTAGAAGGTAAGGTGTTCTGGGAAATGTGAGTTTGATTTTGTCTACTTATGATGATGATGGGAGCCAGCCAGCCCGACGATGTGGGTGTTGTGAGTGATTGAAATGACGACGACGTGGGATTTGTTTTGACTGGTAGTTATTCTGCTTGAAACATTGTGTGTGTTTGTGGTTGTGGTTATGGTTGGGGCTGGGGTGGGGTGAGGTGGGGAGTACAGGTGATGGATTTGTGTTGGTTTTGTGATTTCGATGATTGATAAAATGTGTTTAGGTGAGATTAATCGTACAGTTGCTGTTGTTGTTGTTGTTGTTGTTGCATTGATCGAATGGAAATGGATTGTGATGAGGAGGAGAAGAGACACGTTGGTTAACTAACCATCCATGCATCGATGCGTGTATCCTGTGTTAGAGAAATCGGCCTGATGAACTCATGACATTCAGCGTAAACAAGTGAGTAGTGGGTGAAATGTTCATGTTGAAGTGTGTTGAATGAAATAGCAAGACTCTGGATAGAGTCTGTGTTAGTTAGTCAGTTTGTTTGTTTAGTAAGCTTTGATTTATCAAATGATAGTTTGGTTACACATCTGGTGTTTTCTCGTGTGGCTATATGAATGTGAATGTGAATATGTGATGATGGGTTTGAGGCTGAATATACGGAGGTCAATGTATTTAATGAGATGTTGGTGGAGAATGATTTAAGAGGTTCATGTTCACTGACAGACAATCGAGGTGATAGGATCATGTTCAACTAGGTGTTATAGTGTCATGATGATGAGGGTAGGGTCATGATGCATCGTCGAATCGTTTGTGTAGTTATAATTCCTGGTCATATTTATTCAGTCAGTTAGACGGATGGATGATTTGATTGGTGTGTGGAGAGCATAGTTGACTACTTTTCTTATTCTCCGTCTGAACCTTGATGACTTGTGTTCGATTTGGATTGTATTCATGCTGATTGTAAACTTGAGATGAATAATGAAAATATGCAGAGAATGTAGAGACGAGGAGGTGGAGGATTGTGCGTGTGTGTGTGTGTACTGCAGTCTGTAAGTGCATTAATTGATTGATTGATAAATTGGGAAGACGAAATGTTTGTTCGTAGAGGTGTGAAAATGAAGAATGATGTGATGTGATGTGGTGTAGTGTTGTGTGATGAATTTAGTGAAAGAGCAAGGCAGATCATGCGTGAATGTCATGGCTGAATGGAGTAATTATGAATTTGTTGATTGCACACAAGACCAGGTCTACAATATTGGTTGAACTTGTTCCTTTCTCAACAGGGATCGATCGATGATCAGTGGTTGGTTTAAGCGAATTGCAACAACCTCTGCTGCTTCTAGTGTAGTGTTCGGTATCTAGAGGCATTTGGCATGATAGGAGAAGATTGTTCAATGCTCGTTTTCTGGTGTGTGTGTGTGTGTGTTGGACCAGGTGGTCTAGTATAGTATGGAAGTAACTGTTGATGGCTTCTGCTACATGTTTATTCAGCGAGACTGGAAGGCATTTGCAAGGATGAAAATCAAGTAGGTGAAGCGATGGCCAGTATGACTTAACTGTCCGCATAGGAGTAGTTGTATTGATAGGAAAAAGAAGAAGAAGAAGAGGTGGGAAGCCTAGGTACTTGGTCTTTCCGTTGAGGAATATCAGCCAGTCAGTTTTATGAAAACTATGAAGTGTGGCTTGTGAAGATTAGAAGTCCCCTGAATCAATTTTCCTAACTTGTTGGTTATTATTTCACTTAATTAGTACGTGAGCTTTGAATTTCTTTTGCATAAATAGAAGCTTCTAGTTTAGAGATAGACGAGAAGAGCTGTTTTCGACTTTCTTGACGATGTAGTTGGTGATGATGATGAACTGTTCCGGATAGCTACTTTCAGTTGTAGCGTTGTATTCAATGTTAAGTTGATCTTCAATTACACCTTGTGAAAATACAGCTGTGAAACTGTAACAAGGTGAGGGTGGCTACCAAATTTCTTTTGTACTGTAGAGAAATGAAGGTGTGAAAATATGTTTATATGGAATAAATACATATATTGTTCACTTTAGGTTGTTGCACGATGAAGAAGTGGTTGGTTTTGAGGCAAGAAGTCTGTACACTGAAATCCGAATTAGCGGAGCTCTGTAGGTATTTAGGAATGATGAGGTGGATATTGATGGTCAACTGAAAATAGGACCGAAGTTTCGCTTTGAAGTGGTCTCTCCCTATACATATATTTATCGGGAATTGGTAGATGTTGAGATTGATGGACAAGCCATTGGATCGGGTCCCAGTGGCTGAATGGTCTACGATCTGGCCTTATGGTCGGAAGGTGATGATGTGGGACACTGTCGCGAGGGTACCGCTGAGTAGTGTCAAACTAGAACGAAACATCTGTCCAGTATTCCCTCCCTGGTTTCCATGCAGCCTAACAATTATTTCTGAGAATAGTCGACCTCTTTAATAATGTATATCTATCTATCTCACTTATGAAGGTGAGTGAAATTATCATTTCTTGATTGCATTGTCTTTCATAGATGTTGACAATGATGCATGTCTGTATGACAATTATGTGGTTAAGAATGATTTGTCAGATAACCGCGGGAGAGCGTATGTTGAAGCCGTATGTTCGACTCGTGACCCAAGGGAACAACAGTGCATATAATAATGATAAAAAGACAATCAAGTTCATTGGTAGTTACAGGAAGGAAGGAAGGAGCGGTCAGCCTAGAATGTTCACATTTCAGATTCGCTATTGCAATTAGGTGTGTAGAGAATATTGACTGGAAACTGTGAGGACTACAAATTCTGTGGATATTTATTTTCGACTTTCTGAGTCATCTGCTTGCTTATGAACTTCTCCGGATAGCTACATTTAGTTAAGCTATCATGTGGAGTATTTAGCTCGTCGTGAGTGATAACTTCCAAGTATACAGTTGGCACTTTTTAGCTGAGTGACTTTGTCTGATTACTTTTGTACATGTTGGCTGACACGAAACTATGGGAATGCGTACATTGTCCTGTCCATTTGCTTTTCTTAAATGGACTTCCTTTTTATGTGATCTTCTTGTGACAAAGACACAGACGAAGGCGATTTACCCTTGGGATTCTTCTTCATACGTGATTTTGATGGTTGGATGTATTTAAAAATTCATTGAAATGGCGGTGTATCATGCATGATGTTATCTGAGTCATTTTGACAAAGGATAAATACATCATCTAATCTATGTGTCGACAAAGAAATGTGTAGTTTTTGATAAACCTTTGCAAGAGACTGTCTTTTAGTTTACTCGCGAAGAAATCTGAGGTGCTTACAGGCAGTCGGAAGCCCACCCATTGGAACATCACCCACCACCTGTCTACACGCCTCATCGTCAAATGTAACATTCACCTTCATACTTCACTTTAGTAGGAATCGTTTAACGAATTCTACTGGGATCCCAATACTCATGGATTTGTCATTTATTAGTTCACATATGTAGTCAACCGTTTCCAAGGAAGGATCTCATAGTTTCATTGTTCGTGCTAATATCACTGACTTTGTCTACACAATCAAACACATCCTCGACGTTGTACATCAGCATTCATTCATCTAATGGTGACAACCACTCAGATGGACAGAATAAGGGAGGGAGAGAGAGATAGAGAGACATGGAGAGAATGTGGTAGGGCGAATTTGTTATGGCCACAATTGGTCTTCATGAAACGGAGTGTTAGTAATTCAGGTGAATCCCATCATCACGGCGTTTATGTGGGTTTATGTAGATGTGAGTCGATGGTTTAGACTAGTGAGAAGTATTTCCTCTCCCCCCTTTGTCTCCTCACATCTCTAGTGAGTCAATCCTCTGGTCTACGGCTCAAATGCTTTCCGTGTTCCAGGTTCTGCAAGTTCTATGCATCCATCCATCCATCCATCCATCACTCAACATCACTCAATTCATCCTTCACATCACAGATTCACTTGTATCGAGGAGGACTGACTGACTGACTAACTAACTAACTAACTCACTACTCTTTTTCTTGCATTATCAGCCTATGTAATAATAATCACTCATTTTGTTATTCAATCAATAATATACGAAGCAGTTTTGACTGACGTGTAGTTTTGTGAGGAGAGCACTAGTACATTCAGTCAGTCAGTCAGACAGTTGTTGTTGTTGTTGGTGGTGTTTTTATATTGTTTGGAATATCCTAGTAGACTGAGGCGTATGAAGCGTTGACGATTAGTACTATGTGGATGTCTGACTGTGTACAGTCAGTTTGCAAACTCGATGGGAATATGTTTGTGAGTGTTGTGGTATTTGCATTTATCGAGTGAGAGGTGGTGACATCAGACGAAGAGAAATGACTTTGATTTACTTCGAGTTGATTTGATTCAGTGAGGTTGTCGGATGCTCATCTTTAGTCGACTGCTTCCTCACTCATCAACATGTTTCGTGTTCACCTGTAATAGGAGAAAGCAGGTGGATTAGAAATAGGCCAACTTCTTCTGTTTAGCGGAGAATAGGCACGACATCATTTCCGTCATCACATAGGAGTTATATTTGATGGAATCCACACAGTGAGTAATACAGTATTATATCTGGATGACATGTCGACTACAATTTATTAGTCATAATCCTGTCAAGGTTCTGACATAACATCGGATGTCCTTTCTATACTTCTATTATCTCTTATCCTCCCTTCTAAATATGTCACCATTTATATATCTGAATCTCGCCCTATTATGTGACTGAACTGTGTTACTATTGAATTTCTCTCCAAGCTAATAATCTTCTTGAGGTCGATAATCCTGCAATCTGCAAATTTCCTGTGACCCCATATCTGCATGAAAATAGATAATCCTACCCGAAAGGTACGGTGGAGAACTATGGATAACACGGTATCCACGCTGTTAATAACACAACATATCTCTAGTTAATTCACACTTATCAACTCAATATTGGACGGAGTGGCATTGACATTTGAGTTAGAAAATGAAGAAGGAGAATTAGCTATGTTAGAATGTAATGTGGAAGTGAAGAGAAGAAAGTATGATGGATAAGATTTGTAGCAGAGGTGGATGATTTTGGTGCAGTGGTGTCCCTGAGTTTGATGGTTCAGTTGAGAAGCTCTTGTTACATAACTTTCTACACAACATCCTCAGAGCACATTTCAATGTGAGGTGATGTTTACAATATCTACACGAGTTTATGAGTGGTCTGTCCTGGACACCTGGAGTGATATTCCGTGTTTTGTGTGTGTGTGTGTGTGTATGATTTCTCACCCTCTAATTCACTTGTATTGCTTGGTATTGATTGTTTCGTTGACTTGGAAGATGACCGTTGATTCATGTGATTTCCTTCTTATGGATTGGTAAGTCTTGCCTATGTCGGTGTGTGTGTGTGTGTCTGTGTGTTGATTGGCGATCCACCTGTATACCAGGAGGCTTGTAAAAATTGTCCAGCGTCTTCTCGTGTCTCCTCTGCATTTTCATGGATGAGAAGACAAACAGGGCGTCCACTATGGCCAGTGTAATGATTTTTCCCAGTGGTGAAGTACACCAGTGTTTAGAAAGGAGAAACCCAATCCACTTCACTAAACATTTAGACTCGAAGTCATCTTGTGGTGTGTCTGTGTGTTCTACTGACGAGATTTATCCGTAGAATAGAGAAGTAGATTGATAGGAAACAGTCGGTCAGAATTGAAAAGAAACTTTTCAGTCTATGGTTGAAGAGATAGAAGTAAGTGTTGATTGCTCAAAACTAGATTAGGTTTACGTTGTGGTGATGAAGTAATCTCACTGGACAACTGTTCGTCTGTCTCAAGACTTAACCTTCGTCAAATTGACAAGCGATCAGAATAGTAAGATATCCACTGACCGAGAGGACATTTAATGTGGTTACAAATACATGCATTCGGCGTGTTTCCATTCTCCAATGAAAATGCTCGTTACTAGATCTCCTGTATTCCCCATTTTCAGTCTCATTCGTTAGGATTGTTCACTTCAGTGTCGCTGAGTTTGATACGAATATGAAATAATTAGCCCCTTTTTTGAATTCAGCTAGACAGAGCAATGAGAAGATGTAATTTGTCTGAATCGTGTTCAGTGTGTATTTGTGGAACACATTTCGAACAATCTGATCACACACATGGACTTGTCATGGGAATATACCCATATGAAAATAATAATAAGAAGAAAGAGTTAAGGGGTGAGAGAATAGACTAAAGTCGAGGTGAGAGGACATATTGAAGATGAAAATAACAATGAAGATCACTAAACCAAATTACAGAGGTAATAGTACATCTACTCTGGCTAGTATCAAACCAAAGTTAACCAAGGAAGGTAGGTTTAGTGTGATGACGAACTGTTTTTGAAGGCATAAATGTGGTGTAAACTTCTCAATTGTCAAGGCTTCCACAAACACCTTCTATGCATAGGTTTAAAAGACGTGTAAACATCAATTTTATATCCTGTCTCTATAATAGTATTTGTCAGTAGACGAGTTAGGTCACCTGTTCTCACTATGAATGGGTTCTGGCGATTCTATTTGCTTCTGAAGCCATTTAGGAATATGCTGTGAAGACAGGTCTTACTTCCAGAGATCTGTGAGTCCTCCATATGTATGTGCGTTCACGCCTACATTCAAATTGGTTAGTACAGTGGGATTTGACGTCGTTTTTTCGCACATTTAAAGGGCTTAGATGCACGAATATACAGGCCTCACATTCTCGATTATTCTGATCTCAGCTGCATCAAATGTCCTTCTGACGTCAATGTTCAACCCTTGTTGAACACTGATATCACTCATGATCACATCAAGTTGATATGATTATGAGTGACAATAAATTGTGCTCGAAACATCGTCATCAGTAAATATTACTGTTTAACACTGTGACACTTTATCAAAATAAATTTTACCCACAATGGAATTATGCTCTACCACAGTGCACATCTTCTATTCTTATATCAATCACATCAATCAACCGGCGTGTGATTTCTATTCACATCAAACGACATGAAATACAATGTTCAAATGTACATATTATTCTCTTGTCTGCTAATTCAGTATATGACGACGACCGTGGGAAATGTATTCCAACTCTAACACCAAATAGAATGAATGTTCAAATGGTGGATATATTGTGTGCAGTATTGAACTGTGGGAATAACATTCCGACTGTAACATCAAAAAGAGAATGAATGTTCAAATAGATATACTGTATACAATTGGTGTTGCTGACTTGAACTGTGGGAATGGCTATAGCCTCAGTGTATTTCAAAAAGCTCCCTTCACCAATTTTGCAGATGACATTAAAGGCTGTGTTAACATCAATCTTATGGTTCATCTCGATTAGATGTTTGGCTATAGACGAAGTTGGTAGTTTGCTTTGGTTTGGTTTGGCTTTCCACAATTCATTTGTTTTTCTAACCACTTCGGGATATGCTCTCTCCCAGTTTCACATGCAAAGCACGATTACTCCTCCCTATGTATGTGTATCCACACTCACACACACACACACACAGAGGAAAATTGGTCAATAGTGTGGGATGTGACAGAATCACTTGTGGAGTTTTGAGGTTTTCGGTGGAGCATATTTTTGGCTCAATGGTGTATGTCTCGGAAATGGGTTTTCGGAAAATTCGAGGAAATGAGTGACAAATTCACCATTAACGAATTCATATGGAATTCGATTACAAATAGCGATATGTGTGACAGAAATTTGTATGTAGAGGGAGAGAATGAATGATATCTTTGAATTTCTAGTGTGGGCGTGGTGTCCAGTCTAGTCTTCAGTCAGTTTTCGGACTGTCTATTCACCTTCTCACATTAAAATATATTTTCTTGAGTTGACCAGTTGCAGTTGATAAATCTGGATATTTCATGTCCTTCTCTAATAGCAAAGCCGAACATTGTCTCCTGTGGTCGTGGCATCTGGAACTAGAAAATATCTCATTGTGTTATTATTAAACTGTGTTAAGTGAAGTAGGATAGAGAAGCTGCTGGTCAAGTCCACGTCAAAAAAACGAAATCAGTTTGGTCGGCTACCTGATAAACAGGCTAAGAATGAATGACTAGCAAGCAATACTGATTTATGTAAGCCGTTGGTATACAACTACTCGTCTCAGTTAATCTCTCAGTAGTTAATAGATAACTTCATGCAGTTATACTCGCTTCCCTGGTTACCATCATTAATGGTACTAAGTAGGTGTGAATAATTTCGGTTCCTCGAGGAAACTGTGGTGAAATTCCTCCACCTAGAACTGTGTAAATTACAAATTGGGGATTTGATATGTAGATGTGTGATTTCTTGGAAAATGAATTAGGCTGTATCCTCCCTCCTTAATTGGACTGATCGAAAATAGACGATCCTGTGGGATTTATAAGAAGCCATATGAGTCGTTTGTACAAGAAAGTTGAAAGGAATATTTGTTCATGAAGCTGGAATTCACTTAAGACGTGGACAGAGAAGTTCAACATCATAGATTGTCTACAGCCATGAAAACGACCTATGCTGCTGACAACTAGTTCACTAACAACTGGTCGTATTCAGGGAGTTAGTTAACTGGGAAATCATGACCAGTAGGGTGAAGCAGGTGAAAGGTGAGGCAGTATCTCTTCGAGGAAGACAGTTCGAAGTTGTCTCACTATGTCATGAATTGTGAGAAGTTGGAATTTATAATCTGGCTAGCTACTGCATGTAGTCCTAGTGAGTGTCTTAATTGTCTACGAGTTAGCTCGTCAGCCTTGTAACCAGAAAGTTGTGGGTTCAAACACCCTGCTGTGTGTGTGCACTTCTGAATAGTACCAAACTAGACTGACGAAGCAGGTGGCTGTCCAGTACTCCCTGCAGGTTTTCCAATGGTCCTGTCACTGATATCAGCTCAAGATGTCCTTTTTAAGTATATGTAAACCTCTGTTATATTAATTTGCATTAATTTCCCTGAGTAAGTTCGGATCAGTTTTCCGAACGTAGGAAACGTTGGAATTACTCATTTCAATTTCCCTGAGATTTTAGAAATGTCTACCCCTCACTCGACGCCCAATCATTTTCGAAGTATTCTGTCGAAACTTGATCGCAGTTGAAATGTATAATCATTACAATTATTATTATTGTTATTATGATCACCTTGATTATCATTCATTCATTCATTCACATCACTCAACTCCGATCCTACATATTCTATTAACCACAATAATTCAAATGTCTATGACGAATATTTCATTGCGTAAATGTTAAGTCTGATGAGAATATCCCTCAAAATACGTATTTCCTTAATATTCATCTTCCATAATTATCATGATGGGAATATTCAAATCACTATTGTAACGATAACAAATATGATTATATTTTATAAGTGTGAGAACCTGAAGAGCACGTATTGTGGGGAATGTTCTTCGTTCAGATTGACTTTTGATTCATGATATGGGAATATATTTCACTGTATTAAATCTTACATACAAGTATACCGTGTTATTGAAATCCTTGTCCCATCCATCATGTCTGAGTGAGTCATCAATGGTCATCGACAAAAAAAATAAACAATAAAATTTCATGAGCTGTGATCAAAATTTGCTTTGCGTCTATTGATCGTTAGTCTACGCGACCCACAGTCTATCTTGTCTCTCTGTCTATTAACTAGATAACAACGTATGACCTTTGTCACATGACATCGTAGCCAATCAGAATCACGTAAGTGGTAAGAAAAACAAAACAAATTACCTCTCTTACTGGTTCATGTCCATTAATTATATGATCTCCCATATGATCGTGTAGTGTACAATTGATTGACACATTTGCTACTTTTCCACTCAAACATAATAACACAATGATTGGGAATGGAGTTGATAATCATGGAGTGCATAATAGTGATGAAAGCGACCAAGGTTATCGGTGAGTAATGATATTTGTTGTGTTAATTTATCCTATCTGTTCTGTTCTGTTCTGTCCTGTCCTGTCATGTGATGTGATGTAGTGTGATGTGCTGTGTTGTGTTGTGGTGGTCTTAGTTATTTACATTTCTATATTCAGGGTAAATTTCGAATGTGACTCAACTCTTGTGTGTGTGTGTGCATGTGTATTTGATTTACTATAGCTTTGATAATCTGGGAATAGATTGAAACTCGTGTGTTTATTATTTCACTTTTGTAGTTGATGTCTGTTATTTGGTTAGTTGGTGGAAGTGATTGTTGTTGTGGTCGTATGCGTGTATGTGTTTGCGTGTGTGTGTGCGTGTATGTGTGTAAAGGTGAGGTTGTGATGGTGTCAGAACTGAAGAGGAGGATGACTGTGACTGAGGATGACGGCGACACATTGATTGAATGAATGAATATGTAGGTGGAGAGTGGAAGAGAATGATGATGGCGTATTGATCGGAAATTCATCATTCGATAACGAGATGTGTTTCGGTGATTTCAGTTGGAAAGTGTGCAGTTATTTAACGATTCCTGTGTACATGGAGTGTTGATTGAGAAGAGAGGTGAGCAGTTCTTGTTGTTTTTGTTGTCAGTAAGTTAGGCGATGTGAGTGTTCGTCGGAGCTTCGTGATTTCACAGTGAACTGCTGTGTGAACGGTGATGATATGGAGAGGCTTTCGATAGAATGTGACGTAGGATGGATGAAATGAATGTGATGGTGAGTGGATTGTGTGGTTCGCCGACTGTGTGGGTGGGTGTTCACATGTGTATGCATTCATTCTAGTGAGTGATGTTGTATTTTGAAGTGTTTGTTTCCACTAGTTTGTTAATTAGTTTGAGTTGAGATGAATGGGTGAGTGAGTGAGTGAGTCGGAGAATGGTGGAAGCGCACAGGAAGTGTTGTAGAGTTGTTTGTTTTTCGACTGTCACTATTCACCAATGCTTTGCATATATCGATATGTGTTATCTATCTATTTATTCATTTATTTATTTACTCGTCTGTGATTTACGTGACGAGGCGAATAGTCAGAGGATAAGGCAGATGGACAGACGGACACACAGACTGACAGAATCTTGAATATGATGTGTCCAACTGTTAATGAGGTGAATGTGGAGAGTACATGGGAAGGTGATTGTTATCGGTGATTGCGGAGCTGATTGTTGTCAGTGATTGTGGATAAGTTAATAGTAGATTAAATCAAGATGAGAGGGATTGGTCTGTGAGTGAGTGGGTGGGTGAGTGTTTTTGACTGTAGTTATGTAACTGTTGTGATGAATTTGACAAGCTCTGATTCGTAGTTGAGTTGTTTTGTGAGGATTGAATAACAGTATTTTCTCTCTGTCTCTCTCTCTCTAGATCTGAAGATGACGATGTGGATGATGGTGAGAGAAGACGACGTTTGGCTTTGCAGCTTCAGACGAAGATGTCATATCTGGATTTGAAGATTGAATATCTGAAAATGAAGAAACGCATTTTACGTGAGAAGATAAATGGATTGTTGCGATCCTGAAGACAGCCTGAGGAAGTATGCTCAAATGAGATATGCATAATTTTTATTCACTTCGATATTTGTAATAAATTTTGATATGTATTCACCAATGATGTTTTCATGAGTTACTCTATCGAATGTTTTGCAAATAAGTTTCTGAGTAATGTGGCGTGTAATGTGAAACAGCGTATGTGTAGGTGGCGATTTTGTTGAGATCCGGTGGAGATTTTGTCTGTTTCTCCTGTCGAAGTATTTGTTGAGATGATAGAGAGTGAGTGATGTAGGCGACTGATGTTCACGTAGAGTCTAGGTGATGGCATTATATTGAAATACGTTTCATATTCTCACGATCCTTCAGGTTATGACACACGGAATTGTTTGTGTGTGTGTGTGTTTGATTCTTGGTGATATTCAGTTGGACGGAGTGATGGATGATGTGAATAACTGATTGATAAGTCAGGCATCTTTCACTGTTCTGATTGTTCTCCATATGATCAGAGTTGTTCTTGTGAGCATAAAAGTTGGTCAATGTGTGAGAGTATAAGTCTCGTCTATAATGGAGTGATCAGAGTTGTATTTTGATGAATTGTATTTGGGGATATGACTAGCCAGTTAGTTAGGTTGTGGTGGTCACATTTCCTGTGGAATTCATGTATCGTCGTGTTAATTCCAACTTTATGGTATCGTTGAAGGAAAGTCAGATTTTCTCGACTGAGTGTGTTGAGTAACTGGCTGCCTGTCTGAGTGCCTGTGAGTAGTTATGACATGGAGTCGGCTCTCGTACTACAAAATATAAAAATTCGACCGCACCATATTTGGCACGAGTATTGTGTGAAGAGACAAATATCAGAAGAGAACTTTTACAACTTTTAAATAATTAACTAATCTATAATATGTAATGATGTATATTAATGCATGTGTTATTTGTTATATTATTTATTTATTATTCACTATGACCTAGGAATGGTGTGATTTTGTTGGGATTTTATTTTTCCCTATTAACTAGCAATATTTTAACATTTTATACATTTATATAATTATAAACAGAGCTAAACCATTGCAATATGTAAAAGAAACGCTGAAAATTCCATGCTGTAAATTGTTATTGTTGTGGAATATAGTGATTATTATTATTATTATATATTATATCGTACAGCTGTTGGATGAGATGTATAATTGTCGGTGGCACCTCGTAGTAGCGAAGTAGTTAGTTACCAAATCACCTCTCGAAGGCTTTTTCAAAGTCAATCAATAAAGTTGAGATAGAGAGAGGTGACTGCCATTCCAAGCTTTGTTCAATGATGATCCGTAATGTGGCGATCTGATCAATGCTTGACTTGTTTCTCCTGAATCCAGCCTGTTCCGGTCGAAGTTTTTAATCCAGGTTGGCATGTTTGAT
Organism: Trichobilharzia szidati; assembly: GCA_944472155.2. Taxonomy (NCBI): domain Eukaryota; kingdom Metazoa; phylum Platyhelminthes; class Trematoda; order Strigeidida; family Schistosomatidae; genus Trichobilharzia; species Trichobilharzia szidati. The sequence continues at coordinate 78,656,998 of OX235274.1, read as the reverse complement.
TCTCTCCAGGATGATTCGGCTTAGTATTTTGCTTGGGATGGACAGGAGCATAATTCCGCGCCAGTTCTTGCATTGACTTAAGTCTCCTTTCTTTGGTAGTTTGAATAAGTATCCTTTCTTCCGATCCTCGGGTACTTTGCCTTCTTTCCACACCTTCTCCAGTAGTGGCGTCATCAAGTCCGCTGTTGTCTCTAGGTCCATTTTCAATGCTTCAACTGGGATTCTATCTGGTCCTGCTGCTTTTCCATCTTTTAGCACCTTGATTGCCTTCAGGACTTCTGATTTCGTCGGGGGGTTGATGTTCACTGGTAGCTCTGTCTCCGTTGTTGGTATTGTTGAGTGCGTTGTAGGTGGTGGTCGACTTAGGAGTCTTTTGAAGTGTTCAGCCCAGTGTTTCCTTTGCTCCACTTCTTTGTTGAGTTATTTTCCATTGTCATCCTTCACTGGCTTAATTTGTGTCAAACTTTTGCCCGATAGGTACGTAGTTGTTTGGTAGAGTGTTGCGAGGTCTCCTTTACCTGCACTGTGGCTGGTTCTGCTTCACTTGCCATGGTTTCACAATACTTTCTTCTGTCTCCTCTGGCACTCTTCTTTACTCTTTTGTTCAGTGTCTTGTAGTTTGCATTCAAATCCTGTTTTTGTTGCTCGTTGGTGCACTGGATAATCTTTTGTTTCACCATCCCTCTCTCTTCTATCAGTCTACAAGTGCTGCAATATATCGCGATATAAATCTTACTACTCACAATTGTCAAGTAGTATGAAATTGAACACCAATGCAAAAGCCTCGCTTAAACAATCAATGCAATGCCATGGCCATGGATTTAGCCCATTTTCCACATGAGTCCATGTGCCTGTCGACCAGAATATTAACAAGCTGGTTAAGTGCAGCACGTTGCTTACCCTGCTGACAATCTTTAACATCCTGCGTAATATGTTATAGTCTTTCTTCAGTAGCCCGGGAAAAACTAAGGGGGAACAATAGAGAACAATAGGCAGAATGCGAGAATTAACGAATTGTAGGAGTAAGGGTTGGGTAATCCCAGAATATTTTAACTTCTTGATGTAGAAGGTAAGACGAAATATTTTCTTAGAAATCGCCAAGATATGAGACGACCAGGAGAGATCAGCAGATAGAATGACGCCTAGGTATTCAATTTCCGATTTGGTCTCTATTTCAGTGCCGTCGATGTTGCATACCTCGTGAGAGCCAACCAGTTTGTTTAGGTCGGATTTATGCCTAAAGGTGAAATTGACCGTTTGGCATTTGGCGGGGTTTAGGGTAAGACCGTTTTCCTTGAAAAACTGGCTGATTTCTGACAGAAAGCCATTTAGTTTAGAGCAGTCGCTTTGACATTTGACAGGCAAAGATACAGTCAGGTCGTCAGCATATTTGACAAAATTAATGTCATTTGAAGATGGTAAGTCACGAAGAAAGAAAGAAAAGAGAAGTGGGGAGAGTACAGCACCTTGGGGGACTCCGGCTTCAGTGAGTACAGCAGAGGATGATTTACCTTTGTATTCGGTGTACTGCTTTCTGTTAGAGAAGTAGGAATGCAGCCAGTTAGTGACCCAGGACTCAGTTTTTGTCAAAGAGAGTTTATTTAGCAGGAGACATCTAGGCACAGAGTCGAAAGCAGAAGTGAAGTCGAGAAACGTGCAGCGGACGTATTTGGCACCTTTATCTAGTGATGAGACGATGTTGTTGTGTAAGACAGCTGCAGCGTCTAATATGCTCCTACCCTGTCTATAGGCAAATTGTTTGGGGTCTTCAAAGTTTTTAAGGGAGGGTGCAAGTTTAAGAAGTATTAGTTTTTCCATAAGCTTTAGAAACGGGGAAGTGATGGCAATGGGTCTGAACTTTACGTTCTTGCCGTTTCCAGGTTTAGGGACAGGGACAATTTTGATGTCTTTCCATGCATCAGGTACGAAATTTTTGGAGAAAGAAGCATTTAGGATGTTGGTTAGTGGAGAACACAACGCATCTGCACATTGTTTTAGAACATAGGCAGGTATACCATCAGGGCCAAGGCTACGTGAGGGCTTGAGCGTTTTAAGACATTTTAGAACATCGAGAGTATTAAAGTCATGAAAGTTTTCAGCTACATGATAGGTAACATTAGAAGTAGTTAAAGTAGAAGGACAGCGTATAAAAGACTGATTAAGAGCGTTAACATCATAAGAGGGAAAAGCATTACAACGCTTACTATTGCCAGTAATTTCATTAAAAAGTTTCCACATGCTGATAGGAGATTTGCATGATAAAAGTGTATCATTGTAGATAGCATTAGGATTTTTGATTTCAGATTTGATTTGAGCATTAATCTTTTTGAGTCCTAACTTGTCTTTGGATTTGTATAATGTTTCTTTTTGCCTGTGAAGTTGTTTGAGATAAGGAGATGAGAAGCGGTCGAGGCGTTTGAATAGTGTTTGTTTGGGACAGCATAATTCAAGGCAGAACTTAAGATAATCCGTTATATTGACAATTGTGTCATCTAATGAACTTTCATGGAATAAATCCCAGTTAGTATTTTTTAACATGCACCTTAGATTGAGTAAGTTGTCGGATGAGTAGCATTTTTGTTGCGCTTTCATAGACAGATGTGAGAAGACTTTATTATGTGTTTTACTGTATATTTTTGGTAGAACACGAACAACAGAGTGATCAGAGTTGAGGATCGGTGCACGTCTACGTGCTTCATATATTCCTTCGTCATTTGTAAAAACTAGATCAAGTGTTTTGTCAAGTCGAGTGGTAAATTTGACAATATTTGAGTGACCAAGTGCTTGAAGGAAAGAGCAATCTGACGAGTTGAAGTCCCCAGCAATAACAGATAGAGAGTTATTGAAGTTGGCAGCGGCAAACATGGTGAATTCATCAGCAAAATTTGAAAGATTAGATAGTGAGCAACTTGGAGAAATGTACATGTTTGTTGTAATAAAGATGTGTTTATATTTGGGGAGATGTTTGTGACGACATTTGACGGTGATACAGTCTATGAAGTCATTTGAGAATGAGAAGCAAACATTATTAGAAATAGACCATTTGGAGTGGATAAAAGTGGCAACGCCACCCCCATTTTTCTTATTACAACATTGTCGGTCTTGTCTAAATAGAATGAAGTCCTTTAGAGAGATGAGATTGTCATCATACAGTTCATGTAACCATGTTTCTTGCAATGTGATTATCGCAGTATTGTGATAGGTGTCAGTGGCCATCAAGGATTGTAGGTACATTATCTTGTTTGGCAGAGAGCGGCAGTTAGTGTTCATTATGACAGGGACCATGGTTAAGTGTTTTGGTGTACGTTTAAGAGCTCTCTGCCAACCACTACGATGCTTCCTCCTTGATTTCTTGGGAATATGAAAGTCATTGGGTCGTAAATGATTAATAAAGTTACGAGAGTAAATGATCCTTTTAGAATTCATATTTGGGTGATAAATAAATGGAGTAAATGGTAGGTTGGATACAATATGTAGATGTTATAATAGCAGGCCCAAAAATTCAAACAGGCCGCCAAGGTCAAGAAAAGAGAACTGAGAACTGCTGAGAACTATGTGCATTCAGCAAACATTTAGTCCAGAATATATCTGTCATTATTCATCATCAGGTGCACTCGAGAATAAAGTTCACAGAAGTTCTCGGTTCACTTTTATTCACGCTTTGTACTTCGAAGAGTAAATGGATACCTTTTAACTCAATCTATTACTCTAAATATGTAATTAAATCCCTCACCACTCGCATCCAACACATCTGTAGTCGCCATGTTCTAGAAACTGAATTAGATGCTTTGAGAGAAATTTTCATCCAAAATGGATACCCAACAAATGTCATTCATAAAGACATCAAAGGAATAATTAAGAAGAAATGAAACTTCACTTGCGCCGAAAAACAAACTCTACATTGTCTTGGATGTCAAGAGAGATTCGACAGGTGATATTCTCAAGAGGAGGATCCCATCATCTCTGAGAAGAACATTCTCTGCATCAAGGCACAGAATAGTGTTCTGCAGTCGCCCAGTGATCTGCAGAAGCCCTTGGGACAAGATGTCGCATCTGGCTACCACATCTGTGTGCATATATCAGTTCACCTGCTGCTGTTGTGCAGTCAGCAATGTACATCGGTCGTTCGACGCCCATCCTGTTGAAGATGATCCAGCCAGCATGGTTTCGAAAATTCAATAGTGGTGCTATGAGGAGTGGGATAAGTGAACACTTTGTGAACACTCATCATTCAATCTCAACAAACATCTCCTGCTTCAAAGTACTCTACACAGTCAAGAATAACCTACCAAATGCAATACACTCACGTCTCATTTGTATTGCTGAAGCTGTGGCCATTCACATAAAGAAAACTGACCTGTGCATACGAGGGAGAATTGCTCAAACACTTCTACTATCATGGTAACAACTTTGTTAATTTTTCATGACTTAATTTTGCATGTTTTCTTGTCTCTCTAATTGCCCATAATTCTTGTATTTATTTAGAAGTCTTACCTGATTTCACATTCTCTACTTTGTTTCTATGTGCATCCTGAGTACAACTCAATCATCAAACTATTCATATCACTACGCAACTTCCTTTTGACGACTGTTTGTGACACCTCATCACATTTGTTACTACACTAGTTTCATTAACACCCAATTTTCTTGAGCGTTTTCGTATTACGGTACTCCAAACCAAAGTTACTAATTCTCACTAATTGTATTTTGGTTTGATATATATATATATATATATATATATATATATATATATATATATATATATATATATATATATATGAACTGTGATCAAGATTTGACAGAATAGTTCGAAAATAATTGGACGTCGATTGACAAGTAGACATCTGCAAAAATAAAACTTTTGTAAATCCTCAGGGAAATCCAAATGAGTAATTCCAACGTTTCCTACCTTCAGAAAACTGATCCGAACTTCCTCAGGGAACTTAATCGAAATTAAGACAACAGAGGTTTATTTATCAATAAAAAGGACATCTCTTGTATATAAAGGCATTGTCCAATCATATGAATCATGAAGCAGTCATAACAATATTATAGACAAAATTTCATGAACGGTGGTCGAAATTTGATCTCAGACATATTATATTAATAATTCACCTGAGTCAGCCATCCCCATCCCCATCACCTCGAACACACACTCAACATCTAACTCTGCAGTCTGAGTGAGAAGTGAAGTTACCAAGTGAAGAATACTCTTTACTCACATATCAAATCACATCACATCACACCACCGATCACCTATCACCTCTCACCTCACATGACATTTGCACCAAACCATAACCAGTAACAAACTACCCCCCCCCCCCCCAACAGTCCGTATGATCATCGTCACTTATTCTCTTCGAAATATTACCAAGACAATTAAAACCAACCGACCAACTTCGCATTGTGTATAAACTATTTAAAAAAGAAATTATAATTATAATTAACTTTACTTCTTTGAGGGCACACATTCCATTCCCATCGTCAACTACTACTCAACGTAGTCTTACCACCTAACCTGGATAGTGTTTCTTTCACTTCCACTGTCTTCCATGATGACCATGATGATGCTGATGGTGATGATGATGATGATGACCCAGTAGTCTCTCACACAGCATATTCAACAAGCCTCGAGTAGCTCATCGACCTTTCTCATGTCAACGAAGAATCTGTGTCCATAGCTCTCTCACTCGCTGCTGTCTATCCTGATCAGGACAACTCACACGAATAGACGAAAATAACGAGGATGATATTGATGGGATTCGGGTGGTGTGACACACTGGTCATCGACCTGTTTTCGCACGCTTTACCACACACTACTTCAGTCTCTCTTCCTCTCTCTCTCTCCTCATGCCTGCCTGCCTGCCTGCCTGTCCTGTAAGTTTCACACACATACATCACTAATGCCATCCAATTTCTCATCTTCCAATTCAGCCTGTTCCAGTTCAGGCAGTTTGGCTGTTGATTCATTGATCGACTGATCAATCGATCGAACGAAGACGTAGACTAAACATTGTTATGTTATATTATGCGATGTGATGTGAATATATCATGAAAGTAAAGTATTACTATATTTCAATAGTTTACACACAATGATAAGTTTTGTTGTTGGTAATCTTTCGAGCGGAATTACTGCCCGTGTTCACACCACTGATGGAATTGTTTTATTCACGCCAGTGACTACAGTTTTATTACATTGCTGGGTCATGAAAATGTGGTTAACTTCCCAACTCGACAAGATACTTCGCTTGATTTAGTATTCATAAATGATTCTGGAATATACGAAGCTCGTAAAAGAGCTCCACTCTCAAACTCTGATCACTGTATTGTACGAGTTCTACCCAAAGTTAACGGAAAGTTACACAAAAAAGCCTTCTCTCTCTAACTTGTCCAAGAAAGTTGTTCACAGATGTTACTCAAATGAGAATGTACAACATCTTAGGAACATGCTCAGTGACACAAGATAGGATCTGTTTAATGATGTTTCACTTGATGACACAATCTCTAATATTACGTCTTATCTGAAATTCTGTTTTGAAATCTGCTGTCCAAAAGAAACACTATTCGTCAAATTCGACCGTTGTTCCTCCCCTCAACTTAAAAAGCTTCGTAGAGAGAAGGAAAAGCTATATAAAATGAAAGATAAAATTGGTGTAAAAAGAAGTAACTTCCTTATCAAGTCTGAAATGCAGAGATTGAATGTTATATATAACCAGAAATTCATATCCTGCAAAAATGCTTCAAATATGTGGAAACTATTTAAGGAAATCACTGGTGGTAAGCAGATTAACAATATTATTCCGTATTCTTCTGATGTATGTACTCTTAATAAATCTTTTATTTATTCTCCCTCAAATTCCATGCTTCCCAGTATCACTAGTGTTAATAATAGCCCCTTTCCAGGTTTTAACACAAATGATGTTCAAAAGTGCCTCAAGTGTCTGAACCCTTCCCAGAGCATAGGTCCCGATCATGTACCTAGTATTATTTTCAAAAAATGTTCTGATATTCTATGTTACCCTCTCACTGATCTGTTTAACAAATCTTTTTCCAGTAATATTGTGCCTGCTGTTTGGAAAGACATTAAAGTTGTACCCATACCTAAATTGTCTACTGGAGCATGTGTCAAATTTACACCCATTGCTATTACCTCTCCTTTTTTGAAAACTATGGAGAAACTACTTTTACTTAGTCTTGTACCCTCTCTTAAATCCTTTAATGACCCAAAACAGTTTGCCTATAAGCACAGTAGAAGCACTTTAGATGCAGCCGCCGTCTTATATCATAACATTGCTTCCAGTCTAGACAAAGGGGCTAAATTCGTTCGTTGTGCCTTTCTAGACTATACATCTGCTTCTGACTCGGTCCCTAGGGACATCTTGCTGTAAGTCAAACAGAATGTTGGGCTGCTAACTGGTTACATTCTTATTTCTCAGAAAGAAAGCAGTACACCGTGTATAAAGGGAAGTCTTCGACTTCATTACCTACTGAAGCTGGTGTCCCTCAAGGCGCTGTCCTTTCTCCTTTTCTTTTTTCTTTCTTCTTACATGACTTGCCTCAGTCTGATGAAATAAACTTTGTGAAGTACGCTGATGATTTAGCTGTTTCAATGGCTGTTAACTCCCAGCTAGATTGTACCAAAATGAATAGCTTTCTGTCGGAAGTCAGTAAATGGTCTGAGTCTAACGGTCTTAAACTGAATCCTTCTAAATGTCAAACTGTTAATTTCAGCTTAAGATGTAAACGACAGTTAAAAGAAGCCGTCGATTCTCATGACAGTTGTAAGATTGATGACAATGATATAGGAATTAAAACTGAAATTCAGTATCTTGGACTTATTCTCTCTTCCGATCTCTCCTGGTCTTCCCATGTCTCAGCGATCTCCAGTAAAATATTCCGCCTGACATTTTACATTAAGAAGTTAAGGTACTCGGGTATAACTCAACCCCTCCTCTTACAGTTCATAAACTCTTGCATCCTTCCTATTCTTCTGTATTGTTCACCCCTGCTTATTCTTTCCTGGTTTGCTTAAAAAGGACTTTGTCACAATTCGTAGAATGCTGAAGACTGTCAGTCAGCAGGGTGAGTGTTGTCCCAGTGGACTACATAGTTAACGTCGTTGTCGATAGGCATTTGACTTCGTGCAGTAAATTTGCTAAAGGGATTTTGTCTGACTTGGAGCACGCACCACAGCACCCTCAGCTTTCACCTTGCATCTCCTCAGGTAGAACAAGAAGTGACTTCAGAAAACTGTAGGCTCGCACATCTAAGTATAAAAATTCTATGATACCATACTTGGCCCGTATTTTATGTGATGAAAATAGCATCAGGCAGGCAAGAATTGACTAACCTTTTTTCATCTAGTAAATAAACTATCTCCTCCATCCATCCTTATATGCCTTCAAGTTTCACTTTTATTATTTCTATTATATTTATGGTCCTGTTGCTTCTTTGTTTTTACTTTCATAACTGCAAACACTAACTTATCTCTATGACTGCTGTAATCTTTGTTTTTTCCCTCACCATATCATGTAAAGAGAACATTATATTCAATGTTTTTAATCATGCAAGGATTTGTATACCGCATTGACAATACTGTGTGAAACAAGCCCATGGAAATTTTCACTTGCATTATTATTATCATTATTACCTTAGCTGCTCTCATTATTATTATTATTTCCATTTTATATGCTGAATGTTTTTTTTGACATTACCCTTATTGTAAATGTGGAAAATTTTCTATGTGATTAATTGTATTTATAATTTGAAGAAATTAGATGCAATATTGTGATTAATGCTGAAAATTCCATTGTGTATCACAAGTACTGTTTTTGGAATAAAGTAAATCATTACTATTATTATTATCATTGTGTGTAAACTATTGAAATATAAATATACTTTATTTGATCTAATCCACAATGCTCAAATATTTTACGGGCATCATGAAAACTTCAACATCTCGTTTTTCACCAATTATGAAGTGGACATGAATAAATCAATGAGTGAATGAGAGAATGAATGAATGAAAAGGATTGAAAATCTGACGTAGACCATAGAAACACACACACACACAAGCACACGCACACAGCTAGACAAAGAGACACACAGAGAAACAGAGAAGTGGTCATAACGGCTTGCATGCATGCACGAAAACAAACAACAGTCCAATTTTTCAGCAGTAATTTCTACCTTGAAATGGAAAACAAAACAAATCACAGGCTGCAACAAACAACAACCAATGAGCGATGCTTGATTCCAAAATCCTGTGACCTCAATCACCAGAAAACAAGGCCAACATGTCTAGCCAACACTCGTGTGTGACCTTGTGACGAAAACCACTGGAACATCCAATGACAACCCTTCCATATACATACACTTATGATCAGTTAGACACTGTCTCTATATAATTTCAACATATATACAAGAACACGCAGAAATATACCAGAGAAATACACTAACCGAGAATAACACCACGACATACTGAAACAAATTACGGAATATCTCCGAAACCGCTCGATTATTATTATTACTGCTACTACTATTATTATTCTTATTTATTATGGCCGATACGTCTGCGACACAGAATGATGAAGCAGTCAAAGAAACAGCAAAGCAATTCATACCGATGACATTCACAAAGGACGAGGTGAAAGAATTCACACAACTACTAATCATATACAAGAATATGTTGACGGACAGAGAAAGAAGTCAGCCATCACTGCTGATGAGGAGAAACATGTGGATGCAATTCTCAGAATATCTGCACTCGAAAGGATATCCGAGACGACACTGGACTCGACTCCGTTATAAGGGATGGAGAATTCTGAGAAAGCTGAATCTCACCATGACAGACAGACTGGCCTCAGTGTGTCCCGATATTTCGAAGTCTTGTGAATCCGCCACTATTCATCACGTGGTGGTCAGTGGTAATCGAGATTCCCATGTGAGTAGCCAGTGCACTTCGGTATGTTCACATTCCATAACGACATGTTAATCCTATTGAATGAAGGTAGGTAATGTTGACTCGAGTGTTCGTCAGTTGAGGCTGCCGTCACTGACTCCCTCACGATATGTTCGGATAGCACCGAGACCCCACATCAATTCGACGCCTTCTACGGTCTCCACTGACACGAATCCTTCAAACACGATGGGTCTGAGAATCTTGAACGCCTACCCAATAGCTCCTATCCCCCAGAATTTGTGTGTTCCATACGACTCAGTGGAGAAGACTGTGAAGAGTACGAATAAGAGCGACGCGTTGGCTGATGGAGTTCGAGCACACAGTGGAGTGGATGAACCTGAGAGTGTTTCGAATGGTGTTGGTGAGGTGAAGGGTTGTGGTGTTGGCGATGTGGGAGTTGGTGAAGGGTGTGTTGGAGGAGGTGGTTCTGGCGTGAGTGAGACTATTGATTTGTCGTTGTTGAGTGACGATGAGAGTTGTGAGGAGATGGATGTGAATGGAGTTGGTGATGATGTAGTGGGGAATGGTGATTCAAGTGACCAGGGTTATAGGTGAGTAATGATATTTGTTATGTTAATTTTTCCTACCTGTTCTGTCATGTGATGTGACGTGATATAGTGTGCTGTGCTGTGCTGTGTTGTGGTGGTCCTCGTTGGTCACTTCTCTTGACTGGTCCTAGATTGTCATAGAAGTGGTTATAGACATACCAAACGAATGTATTCTCTATATTCTCCAGCTGTAGCAGATACTGATTGCATCTACGCAATATATTACTAAGGGAGAGCTTAGATTGATTTTGAGAAGAAAGTGTCGGAAAGATCACCAGTTATGTACGACTTACCAAGTTATACAGACTTCCTCATATAAAGTGGTTGCATCTGAATAACCGTATAACCGTGAATAGCCAGCCCGTGAATACTTTTCCAGAGTTATTATCCCTCCACACATGCATGTTTTATTCCTCCCTGTCAACAACACATTATCTACAGAGAAGTGAAAAACCAAATGTAGGCGACACTTTCAAGGAGGATTATGACTAGGAGCCATTTGTAATGCTGAGCTATCTGATTAGTCAAATCAAGGTAATTTAATTTTGGTGTTGCCGTAATTCGTCAACTTTCTCGATTGACTGAGATTATTCGTGGATTTTTTTCATGGATTGTTACTTCTCTGACTTCACTGTGACTTAGTCCGTGACTAAATGACAATTATCTGTGAGATTACTGTTCAACTAACTTTGTATATATAAAGGTGTGAATAAGTGTGTGTGTGGGGGGGGAGGGGTGGGGGCTTTGAAGTAGAGTTACACGGAGGGATATCTTTCCTGACTGATGTGTTTGTAAGTTACTGGTTATTCTGTAGAAAAGCAACAATAGGAACTGGTCCCCCTATTGCAAACGTTATTTATATATGTGTAACGACCCAATGAATAAATGAATCGATGAGTGACTGAATGAATGAATGCACTACCTGAAGTTTTAGTACTGATAAGGAAAATGAGGGAGATAGAAAGAGAGGAGAAAGACTGAGTTACTTGGAAAAATGCTGTGATGTGTTTGTGTCATTGAGAGCTTATTTAACAAGAGACATCTAGGTACAGAAAGAGTCGAAAGGAGAAGTGAAGTCGAGAAACGTGCGACGAAGGTATTTGGCACAGGAGTTGTTGACATCTGTTTCGTCGCGTATTGATTGGTACTGTGCTCTCATACGTTTCATCGATACATAATGTTTATTCATGTGTTCGTGTGAGACCGGCTTAGGGAGAGAAATAGACAGCGAGTGTATCGAAGGTGATTCGTACAATTGGTAATGAAGTTAAGGTTAATTAAGGTGGAAAGTGTGGAAGTGGGGAGGTAATTGAGAAGACTACGGAATTGTTTGTTGTAGGTGGTTGTGGATAAGTTAGTAGTCGGACATGATATTGAGGAGAGACAGATTTTGTTGTTGTTGTTGTTGGTGGTGGTGGTGGTGTTGAGTGTTTCGACCTGTAGTTATGTGACCGTTGTGGTGGATTTCACAACTTCTCATACTTACTTCAGTTATTTTGTGAGGAGTAAATAACAGAATTTTCTCTCCCTTCGCTCTAGATGTGATGTGGATGAGAGAAGAAGACGTGAGTCGTTACAGTTTGAGAAGAAGATGCGATGTCTGGATTTGGAGATTGAAGCTGAGGAAATGTGGCTTGAAAGTATGAGAATGATGAAAGAATATTGGTGTAGGATGTTGAATTCATTGTCGAAATCTTGAAGACAGAATGAGGAAGGAAGTACGCGTAAATCAGATATCCCTAGTTTTTATTAATTTCGATATTTATAATAAATATTTATATGTATGTATTGACTAATGATGTCTTTTTGAATGAGTTACTGTAGCGTGTAAGTAATTTGAAAATAGTTTTGGTGAGTAATGTGGCATGTATTGTGAAAGAGAGCATGTGTAGCCAGCCAGCCAGCGACTTAGTTGGCTGGCGTCCTCCGGTGTAGAAGGTAAGGTGTTCTGGGAAATGTGAGTTTGATTTTGTCTACTTATGATGATGGGAGCCAGCCAGCCCGACGATGTGGGTGTTGTGAGTGATTGAAATGACGACGACGTGGGATTTGTTTTGACTGGTAGTTGTTCTGCTTGAAACATTGTGTGTGTGTGTGTTTGTGGTTGTGGTTGTGGTTGGGTGGGGTGAGGTGGGGAGTACAGGTGATGGATTTGTGTTTGTTTTGTGATTTCGATGATTGATAAAATGTGTTTAGGTGAGATTAATCGTACAGTTGCTGTTGTTGTTGTTGCATTGATCGAATGGAAATGGATTGTGATGAGGAGAAGAGACACGTTGGTTAACTAACCATCCATGCATCGATGCGTGTATCCTGTGTTAGAGAAATCGGCCTGATGAACTCATGACATTCAGCGTAAACAAGTGAGTAGTGGGTGAAATGTTCATGTTGAAGTGTGTTGAATGAAATAGCAAGACTCTGGATATAGTCTGTGTTAGTTAGTCAGTTTGTTTAGTAAGCTTTGATTTATCAAATGATAGTTTGGTTAGATATCTGGTGTTTTCTCGTGTGGCTATATGAATGTGAATGTGAATGTGAATATGTGATGATGGGTTTGAGGCTGAATATACGGAGGTCAATGTATTGATGAATGAGATGTTGGTGGAGAATGATTTAAGAGGTTCATGTTCACTGACAGACAATCGAGGTGATAGGATCATGTTCAACTAGGTGTTCTAGTGTCATGATGATGAGGGTAGGGTCATGATGCATCGTCGAATCGTTTGTGTAGTTATAATTCCTGGTCATATTTATTCAGTCAGTTAGACGGATGGGTGATTTGATTGGTGTGTGGAGAGCATAGTTGACTACTTTTCTTATTCTGCGTCTGAACCTTCATGACTTGTGTTCGATTTGAGTTGTATTCATGCTGATTGTAAACTTGAGATGAATAATGAAAATATGCAGAGAATGTAGAGACGAGGAGGTGGAGGATTGTGCGTGTGTGTGTGTGTGTGCTGCAGTCTGTTGGTGCATTAATTGATTGATTGACTGATTGATTGATTGATAAATTGGGAAGACGAAATGTTTGTTCGTAGAGGCGTAAAAATGAAGGATGATGTGATGTGATGTGATGTGGTGTAGTGTGGTGTGATGAATTTAGTGAAAGAGCAAGGCAGATCATTCGTGAATGTCATGGCTGAATGGAGTAATTATGAATTTGTTGATTGCACACAAGACCAGGTCTACAATATTGGTTGAACTTGTTCCTTTCTCAACAGGGATCGATCGATGATCAGTGGTTGGTTTAAGCGAATTGCAACAACCTCTGCTGCTTCTAGTGTAGTGTTCGGTATCTAGAGGCATTTGGCATGATAGGAGAAGATTGTTCAATGCTCGTTTTCTGGTGTGTGTGTGTGTGTGTGTGTGTGTGTTGGACCAGGTGGTCTAGTATAGTGTGGAAGTAACTGTTGATGGCTTCTGCTACATGTTTGTTTATTCAGCGAGACTGGAAGGCATTTGCAAGGATGAAAATCAAGTAGGTGAAGCGATGGCCAGTATGACTTAACTGTCCGCATAGGAGTAGTTGTATTGATAGGAAAAAGAAGAAGAAGAAGAGGTGGGAAGCCTAGGTACTTGGTCGTTCCGTTGAGGAATATCAGCCAGTCAGTTTTATTTTTACGAGTTGATCACGGACTGATATCAGTTAGAGAACCATTGAAAACCAGGGAGTACTGGACAGCTGCTGTTTCATCCTAGTTTGGGAATCATCGGCAGTACGCACCCACTGGGATTCGAACCCAGGACCTTCCGGTTACAAGGCAAGCTCGTATACCATTCAGCCACTGGGACCCGATTCAATGGCTCATGAATTCTAACTTCTACCAATTCGTGATTTTAGCGCGACCCCAACTATTGTCGTTGGTGGAAATCCATCCACACGTGACTTCTAATTGGACCTCACTGGTCACGACTTCTCACTAGAACTGCAGGAAGCTCCAACCTGTAGCAAGTCACTAGCGAGCATCAGAATAATTTTCTATAGTTTGGTTTGCAAGGATTAGTTATGTTTTACGAGTTGATCACGGACTGATATCAGTTAGAGAACCATTGAAAACCAGGGAGTACTGGACAGCTGCTGTTTCATCCTAGTAACCGGAAGGTCCTGGGTTCGAATCCCAGTGGGTGCGTACTGCCGATGATTCCCAAACTAGGATGAAACAGCAGCTGTCCAGTACTCCCTGGTTTTCAATGGTTCTCTAACTGATATCAGTCCGTGATCAACTCGTAAAACATAACTAATCCTTGCAAACCAAACTATAGAAAAAAAAGTCAGTTTTATGAAAAATATGAAGTGTGGCTTGTGAATGTTAGAAGTTCTCTGAATCAATTTTCTTAACTTGTTGGTTATTATTTCACTTAGTTAGTACGTGAGCTTTGAATTTCTTTTGCATAAATAGAAGCTTCTAGTTTAGAGATAGACGAGAAGAGCTGTTTTCGAATTTCTTGACGATGTAGTTGGTGATGATGATGAACTGTTCGGGATAGCTAATTTCAGTTGTAGCGTTGTATTCAATGTTAAGTTGATCTTCAACTACACCTTGTGAAAATACAGCTGTGAAACTGTAACAAGGTGAGTGTCGCTACCGAATGTCTTTTGTACTGTAGAGAAATGAAGGTATGAAAATATGTATATATGGAATAAATGCATATATTGTTCACTTTAGCTTGCTGCACGATGAAGAAGTGGTTAGTTTTGAGGCAAGAAGTCAGTACACTGAAATCCGAATTAGCGGAGCTCTGTAGGTATTTAGGAATGATGAGGTGAATATTGATGGTCAACTGAAAATAGGACCGAAGTATCGCTTTGAAGTGGTCTCTGCCTATACATATATTTATCGCGAATTGGTAGATCTTGCCTCATGGTCGGAAGGTGATGATGTGGGACACTTTCGCGAGGTTACCACTGAGTATTGTCAAACTAGAACGAAACATCTGTCCAGTATTCCCTCCCTGGTTTCCATGCAGCCTAACAATTATTTCTGAGAATAGTCGACCTCTTTAATAATGTATATCTATCTATCTCACTTATGAAGGTGAGTGAAATTATCATTTCTTGATTGCATTGTCTTTCATAGATGTTGACAATGATGCATGCCTGTATGACAATTATGTGGTTAAGAATGATTTGTCAGGTAACCGCGGGAGAGCGTATGTTTAAGCCGTATGTTCGACTCGTGACCCAAGGGAACAACAGTGCATATAATAATAAAAAGACAATCAAGTTAATTGGTAGTTACAGGAAGGAAGGAAGGAGCGGTCAGCCTAGAATGTTCACATTTCAGATTCGCTATTGCAATTAGGTGTGTAGAGAATATTGACTGGAAACTGTGAGGACTACAAATTCTGTGGATATTTATTTTCGACTTTCTGAGTCATCTCCTTCCTTATAAACTTCTCCGGATAGCTACATTTAGTTAAGCTATCATGTGGAGTATTTAGCTCGTCGTGAGTGGTATCTTCCAAGTATACAGTTGGGACTTTATAGCTGAGTGACTTTGTCTGATTACTTTTGTACATGTTGGCTGACATGAAACTATGGGAATGCGTACATTGTCCTGTCCATTTGCTTTTCTCAAATGGACTTCTTTTTATGTGATCTTCTTGTGACAAAGACACCGACGAAGGCAATTTACCCTTCGGATTCTTCTTCATACGTGATTTTGATGGTTGGATGTATTTAGAAATTCATCGAAATGGCGGTGTATCATGCATGATGTTATCTGAGTCATTTTGACAAAGGATAAATACATCATCTAATCTATGTGTCGACGAAGAAATGTGAAGTTTCTGATGAACCTTTGCAAGAGACTATCTTTTAGTTTACTCGGAAAGAAATCTGCCGTGCTTACAGGCAGTCAAAAGCCTCCCCCCATTGGAACATCACCCACCACCTGTCTCCACGCCTCATCGTCAAATGTAACATTCACCTTCACCCTTCATTTTAGTGGGAGTCGTTTAACGACTTCTACTGGGATCCCAATACTCATGGATTTGTCATTTATTAGTTCACATATGTAGTCAACCGTTTCCAAGGAAGGATCTCATAGCTTCATTGTTCGTGCTAATATCACTGACTTTGTCTACACAATCAAACACATCCTCGACGTTGTACATCAGCATTCATTCATCTAATGGTGACAACCACTCAGATGGACAGAGAGAGGGAGAGAGAGAGAGAGATAGAGAGACATGGAGAGAATGTGGTAGGGCGAATTTGTTCTGTCCAAAATAGGTCTTTATGAAACGGAGTATTTGTGATTCAGGTGAATCCCATCATCACGGCGTTTATGTGGGTTTATGTAGATGTGAGTCGACGGTTTAGACTAGTGAGAAGTATTTCCTCTGCCCCCTTTGTCTCTTCACATCTCTAGTGAGTCAATCCTCTGGTCTACGGCTCAAATGCTTTCCGTCTTCCAGTTTCTGCAAGTTCTATGCATCCATCCATCCATCCATCCATCCATCACTCAACATCACTCAATTCATCCTTCCCATCACAGATTCACTTGTATCGAGGAGGACTGACTGACTGACTAACTAACTAACTAACTAACTACTCTTTTTCTTGCATTATCAGCCTTTGTAATAATAATCACTCATTTTGTTATTCAATCAATAATAAACGAAGCTGTTTTGACTGACATGTAGTTTTGTGAGGAGAGCACTAGTACAGTCAGTCAGTCAGTCAGTCAGTCAGACAGTTGTTGTTGTTGTTGGTGTTTTTATATTTTTTGGAATATCCTAGTAGACCGGGGAGTATGAAACGTTGACGATTAGTGCTATGTGGATGTCTGACTGTGTACAGTCAGTCTGCAAACTCGATGGGAATATGTTTGTGAGTGTTGTGGTGTTTGCATTTATCGAGTGAGAGGTGGTGACATCAGGCGAAGAGAAATGACTTTGATTTACTTCGAGTTGATTTGATTCAGTGAGGTTGTCGGATGCTCATCTTTAGTCGACTGCTTCCTCACTCATCAACATGTTTCGTGTTCACCTGTAATTGGAGCGATTAGGTGGATTAGAAATAGGCCGACTTCTTCTGTTTAGCGGAGAATAGGCACGACATCATTTCCGTCATCACATAGTAGTTATATTTGATGAAAGCCACACAGTGAGTAATACAGTATTATATCTGGATGACATGTCGACTACAATTTATTAATCATAATCCTGTCACGGTGCTGACATAACATCGGATGTTCTTTCTAAACTTCTATTATCTCTTATCCTCTGATTTTATTTCCAATATTATTGCCGATATCTCTGGTTTTGTTTCTGCTGATTTCGTGTTACAAGTGTTCTGTGTAAATTTGGAGAATAAGGGTTCAGTTGTCGAATTCGCCTCCCTACTGACTATGTTACTTTTTAAATATGTAAATTCCGACCTATTATGTGACTGAACTGTGTTACTGTTGAATTTCTCTCCAAGCTAATAATCTTCTTGACGTCGATAATCCTGCAATCTCCAAATTTCCTATGACCCCATAACTGCATGAAAATAGATAATCCTTCGCGAAAGGTATGGTGTAGATGTATGGCTAACACGGTATCCACGCTGTTAATAACACAACATATCTCTAGTTAATTCACACTTATCAACTCAATATTGAATGGAGTGGCATTGACATTTGAGTTAGAAAATGAAGAAGGAGAATTAGCTATGTTAGAATGTAATGTGGAAGTGAAGAGAAGAAAGTATGATGGATAAGATTTGTAGCTGAGATGGATGATTTTGGTGCAGTTGTGTTCCCTGAGTTCGATGGTTCAGTTGAGAAGCTTTTGTTACCAACCTCACCACACAACATCCTCAGAGCACACTCCAATTTCAAGTGAGGTTCACAATTTCTCCACGAGTTTTTGAATCATCTGTCCTGGACATCTTCAGTCATATTGGTTGCTTTCTGTGTGTTTCCTCACCGTCTACTTTACTCCTATTGCTTGGTATTGATTGTTTTGTTGACTTGGAAGATGACCGTTGATTCATGTGATTTCCTTCTTATGGATTGGTAAGTCTTGTCTATGTCGGTGTGTGTGTGTGTGTCTGTGTGTTGATTGGCGATCCACCTGTATACCAGCAGGCTTGTAAAAATTGTCCGGCGACTTCTCGTGTCTCCTCTGCATTTTCATGGATGAGAAGACAAACAGGGCGTCCACTATGGCCAGTGTAATGATTTTTCCCAGTGGTGAAGTACACCAGTGTTTAGAAAGGAAAAAGCCAATGCACTTCACTAAACATTTAGACTCGAAGTCATCTTGTGGTGTGTCTGTGTGTTCTACTGACGAGATTTATCCGTAGAATAGAGAAGCAGATCGATAGGAAACAGTCGGTCAGAATTGAAAAGAAACTTTTCAGTCTATGGTTGAAGAGATAGAAGTAAGTGTTGATTGCTCAAAACTAGATTAGGTTTACGTTGTGGTGATGAAGTAATCTCACTGGACACTGGACAACTGTTTGTCTGTCTCAAGACTTAACCTTCGTCAAATTGACAAGCGATCAGAATAGTAAGTAAGATATCCACTGACCGAGGGGAGATTTAATGTGGTTACAAATACATACATTGGGCGTGTTTCCATTCTTCAATGAAAATGCTCGTTACTAGATCTCCTGTATTCCCCTTTTTCAGTCTCATTCGTTAGGATTGTTCACTTCAGTGTCGCTGAGTTTTATACGAATTTGAAATAATTAGTCCCCTTTTTGAATTCAGCTAGACAGAGCAATGAGAAGATGTAATTTGTCTGAATCGTGTTCAGTGTGTATTTGTGGAACACATTTCGAACAATCTGATCACACACATGGACTTGTCATGGGAATATACCCATATGAAAATAATAATAATAAGAAGCAGAAGAAGGAGTTAAGGGTTGAGAGAATAGACTAAGTTCGAGGTGAGAGGACATATTGAAGGTGAAAATGAGAATGAAGATCACTAAATCAAATAACAGAGGTAATAGTACTACTAATCCTTACAAACCACACTGGATAAATGGTAAATAGTGTGGGATGTGACAGAATAACATGTGGAGTTTTGAGGTATTCGGTGGAGCATATTTTTGGCTCAGTAGTGCATGTCTCGGAAATGTGTTTTCGAAAAATGCGAGTGAATGAGTGACAATTTCACCATTAACGAATTCACATGGAATTCGATTACACATAGCGATATGTGTGACAGAAATTTGTATGTAGAGGGAGAGAATGAATGATATCTTCGAATTTATAATGTAGGCATGGTGTCCAGTCTAGTCTTCAATCAGTTTTCGGACTGTTTATTCACCTTCTCGCACTGAAATATATTTTCTTGAGTTGATCACTTTCAATCTCTCAATCAGGATATTTCATGCCCTTCTCTAATAGCAAAGCCGAAGGCTGTCTCCTGTCGTCGTGGCATCTGGAACTAGAAAATATCTCATTGTGTTATTATTAAACTGTGTTTACTGAAGTAGGATTGAGAAGCTGCTGGTCAAGTCCACGGCGAAAATTACAGTATCACCTCACCATGACAAATATCGATAACACCAAAATAAAATAAAAAACTCAGCTCGGAATAAAACTGAGCATTATCAAGTTGAACATTCAAAATATTCATTTTCTAATTAAAGGTGTACAAAAATTTAGAGCAATGTAATATTGTTTGGAGGATTTCATCAGGAGCTGACATTAGTTAGAGAACTATTGGAAAGTGTGAGAGTACTGGACAGCTATTTGGTCCTAGTCTGGGACGCTTGAGCCTTGCGCAGCCACCGGGGTTCGAAATGAGGATATTACGATTACAAGGCGAGCTCGTATACCGTTGAGCCACTGGGACATTTTCCAGAGGCCCATGAAGCTGTCCAGTACTCACTCACAGGCTTCCCAATACTTCACCAACTGATGTCAGCTCATAATGAAATCCTCCAACCAATGTAACAGAATCCCTACAAAACCAGTACTTGAAAAAGAAATCTCATAGATGATAATTGAAGGTCCAACGAGAACCGACATCGCCACAGGATTCAAACCAAATGGCTTCCAGACTTCTAGTGGAGAGGTTTGTTATTTGAATAACAAGAAGGGGTGAGAGAGATAGAGACCCCAGTGTGACCATTGCTTTTATTTATCACTCAGTCATTACCTCTTACGCCAAAGTGTAACCGTAAAAGATGAACGGATTGGTATAGGATATTTTTATGAAGGAAAGCACGGCTAGGTCAGCGTACAAGTAAACTGTTCTGACTGACTGGCAACTGACATAAGGTTAAGCAAGATTCTTCAATGAGGTTATTTCATGAGGAAAACGTAAACTGAGTTTGAGGTATAAATGCTTCTACCTCTGCAGACATTGGCTTGAAATGTTGATTTCAAATTTGGCCGATTTCTATCAGACTGCACGAGCTACAAAATTAGTCAGTTATGTCACAGAGTGTTTGACATTCAACCTTGTTAGTGTTTTGTTCCAATCGTATTCATACAGAATTAATGGGATAGAATATGGATTATAGTTTCTTTAGGTAAATGTGCTAGTCACCTACACACCCTATAATTTGTGGTTGTTGCACTGGTCATCATCGTGAAGATGCAAGCCATTTCGTAACTTGGATGACAAGTGTTACTCACTGTACTATAACGGATCAGAGACTTGGTGCGTCAAGAAGACCACTTCGAACAAACTAAAAACATTCATCAAAAGCTGTCTTCGCCCAATACTTCGCTCAACATCAGATGGCCAGCCAGAAACCATCACCAACAAAGACCTCTAGCAATAAAACAACCAACCCAGCAGAAACCAATTGTGCAACAAATTTACAGCAAGAAATCGAGGTGGATTGATACTCTGAGAAAACAAACCATCAAGTGAGTGATATTACACACAAGGCCATCGCTCGAGTGAAAGCCGAACGGGAAGCGGCGAGTTGACTGTCAGTGCGAGGGTAACATGGAGGAGGTCATGTGAAGAGGAGATGAAAGCATGTGGGAAGACGTGAAACCAGGTGGAAACGTTGTCAGAGAACCGAACTCAATGGAGACGTGCACCTAAAGCCCTATGTTCCTCTAGGAACTCTACGAACCTATAATAATAATAAGATGATTTATGCAATACCAATAATAATCAAATAGTAATAATGACGAAAATAATACCCGGCTAACACATCCCACGAGTATTCTCATCATCGTCACAATCACCATCACCACATCCCTCACTGTGAATCATCATGTTCAACACCCCTCCACGACATACAATCTCTCTCTCTCGCTTCCTCTCTCTGTCTCTCTGTCTTTCTGGCAATGTATTCAATCACCATAAGAAAATTAACTTCATTTGAGCCGACTCACTGTCATAACTACTCACAGGCACTCAGACAGGCAGCCAGTTACTCAACACACTCAGTCGTGAAAATCTGAGTTTCCCTCAACCATACAATAAAGTTGAAATTAACACGACGATACATGAATTCCACAGAAAATGTGGCCACCATAACCTAACTAATTGGCTAGTCATATCCCACAATACAATTCTGATCACTCCATTATAAATAAAACTAATACTCTCCCACATGGACCAACTTTCATGCTTACAAGAACAACTCTGATCACATGGAGAACAATCAGTACAGTGAAAGATGCCTGCCTTATCAATCAATTATTCACATAATCCATCCGTCGAACTCAATATCACGAAGAATCAAACACGCACACGAACAAACAAACAATTCCGTGTGTCATAACACGAAGAACCGTGAGAATATGAAACGTATTTCAATATAATGCCATCACCTAGACTGTAAGTGAAAATCGGTCGCCTACATCACTCACTCTCCATCATCTCAACAAATACTTCGACAGGAGAAATAGACAAAATCTCCACCGGATCTCAACAAAATCGCCACCTACACATAAGCTGTTTCACATTACACGACACATTACTCAGAAACTTATTAGCAAAATATTCGATACAGAAACTCATGAAAACATCATTGGTGAATCCATGTCAAAATTTATTACAAATATCGAAATGAATAGATATTATGCATATCTCATTTGAGCATAATTCCTCAGGCTGTCTTCAGGATCGCAACAATGCGTTTATCTTCTCACGCGAAATGCGTTTCTTCATTTTCAGATATTCAATCTTCAAATCCAGATATGACATCTTCGTCTGAAGCTGCAAAGCCAAACGTCGTCTTCTCACACCATCATCGACATCATCACCAGATCTAGAGAGAGACAGAGAAAATTCTGTTATTCAATCCTCACAAAACAACTCAACTACGAATCAGAGCTTGTCAAATTCACCACAACACTTACATAACTACAGTCAAAAACACTCACCCACTCGCTGACTGACTCACTCACTCACAGATCAATCCCTCTCATCTTGATTTAATCTACTATTAACTTATCCACAATCACCGACAACAATCAGCTCCACAGTCTTCACAATCACCTTCCCATATACTCTCCACATTCACCTCATTATCAGTCGTACACATCATATTGAAGATTCTCTCAGTCTGTGTGTCCATCTGCCTTCTCCTCTGACTATTCGCCACGTTAAGTAAATCACACACGAATAAATCAATAAATAGATAGATAACACATATCGATATATGCAAAGCATTGGTGAATAAGGACAATCGAAAAACAAACAACTCTACAACACTTCCTGTGCGCTTCCACCATTCTCCGACTCATTCATGTCACTCACTCACTCACTCACTCATTCATCTCAACTCACACTAATCAACAAACTAGTGGAAACAAACACTTCAAAATACAACCTCACTCACTAGAATGAATGCATACACGTGTGAACACCCATCCACACAGTCGGCGAGATACACAATCCAATCACCATCACATTCATTTCATCCATCCTTCGTCACATTCTATCGAAAGCCTCTCCATATCATCACCGTTCACACAGCAGTTCACTGTGAAATCACGAAGCTCCGACGAACACTCACATCGCCTTACTAACTGACAACAACAACAAAAACAAGGACTGCTCACCTCTCTTCTCAATCAACACTCCATGTACACAGGAATCGTTAAATAACTGCACACTTTCCAACTGAAATCACCGAAACACATCTCGTTATCGTATGATGCATTTCCGATCAATACTCCATCATCATTCTCTTCCACTCTCCACTCTCCACCTACATATTCATTCATTCAATCAATGTGTCGCCTTCATCCTCAGTCACAGTCATCCTCCTCTTCAGTGCTGACACCATCACAACCTCACCTTTACACATACACACAAGCACAGGCGTACGCGAACACATACACGCATACACCCACAACAACAATCACTTCCACTAACTAACTAACCAAATAAAAAACGTCAACTACAAAGGTGAATTAATTAAAACAACCGAGTTTCAATCTATTCCCAGATTATCAGTGCTATAGCAAATCAAACACACACACCAACACAAGAGTTGAGTCACATTCGAAATTTACCCTGAATATAGAAATGTAAATAACTAAGACCACCACAACACAACACAGCACATCACATCACATCACATCACATCACATGACAGGACAGAACTGAACAGATAGGATAAATTAACACAACAAATATCATTACTCACCGATAACCTTGGTCGCTTTCATCACTATTATGCACTTCATCATTATCAACTCCATTCCCAATCATTGTGTTATTGTTTGAGTGGAAAAGTAGCAAATGTGTCAATCAATTGTACACTACACGATCATATGGGAGATCATATAATTAATGGACATGAACCAGTAAGAGAGGTAATTTGTTTTGTTTCTCTTACCACTTACGTGATTCTGATTGGCTACGATGTCACGTGACAAAGGTCATATGTTGTTATCTAGTTAATAGACAGAGAGACAAGATAGACTGTGAATCGCATAGACTAACGATCAATAGACGCAAAGCAAATTTTGATCACAGCTCATGAAATTTTATTGTTTATTTTTTTTGTCGATGACCATTGATGACTCACTCAGACATGATGGATGGGACAAGGATTTCAATAACACGGTATACTTGTATGTAAGATTTAATACAGTGAAATATATTCCCATATCATGAATCAAAAGTCAATCTGAACGAAGAACATTCCCCACAATACGTGCTCTTCAGGTTCTCACACTTATAAAATATAATCATATTTGTTATCGTTACAATAGTGATTTGAATATTCCCATCATGATAATTATGGAAGATGAATATTAAGGAAATACGTATTTTGAGGGATATTCTCATCAGACTTAACATTTACGCAATGAAATATTCGTCATAGACATTTGAATTATTGTGGTTAATAGAATATGTAGGATCGGAGTTGAGTGATGTGAATGAATGAATGAATGATAATCAAGGTGATCATAATAACAATAATAATAATTGTAATGATTATACATTTCAACTGCGATCAAGTTTCGACAGAATACTTCGAAAATGATTGGGCGTCGAGTGAGGGGTAGACATTTCTAAAATCTCAGGGAAATTGAAATGAGTAATTCCAACGTTTCCTACGTTCGGAAAACTGATCCGAACTTACTCAGGGAAATTAATGCAAATTAATATAACAGAGGTTTACATATACTTAAAAAGGACATCTTGAGCTGATATCAGTGACAGGACCATTGGAAAACCTGCAGGGAGTACTGGACAGCCACCTGCTTCGTCAGTCTAGTTTGGTACTATTCAGAAGTGCACACACACCAGGGTGTTTGAACCCACAACCTTCTGGTTACCGGGCTGGCGAGCTAACTCGTAGACCATTAAGACACTCACTAGGACTACATGCAGTAGCTAGCCAGATTATAAATTCCAACTTCTCACAATTCATGACATAGTGAGACAACTTCGAACTGTCTTCCTCGAAGAGATACTGCCTCACCTTTCACCTGCTTCACCCTACTGGTCATGATTTCCCAGTTAACTAACTCCCTGAATACGGCCAATTGTTAGTGAACTAGTTGTCAGCAGCATAGGTCGTTTCCATGGCTGTAGACAATCTATGATGTTGTACTTCTCTCTCCACGTCTTAAGTGAATTCCAGCTTCATGAACAAATATTTCTTTCAACTTTCTTGTACAAACGACTCATATGGCTTCTTATAAATCCCACAGGATCGCCTATTTCGATCAGTTCAATTAAGGAGGGAGGATACAGCCTAATTCATTTTCCAAGAAATCACACATCTACATATCAAATCCCCAATTTGCAATTTACACAGTTCTAGGTGGAGGAATTTCACCACAGTTTCCTCGAGGAACCGAAATTATTCACACCTACTTAGTACCATTAACGGTGGTAACCAGGGAAGCAAGTATAACTGCATGAAGTTATCTATTAACTACTGAGAGATTAACTGAGACGAGTAGTTGTATAGCAACGGCTTACATAAATTAGTATTGCTTGCTAGTCATTCATTCTTAGCCTGTTTATCAGGTAGCCGACCAAAGTGATTTCCTTTTTTTGTGGGGGATGAGTATGAAACTGAAGAAATGTTGTCCAGACGAAATCCTTTTACAAATATCTATTTTTTAATTCATGAAAAATCTCCAGTTGAACATTAATAGACAGAAGACCAGTAGTTCAACGAAGAGTGTCTTTTCGGAAGGGGCGAATTCATCTTCATAGATCGCTGTACAATCGCAAATTTATATGGTTATTTTCTATGTGTGTGTGTATGTACATCAAATTTGTCAAACGAAAATGTAAGTAGTAAGTTCAGATGAATTGGATGTTGATATAAGAGGATAGTAACAAAAGTGATGAGTTGTCACAAACGATTGTCAAAGAGGAATTACGCAATAACATGAATAGTTTGATGAGAGAGAGTTGCACTCACATACTGAATTACGCTAGGGTTTTAAGTAGTTAGAAAAATAAGCATACAAAGAAAAGTAAAAGTCAAGTAAACAGAGTTGTTTCCATGAGAGTAGAAGTGGTTGAATAATTTTCTTTTGTATGCATAGTTCTGGTTCTTCTGACTGACAACTGTATTATCACTGACGATGTATATATTTATTACTCGACAACGAGTTCATATTATGTAAATCAATCCGACCTGAACGGGAAACGACTTGTGTGGCAACATGGAGAAGATCGTGTGAGTAGGAGATGATAGGCTCTAAGGCCTTAATGATGGCGTCAGTTTAAGAGGACCTCAGAGAATACGATAAAGTGGAGATGTGCTGTCGAAGCACCATGTTCCACTTGGAATCCAACAGAACAAGACTTATAACTAGATGAAGACACATTTTTACAAAACACAAAATGATCTTTTAGATTATTTAACTTGTCATCCAAATTTCGAAATGGCTTGCATCTACACGATCATGACCAGCTCAGCAACCATAAATTATAGAGTGTGTAGGTGACATGTACATTTACCTAAAGAAACTATAATCCAGATTCTATCTCATAACTTCTGTATGAATACGATTGTAAAACAACACTTACATGGTTGACTGTCAAACTGTTTGTGAGATAACTGACTAATTTTGTAGCTTGTGCAGACTGATAGAAATCGGCCAAATTTGAAATCAACATTTCAAGCCAATGGCTGCAGAGGTAGAAGCATTTATACCTCAAACTAAGCCTACGCTGTGGTCATGAAATAACCTCATTGGATAATCTTGTTTAACCTTATGTCAGTTGCCAGTCAGTCAGAACAGTTTACTTGTACGCTGGCTGACCTAGCCGTGCTTACCTTCATAAAAATATCCTATACCAATCCGTTCATCTTTTATGGTTACACTTTGGCGTATGACGTGATGACTGAGTGATAAATAAAAGCAATGGTCACACTGGGGTCTCTCTCTCTCACCGCTTCTTCTTAATCAAATAACAAACCTCTCCACTAGAAGTCTGGAAGCCATTTGGTTTGAATCCTGTGGCGATGTCGATTCTCGTTGGACCTTCAATTATCATCTATGAGATTTCTTTTTCAAGTATTGGTTTTGTAGGGATTCTGTTACATTGGTTGGAGGATTTCATTATGAGCTGACATCAGTTGGTGAAGTATTGGGAAGCCTGTGAGTGAGTACTGGACAGCTTCATGGGCCTCTGGAAAATGTCCCAGTGGCTCAACGGTATACGAGCTCGCCTTGTAATCGTAATATCCTCATTTCGAACCCCGGTGGCTGCGCAAGGCTCAAGCGTCCCAGACTAGGACCAAATAGTTGTCCAGTACTCTCACACTTTCCAATAGTTCTCTAACTAATGTCAGCTCCTGATGAAATCCTCCAAACAATATTACATTGCTCTAAATTTTTGTACACCTTTAATTAGAAAATGAATATTTTGAATGTTCGACTTGATAATGCTCAGTTTTATTCCGAGCTGAGTTTTTTATTTTATTTTGGTGTTATCGATATTTGTCATGGTGAGGTGATACTGTAATTTTCGCCGTGGACTTGACCAGCAGCTTCTCAATCCTACTTCGGTAAACACAGTTTAATAATAACACAATGAGATATTTTCTAGTTCCAGATGCCACGACGACAGGAGACAGTCTTCGGCTTTGCTATTAGAGAAGGGCATGAAATATCCTGATTGAGAGATTGAAAGTGATCAACTCAAGAAAATATATTTCAGTGCGAGAAGGTGAATAAACAGTCCGAAAACTGATTGAAGACTAGACTGGACACCATGCCTACATTATAAATTCGAAGATATCATTCATTCTCTCCCTCTACATACAAATTTCTGTCACACATATCGCTATTTGTAATCGAATTCCATATGAATTCGTTAATGGTGAATTTGTCACTCATTTCCTCGAATTTTTCGAAAACATATTTCCGAGACATGCACCATTGAGCCAAAAGTATGCTCCACCGAATACCTCAAAACTCCACAAGTGTCTATGTCACATCCCACACTATTTAACAATTTTCCCGTGTGTGTGTGTGCATGTGTGAGTGTGGACACATATACATAGAGAGGAGTAATCGTGCTTTGCATGTGAAACTAAGAGAGAGCATATCCCGAAGTGGTTAGAAAAACAAATGAATTGTGGAAAGCCAAACCAAACCGAACCGAAGCAAAGCAAAGCAAACTACCAACTTCGTCTATAGCCAAACATCTAATCGAGATGAACCATAAGATTGATGTTAACACAGCCTTTAATGTCATCTACAAAATTGGTGGAGGGAGCTTTTTGAAATACACTGAGGCCATAGTTATTCCTACAGTTGAAGTCAGCAACACCAATTGTATACAGTATATCTATTTGAACATTCATTCTCTTCTTGATGTTACAATCGGAATGTTATTCCCACAGTTCAGTACTGCACACAATATATCCACCATTTGAACATTCATTCTATTTGGTGTTAGAGTTGGAATACATTTCCCACGGTCGTCATATACTGAATTGAATAAACAAACAAGAGAATACTATGTATATTTGAACATTGTATTTCATGTCGTTTGATGTGATGAATAGAAATCACACGCTGGCTCAGTGATTGATATAAGAATAGAAGATGTGCACTGTGGTAGAGCATAATTCCATTGTGGGTAAAATTTATTTCGATAAAGTGTCACAGTGTTAAACAGCAATATTTACTGATGACGATGTTTCGAGCACAATTTATTGTCACTCATCATCATCATATCACCTCGATGTGATCATGAGTGATATCAGTGTTCAACAAGGGTTGAACATTTACGTTAGAAGGACATGTGATGCAGCTGAGATCAGAATAATTGAGAATGTGAGGCCTGTATATTCGTGCATCTAAGCCCTTTAAATATGCGAAAAATGACGTCAAATCCCACTGTACTAACCAATTTAAATGTAGGCGTGAACGCATATACATATCGAGGACTCACAGATCTCTGGAAGTAAGACCCGTTGTAAGATGAATTCCATTCCCATCCTTAAATCAACTCAACCTGTCCCGGATCAGCCTAGCATTGTTGCAACACAATTATCCATGCCCAACGTGTCTATCCCGCCTTGTTTAATTAACTGTGTATGTGTGTTTTTACTTCGATCCTTTTAGTCAGACGGTTGAACTCATGACCCAATCAGAGTATTTTTGTGAACTGTTATTTTGCTGCCCCATGTCTTACTTTGTATTATTCTGTTGAGTTTATCTTATTTATTGATTGGTTAAGTAGCCAATTAAATTCTATCTTTGTGCCTATGCTTTGTCTATCTCTTACTTGGGTTCATTCTTCTACTGACTGCTTACCTGAACGGTCGTGTCTGATCCGGCTAGTTCGTAATTTTGGCTTTAACGTTATTCCGCTCTGATAGCGGTTCCTTGCTTTCTGTTAAGCATTGTGTATTGTACTCTTGAAACCGTTAAGGTTTGTTGTATATATATTAATTGATTTGTTTATTAATAGTACCGTAGAAACAGTGACCGGCTTCTTGTTTGTTCTGGACCGGGATAGCCTTTATCTACGCATGACTTAATTTCAAGCGATATTGCGCTTACAGTACTTAACGTATAGAGTTAAAGTTTGCCGGATCAACCCTTGACGGAAAAGACCGTACTGAACTGGTCAGTACTTATCGCCTTGACGGAAAGGACCTTACTGAACTGGTCAGTACTCAACGTTCATCCAGAAGAAACTTTGGTGAATTGGCAGCACGCAACGTTGTTGAAAATAAATTTTTCTTTGGAACGATGCAAACCAGATCAGGGAAGCAAATTTTGGAGCAGCAGTTGGAGAGTCGGCAAGTCCTCGTTTGCATAAATGATCATGTTGATAACCTTTCGTGCCCCGGCTCTCATGTCAGTAGTTCGAAACCATCATTATCGCGAGTAACTAGTGCTAAGTCGTCGCTACTAAGGGCGCAGCTAAAGGAGAAACAGCTTCGAGAGGAGTTAGAGTTAGAGAAAAAGTTGCTAAAGGCTAGACATGATGTCGAAATGGCCGAGCTGCTTGTGAAGTTAGCCGTGGACGACAAACGGAAAATTGGAAATACGAAAAGAGACACTGTCAACTACGCTCGAATCAGCGAAGAGAGTATCAAAGACGACATCAGAAGGCCATATGAAGCTGAGTTTAGGGATACTGAAGAAAACGAACACTCATTTTCTATCGAAGATCCTAAGGCAATCGAGTTGGTTACTCAAAGCACCGTCTTAGAAAAGGGGCATTACATCATTTCCTTGCCATGGAAAGATCCAGCAAAGGTAACGGACAATAATTATGTGGTTGCCATAAATCGGCTACTCAGTCTGAAATGGAGGTTATCACGTGACAAGAACCTTTCAGCACGATATGTGGATGGGATAAATGCGATGTTAAAAAATGGTTATGCCCTTCCGGTACCCCTAGAGCAGCTAGCAGCCAACTATCGCCCAAGGTGGTATCTTCCACATCATCCCGTAAAGAAACCGAAAAAGCCAGATAAACTGAGAATAGTTCTAGATTGCGCCGCAACCTTTAGAGGCTATTCTTTGAACGATAAGCTATATGAAGGACCTGATACGATTACCGAGCTTGTTGGTGTTCTGTTGCGCTTTCGAGAAAAGCCTATTGCTGTAGTCGCGGACATAGCTGATATGTTTATGCAAGTGAAAGTGCCACTAAACGATCGACGAGCATTACTATTTCTGTGGTGGAAAAAATGGTTTTCTAGACGAAGAGCCGCAGGAGTTTCAGATAACAGCGCATCCGTTCGGGGCAACTTCATCACCCTTCTGTGTGAACTTCGCGTTGAGAAAGGCAGTAGAGGGCTTTGGTTGCTAATATCCGGAAACAGTAAGAGAGCTGGGCACGAGGGTTATACGGTGTAACATGATTCATAAAATCCCAGTCGGATTTTGGGGGCCGGTGTAAGATGAATTCCATTCCCATCCTTAAATCAACTCAACCTGTCCCGGATCAGCCTAGCATTGTTGCAACACAATTATCCATGCCCAACGTGTCTATCCCGCCTTGTTTAATTAACTGTGTATGTGTGTTTTTACTTCGATCCTTTTAGTCAGACGGTTGAACTCATGACCCAATCAGAGTATTTTTGTGAACTGTTATTTTGCTGCCCCATGTCTTACTTTGTATTATTCTGTTGAGTTTATCTTATTTATTGATTGGTTAAGTAGCCAATTAAATTCTATCTTTGTGCCTATGCTTTGTCTATCTCTTACTTGGGTTCATTCTTCTACTGACTGCTTACCTGAACGGTCGTGTCTGATCCGGCTAGTTCGTAATTTTGGCTTTAACGTTATTCCGCTCTGATAGCGGTTCCTTGCTTTCTGTTAAGCATTGTGTATTGTACTCTTGAAACCGTTAAGGTTTGTTGTATATATATTAATTGATTTGTTTATTAATAGTACCGTAGAAACAGTGACCGGCTTCTTGTTTGTTCTGGACCGGGATAGCCTTTATCTACGCATGACTTAATTTCAAGCGATATTGCGCTTACACCCGTCTTCACAGCATATTCCTAAATGGCTTCAGAAGCAAATAGAATCGCCAGAACCCATTCGTGGTGAGAACAGGTGACCTAATTCGTCTATTGACAAACACTATTAAAGAGACAGGATATAAAATTGATGTTTACATGTCTTTTAAACCTATGCATAGAAGGTGTTTGTGGAAGCCTTGACAATTGAGAAGTTTACACCACCTTTATACCTTCAAAAACAGTTCATCATCACACTAAACCTACGTTCCTTGGTTAACTTTGGTTTGATACTAGCCAGAGTAGATGTACTATTACCTCTGTTATTTCGTTTAGTGATCTTCATTGTTATTTTCACCTTCAGTATGTCCTCTCACCTCGACCTTACTCTATTCTCTCACCCCTTAACTCTTTCTTATTCTTCTTATTTTCATGTGGGTATATTCCCATGACAAGTCCATGTGTGTGATCAGATTGTTCGAAATGTGTTCCACAAATACACACTGAACACGATTCAGACAAATTACATCTTCTCATTGCTCTGTCTAGCTGAATTCAAAAAGGGGACTAATTATTTCAAATTCGTATAAAACTCAGCGACACTGAAGTGAACAATCCTAACGAATGAGACTGAAAAAGGGGAATACAGGAGATCTAGTAACGAGCATTTTCATTGAAGAATGGAAACACGCCCAATGTATGTATTTGTAACCACATTAAATCTCCCCTCGGTCAGTGGATATCTTACTTACTATTCTGATCGCTTGTCAATTTGACGAAGGTTAAGTCTTGAGACAGACAAACAGTTGTCCAGTGTCCAGTGAGATTACTTCATCACCACAACGTAAACCTAATCTAGTTTTGAGCAATCAACACTTACTTCTATCTCTTCAACCATAGACTGAAAAGTTTCTCTTCAATTCTGACCGACTGTTTCCTATCGATCTGCTTCTCTATTCTACGGATAAATCTCGTCAGTAGAACACACAGACACACACACACACACACCACAAGATGACTTCGAGTCTAAATGTTTAGTGAAGTGCATTGGCTTTTTCCTTTCTAAACACTGGTGTACTTCACCACTGGGAAAAATCATTACACTGGCCATAGTGGACGCCCTGTTTGTCTTCTC
Source organism: Trichobilharzia szidati (assembly GCA_944472155.2). Taxonomy (NCBI): domain Eukaryota; kingdom Metazoa; phylum Platyhelminthes; class Trematoda; order Strigeidida; family Schistosomatidae; genus Trichobilharzia; species Trichobilharzia szidati. The sequence goes on along the minus strand of OX235274.1, from coordinate 78,624,009 downwards.
ATCCATGAAAATGCAGAGGAGACACGAGAAGTCGCCGGACAATTTTTACAAGCCTGCTGGTATACAGGTGGATCGCCAATCAACACACAGACACACACACACACACCGACATAGACAAGACTTACCAATCGATAAGAAGGAAATCACATGAATCAACGGTCATCTTCCAAGTCAACGAAACAATCAATACCAAGCGATAGAAGTGAAGTAGAGGGTGAGAAATCATACACACACACACACAAAAAAAAAAAACAACGAATATCACTCCAGGTGTCCAGGACAGATGACTCATAAACTCGTGTAGATATTGTAAACATCACCTCACATTGAAATGTGCTCTGAGGATGTTGTGTAGAAAGGCAGGTAACAAAAGCTTCTCAACTGAACCATCGAACTCAGGGACACCACTGCACCAAAATCATCCACCTCTGCTACAAATCTTTCTTATCCATCATACTTTCTTCTCTTCACTTCCACATTACATTCTAACATAGCTAATTCTCCTTCTTCATTTTCTAGCTCAAATGTCAGCTGCACTCCATTCAATATTGAGTTGATAAGTGTGAAAGAACTAGAGATATGTTGTGTTATTAACAGCGTGGATACCGTGTAACATGTACTTTTCCGCCATAACATTCGGGTAGGATTATCTCTTTTCATGCAGATATCGGGTCATAGGAAATTTGCAGATTTCAGGATTATCGACCTCAAGAAGACGATTAGCTTGGAGAGAAATTCAATACTAACACAGTTCAGTCACATAATAGGGCGAGATTCACATATATGAAATGTAACATAGTTAGATGGGAGGATAAGAGATAATAGAAGTATAGAAACAACACCCGATGTTATGTCAGCACCGTGTCAGGATTATGACTAATAAAGTGTAGTCGACATGTCATCCAGATATAATACTGTATTACTCATTGAGTGGCTTTCATCAAATATAACTACTATGTGATGACGGATATGATGTCGTGCCTATTCTCCGCTAAACAGAAGAAGTCGACCTATTTCTGATCCACCTGATTGCTCCTAATACAGGTGAACACAAAACATGTTGATGAGTGAGGAAGCAGTCGACTAAAGATGAGCATCCGACGACCTCACTGAATCAAATCAACTCGAAGTAAATCAAAGTCATTTCTCTTCGCCTGATGTCACCACCTCTCACTCGATAAATGCAAACACCACAACACTCACAAACATATTCCCATCGAGTTTGCAAACTGACTGTACACAGTCAGACATCCACATAGTACTACTCGTCAACGCTTCATACGCCTCAGTCTACTAGGATATTCCTAACAATATAAAAACACCAACACCAACAACAACAACAACTGTCTGACTGACTGTACTAGTACTCTCTTCACAAAACTACACGTCAGTCAAAACAGATTCGCATATTATTGATTGAATAACAAAATGAGTGATTATTATTACAAGGGCTGATAATGCAAGAAAAAGAGTAGTGAGTTAGTTAGTTAGTTAGTCAGTCAGTCCTCCTCGATACAAGTGAATCTGTGGTGGGAAGGATCATTTAAGTGATCTTGAGTGATGGATGGATGGATGCATGGAACTTGCAGAAACTGGAACACGGAAAGCGTTTGAGCCGTAGACCAGAGGATTGACTCACTAGAGATGTGAAGAGACAAAGTGGGGAGACGAAATACTTCTCACTAGTTCAAACCGTCGACTCACAGCTACATAAACCCACATGAACGCCGTGATGACGGGATTCACCTGAATTACAGACACCACGTTTCATAAAGACCAATTGTGGACAGAACAAATTCGCCCTACCACATTCTCTCCATGTCTCTCTATCTCTCTCTCTCTCCCTCTCTCTGTCCATCTGAGTGGTTGTCACCATTAGATGAATGAATGCTGATGTACAACGTCGAGGATGTGTTTGATTGTGTAGAGACAGTCAGTGATATTAGCACGAACATTGAAGCTATGAGATCCTTCCTTGGAAACGGTTGACTACATATGTGAACTAATAAATGACAAATCCATGAGTATTGGGATCCCAGTAGAAGTCGTTAAACGACTCCTACTAAAGTGAAGTATGAAGGTGAATGTTACATTTGACGATTACCCGTGTACACAGGTGGTGGGTGATGTTCCAATGGGTGGGCTTTTGACTGCTTGTAAGCACAGCAGATTTCTTTCCGAGTAAACTAAAAGACAGTCTCTTGCAAAGGTTCATCAGAAACTTCACCTCGATTTGCTGACTCATCGATTCATTCATTCGCCTCTCCGCTGTCGACTTTCTATAAATTCGTCGTCATTTAGAGACTCACAGGTTATGATAAGGAAGCATTTTCTACAACTTTCGTCAAGTGTTTCTACCTTTCCCTGTATTTGAATACTTGTCTACTTCTCAAGCGTCCTACTTGCAATAATCCTCGTCTCCGTATTCTAAATCGCTTAGTCTTATGAAGCGGATTCCTGTTCCCAAGTGCTCTCAGTCTTAACGGCAACCATTTCTAAACTCCGCTAATCCCTCATATAGTTGGTTGGTTAGATTATTTACGATCAATTAAACAGATTTCGATATTTATACGTCTTTTTGCGAATTTCAGTGTTTTCTGAAATAATTAATCTCATTCCACCCCACCCCACCTCACCATACCATACCACACCCCACCACATCATATTTGTCACACAAATACTGCTCATCTGTTCATCTCATAAATGGAAACTAATCTGATTTTAATTGAGTACTCCCCCTCCTCCACCATTCTACGTGAAAGTGTATCCACTGAAAACCTGTTTATTATGAAAATAATAAGAAACTCTATCTAGTGACTGTGAGTTGATGAAGGGAATTGATGCAAGGCATATGTGTCACATTCACACTGACACTGAATTTAAGTCTCCGGAATGGCTGGTTGGTCCATGTACTCTCTCCTGCCACAAACACTCACACTCACACCCACAGGCACACGCACAGAGAGAAGCAGAGAGAGGGAAGAAAGAGGGAAGATAGTATGATTTCTGCAATACACTTATTCATTGTCAATGTAATTCACTGCCTGGCAGTTTGGCTGGCGTGAAATAAATTCTCCTGGTGTATTCATCCGTCCGTCCATCCATCCACCAACCAACAGCTCGATCGATCGATCAATCGAAGGATAGTTTGCCTACTCTGAGAGATTTTCATGTTGTGATAGTGCAGTATGATGAAGAAGAACTCTTCACCTTGTTCGACCAATTATGGACTAGACATGAATGAAAACGATAAAAAATCTCAGACCTATAGCAGATGGAGAGTAGAGAGTCAAAGGCTTCCATTAAAAAACGCCCCCCATTGACACACACACACACAGAGACACACAAATGCACATGCACTACATCGCGTGCCTTCAACGAAAATAACACTGCAACTAAAAAATAATTTATCAAGATTAATCATTGGTAAACTATTAGCTGCTTAATGGTGAACAAACTAAACTGTGTGTGTGCAAAGTGTACAGAAATCTCTCTCAGAGTAATTCATTGCAGAATATTTTCTCCTCATCCACGATCCATCTCCACGTAGAATAGCATAGCAGTCTGTAGTATATCAAATCAAATGATACGGAGAATTGTGATTACAACACAGACGACAGATTACAGCTCAATTAACTTAACCACCTTCAGCATTTGGCTGTTTATTTAGTTAATTTAGTCAGTTTTACTATTTCTCTGGGAAAGGAGACAAATTGTTGCCACATCTATGTATGATGGTGTAGTGTGGTGATGTAGAGAAGGCTGAAATTTGCATTCTGTGTGAAAATGATGATGGCATGAAATAAAATATAAAGTAGTTGAGTAGTTGAGCAGATACACTACACTGGTTGTGGTAGTCAATTTGTTCATGCATCATGCATGCATGCAATCATTCTCACACTTTGTTGACTTCTCTCTCACACAACAACCCACCCACCCACCAATCGATTCACTCAGTCAGTTAGTCAGGCATACACAGACACTGTCATAGTCTCAATCAGAATTCCAATCCATCCATCCACTGTCTGTTTGTAGGCTATTTTTGCTGTGTTCTGTTCTGTTCTGTTCTGTTCTGTTATGTTATGTTGACTCATTATAATGCAAAACACACACACTGTTCACATTGTTCAACCAATGAGGAGTTAGACATGACATGGGTGAGAAGGATTGAAGGTCACAGGTAGACCGGAGGCAGAGAGTAGAGGGCAGAGAGAAGAGGAGGGAGAGGGAGAATGAGATAGGCTGGTCTAACACACCCACACTCACACACTGAATCACGTCGTCCAATCAAAACACGACTCCGACCCTAAAGTCAAGGGAATACTGGTGCTGACCAATGAGACAAATTATATTGGAAAAAACAACAACCAACGATCGATAAATCTTCCTAGCCATTTCACTTTGAAAAGTCTATTTGATTGGCTCACACTGGTATCCTCGTATCTTGCATGTATGTAATTTAAAGTAGCAAACGCTAAGCGAAGACATAGACAGGATAGATTAATTCACCCAGTAGAATTAACTAACTAACTAATTAACTAACTGACAGCGGGAAGTATTAAATCGTAATACGGGATTGATATCTGTGAAAATCACTCACTCACTCATTCAATCAATCACTCAATCACTGGATTATTCCTTAAAATGGCCACTGCACGTCCGACACAATCTGAACTAATCAGACAACAAGCGAAGTTAATCACACCGACGAGATACACAGATGACGAGATGAAATTATTGACGGAATTAGTAGTGGAACATAAGAATCAGCTTATGCCTGAATGCGCGTGGATCAAAATTTCACAGCTTCTTCAATCAAACGGATATCCCAGACGGACGTGGACTCAAGTCCGTCGAAAGGGCCGAGAAATACTGAAAAGGCTGAGTCTCACGACACCAGAGAGGCTGAGCACAGAAAATCAGGAGAATCTGAGGTGTTCAGAAATTGCTCCTGTTCAACCGGTGACCAGTGATAACACGGATGACCGTTTGGGTGGTGAGTGCACTTCGGTGTGTTCACATTCCATAACGACATGTTAATTCTATTGAATGAAGGTAGGTAATGTTGACTCGAGTGTTCGTCAATTGAGTCTGCCGTTACTGACTCCCTCACCATGTGTTTAGATGTCACAGAGACCCCACATCAATTCGACGCCTTCTACGGTCTCCACTGACACGAATCCTTTAAACACGATGGGTCTGAGAATCTTGAACGCCTACCCAATAGCCGCTATCCCCCAGAATTTGTGTGTTCCATACGACTCAGTGGAGAAGACTGTGAATCGTACGAATAGGAGCGACGAGTTGACTGATGGAGTTCGAGCACACAGTGGAGTGAATGAATCTGTGAGTGTTTCGAATGGTGTTGGTGAGGTGAAGGGTTGTGGTGTTGGCGATGTGGGAGTTGATGAAGGGTGTGTTGGAGGAGGTGGTTGTGGCGTGAGTGAGACTATTGATTTGTCGTTGTCGAGTGATGATGATGAGAGTTGTGAGGAGATGGATGTGAATGGAGTTGGTGATGATGTAGTGGGGAATGGTGATTCAAGTGACCGGGGTTATAGGTGAGTAATGATATTTGTTGTGTTAATTTGTCCTACATGTTCTGTCATGTGATGTGACGTGATATAGTGTGCTGTGATGTGTTGTGTTGTGGTGGTCCTCGTTGGTCACTTCTCTTGACTGGTCCCAGATTGTCATGGAAGTGGTTATAGACACATGAAACGAATGTATTCTCTATATTCTCCAGCTGTAGCAGATACTGATTGCATCTACGCAATATATTACTAAGGCTATGGGAGAGCTTTGATTTTGAGAAGAAAGTGTCTAAAAGATCACCAGTTATGTACGACTTACCAAGTTATACAGACTTCCTCATATAAAGTGGTTGCATCTGAATAACCGTATAACCGTGAATAGCCAGCCCGTGAATACTTTTCCAGGGTTATTATCCCTCCACACATGCATGTTTTATTCCTCCCTATCAACAACACATTATCTACAGAGAAGTGAAAAACCAAATGTAGGCGACACTTTCAAAGAGGATTGTGACTAGGAGCCATTTGTAATGCTGAGCTATCTGATTAGTCAAATCAAGGTCATTTAACTTTGGTGTCTGTTGCTTACTGTTGCCGTAATTCGTCAACTTTCTCGATTGACTGAGATTATTCGTGGTTTGTTTTTCATGGATTGTTACTTCTCTGACTTCACTGTGACTTAGTCCGTGACTGAATGACAATTATCTCTGAGATTACTGTTCAACTAACTTTGTATATATAAAGGTGTGAATAAGTGTGTGTGTGGGGGGGTGGGGTGGGGGCTTTGAAGTAGAGTTACACGGAGGGATATCTTTCCTGACTGATGTGTTTGTAAGTTACTGGTTATTCTGTAGAAAAGCAACAATAGAAACTGGTCCCCCTATTGCAAACGTTATTTATATATGTGTAACGACCCAATGAATAAATGAATCGATGAGTGACTGAATGAATGAATGCACTACCTGAAGTTTTAGTACTGATAAGGGAAATGAGGGAGATAGAAAGAGAGGAGAAAGACTGAGTTACTTGGAAAAATGCTGTGATGTGTTTGTGTCATTGAGAGCTTATTTAACAAGAGACATCTAGGTACAGAAAGAGTCGAAAGGAGAAGTGAAGTCGAGAAACGTGCAACGAAGGTATTTGGCACAGGAGTTGTTGACATCTGTTTCGTCGCGTATTGGTACTGTGCTCTCATACGTTTCATCGATACATATTGTTTATTCATGTGTTCGTGTGAGACCGACTTAGGGAGAGAAATAGACAGCGAGTGTATCGAAGGTGATTCGTACAATTGGTAATGAAGTTAAGGTTAATTAAGGTGGAAAGTGTGGAAGTGGGGAGGTAATTGAGAAGACTACGGAATTGTTTGTTGTAGGTGGTTGTGGATAAGTTAGTAGTCGGACATGATATTGAGGAGAGACAGATTTTGTTGTTGTTGTTGTTGTTGGTGGTGGTGTTGAGTGTTTCGACCTGTAGTTATGTGACCATTTTAGTGGATTTCACAACTTCTCATACTTACTTCAGTTATTTTGTGAGGAGTAAATAACAGAATTTTCTCTCCCTCTAGATGTGATGTGGATGAGAGAAGAAGACGTGAGTCGTTCCTGTTCGAGAAGAAGATGCGATCTCTGGATTTGGAGATTGAAGCTGAGGAAATGAGGGTTGAAAGTATGAGAATGATGAAAGAATATTGGTGTAGGAGGTTGAATTCATTGTCGAAATCTTGAAGACAGAATGAGGAAGGAAGTACGCGTAAATCAGATATCCCTAGTTTTTATTAATTTCGATATTTATAATAAATATTTATATGTATGTATTCACTAATGATGTCTTTTTGAATGAGTTACTGTAGCGTGTAAGTAATTTGAAAATAGTTTTGGTGAGTAATGTGGCATGTATTGTGAAAGAGAGCATGTGTAGCCAGCCAGCCAGCGACTTAGTTGGCTGGCGTCCTCCGGTGTAGAAGGTAAGGTGTTCTGGGAAATGTGAGTTTGATTTTGTCTACTTATGATGATGGGAGCCAGCCAGCCAGCCCGACGATGTGGGTGTTGTGAGTGATTGAAATGACGACGACGTGGGATTTGTTTTGACTGATAGTTGTTCTGCTTGAAACATTGTGTGTGTTTGTGGTTGTGGTTGGGGCTGGAGTGGGGTGAGGTGGGGAGTACAGGTGATGGATTTGTGTTTGTTTTGTGATTTCGATGATTGATAAAATGTGTTTAGGTGAGATTAATCGTACAGTTGCTGTTGTTGTTGTTGCATTGATCGAATGGAAATGGATTGTGATGAGGAGAAGAGACACGTTGGTTTACTAACTAACCAACCATGCATCGATGCGTGTATCCTGTGTTAGAGAAATCGGCCTGATGAACTGATGACATTCAGCGTAAACAAGTGAGTAGTGGGTGAAATGTTCATGTTGAAGTGTGTTGAATGAAATAGCAAGACTCTGGATAGAGTCTGTGTTAGTTAGTCAGTTTGTTTAGTAAGTAAGCTTTGATTTATCAAATGATAGTTTGGTTAGACATCTGGTGTTTTCTCGTGTGGCTATGTGAATGTGAATGTGAATGTGAATATGTGATGATGGGTTTGAGGCTGAATATACGGAGGTCAATGTATTGATGAATGAGATGTTGGTGGAGAATGATTTAAGAGGTTCATGTTCACTGACAGACAATCGAGGTGATAGGATCATGTTCAACTAGGTGTTATAGTGTCATGATGACGATGAGGGTAGGGTCATGATGCATCGTCGAATCGTTTGTGTAGTTATAATTCCTGGTCATATTTATTCAGTCAGTTAGACGGATGGGTGATTTGATTGGTGTGTGGAGAGCATAGTTGACTACTTTTCTTATTCTCCGTCTCAACCTTCATGACTTGTGTTCGATTTGGATTGTATTCATGCTGATTGTAAACTTGAGATGAATAATGAAAATATGCAGAGAATGTAGAGACGAGGAGGTGGAGGATTGTGCGTGTGTGTGTGTACTGCAGTCTGTAAGTGCATTAATTGATTGACTGATTGATTGATTGATAAATTGGGAAGACGAAATGTTTGTTCGTAGAGGCGTAAAAATGAAGGATGATGTGATGTGATGTGATGTGGTGTAGTGTGATGAATTTAGTGAAAGAGCAAGGCAGATCATGCGTGAATGTCATGGCTGAATGGAGTAATTATGAATTTGTTGATTGCACACAAGACCAGGTCTACAATATTGGCTGAACTTGTTCCTTTCTCACACAGATCGATCGATGATCATTGGTTGGTTTAAGCGAATTGCAACAACCTCTGCTGCTTCTAGTGTAGTGTTCGGTATCTAGAGGCATTTGGCATGATAGGAGAAGATTGTTCAATGCTCGTTTTCTGGTGTGTGTGTGTGTGTGTGTGTGTGTGTTGGACCAGGTGGTCTAGTATAGTATGTGAGTAACTGTTGATGGCTTCTGCTACATGTTTATTCAGCGACACTGGTAGGCATTTGCAAGTATGAAAATCAAGTAGGTGAAGCGATGGCCAGTATGACTTAACTGTCCGCATAGGAGTAGTTGTATTGATACACAGAAGAAGAAGAAGAAGAAGAGGTGGGAAGCCTAGGTACTTGGTCTTTCCGTTGAGGAATATCAGCCAGTCAGTTTTATGAAAAATATGAAGTGTGGCTCGCGAAGATTAGAAGTTCTCTGAATCAATTTTCCTAACTTGTGGGTTATTATTTCACTTAGTTAGTACATCAGCTTTGAATTTCTTTTGCATAAATAGAAGCTTCTAGTTTAGAGATAGGCGAGAGGAGCTGTTTTCGACTTTCTTGACGATGTAGTTGGTGATGATGATGAACTGTTCCGGATAGCTACTTTCAGTTGTAGCGTTGTATTCAATGTTAAGTTGATCTTCAATTACACCTTGTGAAAATACAGCTGTGAAATTGTAACAAGGTGAGGGTGGCTAGCAAATTTCTTTTGTACTGTAGAGAATTGAAGCTATGAAAATATGTATATATGGAATAAATACATATATTGTTCACTTTAACTTGCTGCACGATGAAGAAGTGGTTGGTTTTGAGGCAAGAAGTGTGTACACTGAAATCCGAATTAGCGGAGCTCTGTAGGTATTTAAGAATGATGAGGTGGATATTGATGGTCAACTGAAAATAGGACCGAAGTATCGCTTTGAAGTGGTCTCTTTTCATATACATTTATATATATATCGGGAATTGGTAGATGTTGAGATTGATGGACTAGCCATTGGATCGGGTCCCATTGGCTGAGTGGTCTACGATCTGTCCTCATGGTCAGAAGGTGATGATGTGGGACACTGTCGCGAGGGTACCGCTGAGTAGTGTCAAACTAGAACGAAACATCTGTCCAGTATTCCCTCCCTGGTTTCCATGCAGCCTAACAATTATTTCTGAGAATAGTCGACCTCTTTAATAATGTATATCTATCTATCTCACTTATGAAGGTGAGTGAAATTATCATTTCTTGATTGCATTGTCTTTCATAGATGTTGACAATGATGCATGCCTGTATGACAATTATGTGGTTAAGAATGATTTGTCAGATAACCGCGGGAGAGCGTATGTTGAAGCCGTATGTTCGACTCGTGACCCAAGGGAACAACAGTGCATATAATAATGATAAAAAGACAATCAAGTTAATTGGTAGTTACAGGAAGGAAGGAAGGAAGGAGCGGTCAGCCTAGAATGTTCACATTTCAGATTCGGTATTGCAATTAGGTGTGTAGAGAATATTGACTGGAAACTGTGAGGACTACAAATTCTGTGGATATTTATTTTCGACTTTCTGAGTCATCTACTTCCTTATGAACTTCTCCGGATAGCTACATTTAGTTAAGCTATCATGTGGAGTATTCAGCTCGTCGTGAGTGATATCTTCCAGGTATACAGTTGGCACTTTATAGCTGAGTGACTTTGTCTGATTACTTTTGTACATGTTGGCTGACACGAAACTATGGGAATGCGTACATTGTCCTGTCCATTTGCTTTTCTTAAATGGACTTCCTTTTTATGTGATCTTCTTGTGACAAAGACAGTGACGAAGGCGATTTACCCTTCAGATTCTTCTTCATACGTGATTTTGATGTTTGGATGTATTTAAAAATTCATCGAAATGGCGGTGTATCATGCATGATGTTATCTGAGTCATTTTGACAAAGGATAAATACATCATCTAATCTATGTGTCGACAAAGAAATGTGAAGTTTCTGATGAACCTTTGCAAGAGACTATCTTTTAGTTTACTCGCGAAGAAATCTGAGGTGCTTACAGGCAGTCGGAAGCCCACCCATTGGAACATCACCCACCACCTGTCTCCACGCCTCATCGTCAAATGTAACATCCACCTTCATACTTCACTTTAGTAGGGATCGTTTAACCACCGCTACTGGGATCCCAATACTCATGGATTTGTCATTTATTAGTTCACATATGTAGTCAACCGTTTCCAAGGAAGGATCTCATAGCTTCATTGTTCGTGCTAATATCACTGACTGTCTCTACACAATCAAACACATCCTCGACGTTGTACATCAGCATTCATTCATCTAATGGTGACAACCACTCAGATGGACAGAGAGAGGGAGAGAGAGAGAGATAGAGAGACATGGAGAGAATGTGGTAGGGCGAATTTGTTGTGACCACAATTGGTCTTCATGAAACGTGGTGTCTGTAATTCAGGTGAATCCCGTCATCACGGCGTTTATGTGGGTTTATGAAGATGTGAGTCGATGGTTTAGACTAGTGAGAAGTATTTCGTCTCCCCACTTTGTCTCTTCACATCTCTAGTGAGTCAATCCCCTGGTCTACGGCTCAAATGCTTTCCGTGTTCCAGTTTCTGCAAGTTCCATGCATCCATCCATCCATCACTCAACATCACTCAATTCATCCTTCCCACCACAGATTCACTTGTATCGAGGAGGACTGACTGACTAACTAACTAACTAACTCACTACTCTTTTTCTTGCATTATCGGATTTTGTAATAATAATCACTCATTTTGTTATTCAATCAAAAATATGCGAAGCTCTTTTGACTGACGTGTAGTTTTGTGAAGAGAGTACTAGTACAGTCAGTCAGTCAGACAGTTGTTGTTGTTGTTGGTGTTTTTATATTGTTAGGAATATCCTAGTAGACTGAGGCGTATGAAGCGTTGACGAGTAGTACTATGTGGATGCCTGACTGTGTACAGTCAGTCTGCAAACTCGATGGGAATATGTTTGTGAGTGTTGTGGTGTTTGCATTTATCGAGTGAGAGGTGGTGACATCAGGCGAAGAGAAATGACTTTCAATTACTTCGAGTTGATTTGATTCAGTGAGCTTATGGGATGAGCATCTTTAGTCGACTGATTCCTCACTCATCAACATGTTTCGGGTTCACCTGTAATAGGAGCAATCAGGTGGATTAGAAATAGGCCGACTTCTTCTGTTTAGCGAAGAATAGGCACGACATCATTTCCGTCATCGCATAGTAGTTATATTTGATGAAAGCCACACAGTGAGTAATACAGTATTATATCTAGATGACACGTCGACTACAATTTATTAGTCATAATCCTGTCACGGTGCTGACATAACATCGGATGTTGTTTCTATAATTCTATTATCTCTTATCCTCTGATATTATTTCCAATATGATTGCCGATATCTCTGGTTTTGTTTCTGCTGATTTCGTGTTACAAGTGTTCTGTGTAAATTTGGGGAATAAGGGTTCAGTTATCAAATTCGCCTCCCATCTGACTATGTCACCTTTTATATACGTGAATCTCGCCCTATTATGTGACTGAACTGTGTTAGTATTGAATTTCCCTCTAAGCTAATTATCTTCTTGATGTCGATAATCCTGAAATCTGCAAATTTCCTATGACCCGATATCTGCATGAAAAGAGATAATCCTACCCGAAAGGTACGGTGGAGAAGTATGGATAACACGGAATCCACGCTGTTAATAACACAACATATCTCTAGTTAATTCACACTTATCAACTCAATATTGGACGGAGCGGCGCTGATATTTGAGCTAGAAAATGAAGAAGGAGAATTAGCTATGTTAGAATGTAATGTGGAAGTGAAGAGAAGAAAGCATGATGGATAAGATTTGTAGCTGAGATGGATGATTTTGGTGCAGTTGTGTTCCCTGAGTTCCATGGTTCACTTGAGAAGCTTTTGTTACCTATCTCACCACACAACATCCTCAGAGCACATTTCAATGTGAGGTGACGTTCACAATTTCTCCACGAGTTTATGAGTCATCTGTCCTGGACATCTTCAGTCATATTGGTTGCTTTCTGTGTGTTTCCTCTCCATCTACCTCACTTGTATTGCTTGGTATTGATTGTTTCGTTGACTTGGAAGATGACCGTTGATTCATGTGATTTCCTTCTTATCGATTGGTAAGTCTTGTCTATGTCGGTGTGTGTGTGTGTGTCTGTGTGTTGATTGGCCATCCACCTGTATACCAGGAGGCTTGTAAAAATTGTCCGGCGACTTCTCGTGTCTCCTCTGCATTTTCATGGATGAGAAGACAAACAGGGCGTCCACTATGGCCAGTGTAATGATTTTTCCCAGTGGTGAAGTACACCAGTGTTTAGAAAGGAAAGAGCCAATGCACTTCACTAAACATTTAGACTCGAAGTCATCTTGTGGTGTGTGTGTGTGTGTTTGTGTGTTCTACTGACGAGATTTATCCGTAGAATAGAGAAGTAGATCGATAGGAAACAGTCGGTCAGAATTGAAGAGAAACTTTTCAGTCTATGGTTGAAGAGATAGAAGTAAGTGTTGATTGCTCAAAACTAGATTAGGTTTACGTTGTGGTGATGAAGTAATCTCACTGGACAACTGTTCGTCTGTCTCAACACTTAACCTTCGTCAAATTGACAAGCGATCAGAATAGTAAGTAAGATATCCACTGACCAAGAGGACATTTAATGTGGTTACAAATACATACATTGGGTGTGTTTCCATTCTCCAATGAAAATGCTCGTTACTAGATCTCCTGTATTCCCCTTTTTCAGTCTCATTCGTTAGGATTGTTCACTTCAGTGTCGCTTAGTTTTATACGAATTTGAAATAATTACTCCCCTTTTGAATTCAGCTAGACAGAGCAATGAGAAGATGTAATTTGTCTGAATCGTGTTCAGTGTGTATTTGTGGAACACATTTCGAAGAATCTGATCACACACATGGACTTGTCATGGGAATATACCCATATGAAAATAATAATAATAAGAAGAAGCAGAAGAAGGAGTTAAGGGGTGAGAGAATAGAGTAAGGTCGAGGTGAGAGGACATATTGAAGATGAAAATAACAATGAAGATCACTAAACCAAATAACAGAGGTAATAGTACATCTACTCTGGCTAGTATCAAACCAAAGTTAACCAAGGAAGGTAGGTTTAGTTTGATGACGAACTGTTTTGAAGGTATAAATGTGGTGTAAACTTCTCAATTGTCAAGGCTTCCACAAACACCTTCTATGCATAGGTTTAAAAGACGTGTAAACATCAATTTTATATCCTGTCTCTATAATAGTAATTGTCAGTAGACGAGTTAGGTCACCCGTTCTCACCATGAATGGGTTCTGGCGATTCTATTTGCTTCTGAAGCCATTTAGGAGTATGCTGTCAAGACGGGTCTTACTTCCAGAGATCTGTGAGTCCTCCATATGTATGTGCGTTCACGCCTACATTTAAATTGGTTAGTACAGTGGGATTTGACGTCGTTTTTTCGCACATTTAAAGGGTTTAGATGCACGAATATACAGGCCTCACATTATCGATTATTCTGATCTCAGCTGCATCAAATGTCCTTCTAACGTCAATGTTCAACCCTTGTTGCACACTGATATCACTCATGATCACATCAAGGTGATATGATTATGAGTGACAATAAATTGTGCTCGAAACATCGTCATCAGTAAATATTACTCTTTAACACTGTGACACTTTATCAAAATAAATTTTACCCACAATGGAATTATGCTCTACCACAGTGCACATCTTCTATTCTTATATCAATCACTGACATGGCATGTGATTTCTATTCACATCAAACGACATGAAATACAATGTTCAAATATACATAGTATTCTCTTGTCTGCTAATTCAGTATATGACGACGACCGTGGGAAATGTATTCCAACTCTAACACCAAATAGAATGAATGTTCAAATGGTGGATATATTGTGTGCAGTATTGAACTGTGGGAATAACATTCCGACTGTAACATCAAAAAGAGAATGAATGTTCAAGTGGATATACTGTATTCTGTTGGTGTTGCCGACTTCAACTGTAGGAATAACTATGGCCTCAGAGTATTTCAAAAAGCTCCCTTCACCAATTTTGCAGATGACATTAAAGGCTGTGTTAACATCAATCTTATGGTTCATCTCGATTAGATGTTTGGCTATAGACGAAGTTGGTAGTTTGCTTTGCTTTACTTTGCTTCACTTTGGTTTGGCTTTCCACAATTCATTTGTTTTTCTAACCACTTCGGGATATGCTCTCTCTTAGTTTCACATGCAAAGCACGATTACTCCTCCCTATGTATGTGTATCCACACACACACACACACACAGAGGAAAATTGGTCAATAGTGTGGGATGTGACAGAATTACTTGTGGAGTTTCGAAGTTTTCGGTGGAGCATATTTTTGGCTCAATGGTGCATGTCTCGGAAATGTGTTTTCGAAAAATTCGAGGAAATGAGTGACAAATTCACCATTGACGAATTCACATGGAATTCGATTACAAATAGCGATATGTGTGACAGAAATTTGTATGTAGAGGGAGAGAATGAATGATATCTTTGAATTTCTAGTGTGGGCGTGGTGTCCAGTCTAGTCTTCAGTCAGTTTTCGGACTGTCTATTCACCTTCTGACATTAAAATATATTTTCTTGAGTTGACCAGTTGCAGTTGATAAATCTGGATATTTCATGCCCTTCTCTAATAGCAAAGCCGAAGATTGTCTCCTGTCGTCGTGGCATCTGGAACTAGAAAATATCTCATTGTGTTATTATTAAACTGTGTTAAGTGAAGTAGGATAGAGAAGCTGCTGGTCAAGTCCACGTCAAAAAAACGAAATCAGTTTGGTCGGCTACCTGATAAACAGGCTAAGAATGAATGACTAGCAAGCAATACTGATTTATGTAAGCCGTTGGTATACAACTACTCGTCTCAGTTAATCTCTCAGTAGTTAATAGATAACTTCATGCAGTTATACTCGCTTCCCTGGTTACCATCATTAATGGTACTAAGTAGGTGTGAATAATTTCGGTTCCTCGAGGAAACTGTGGTGAAATTCCTCCACCTAGAACTGTGTAAATTGCAAATTGGGGATTTGATATGTAGATGTGTGATTTCTTGGAAAATGAATTAGGCTGTATCCTCCCTCCTTAATTGGACTGATCGAAAATAGACGATCCTGTGGGATTTATAAGAAGCCATATGAGTCGTTTGTACAAGAAAGTTGAAAGGAATATTTGTTCATGAAGCTGGAATTCACTTAAGACGTGGACAGAGAAGTTCAACATCATAGATTGTCTACAGCCATGAAAACGACCTATGCTGCTGACAACTAGTTCACTAACAACTGGTCGTATTCAGGGAGTTAGTTAACTGGGAAATCATGACCAGTAGGGTGAAGCAGGTGAAAGGTGAGACAGTATCTCTTCAACGAAGACAGTTCGAAGTTGTCTCACTATGTCATGAATTGTGAGAAGTTGGAATTTATAATCTGGCTAGCTACTGCATGTAGTCCTAGTGAGTGTCTTAATGGTCTACGAGTTAGCTCGCCAGCCCGGTAACCAGAAGGTTGTGGGTTCAAACACCCTGGTGTGTGTGCAATTCTGAATAGTACCAAACTAGACTGACGAAGCAGGTGGCTGTCCAGTACTCCCTGCAGGTTTTCCAATGGTCCTGTCACTGATATCAGCTCAAGATGTCCTTTTTAAGTATATGTAAACCTCTGTTATATTAATTTGCATTAATTTCCCTGAGTAAGTTCGGATCAGTTTTCCGAACGTAGGAAACGTTGGAATTACTCATTTCAATTTCCCTGAGATTTTAGAAATGTCTACCCCTCACTCGACGCCCAATCATTTTCGAAGTATTCTGTCGAAACTTGATCGCAGTTGAAATGTATAATCATTACAATTATTATTATTGTTATTATGATCACCTTGATTATCATTCATTCATTCATTCACATCACTCAACTCCGATCCTACATATTCTATTAACCACAATAATTCAAATGTCTATGACGAATATTTCATTGTGTAAATGTTAAGTCTGATGAGAATATCCCTCAAAATACGTATTTCCTTAATTCATCTTCCATAATTATCATGATGGGAATATTCAAATCACTATTGTAACGATAACAAATATGATTATATTTTATAAGTGTGAGAACCTGAAGAGCACGTATTGTGGGGAATGTTCTTCGTTCAGATTGACTTTTGATTCATGATATGGTATGATATGATATTTCACTGTATTAAATCTTACATTCAAGTATACCGTGTTATTGAAATCCTTGTCCCATCCATCATGTCTGAGTGAGTCATCAATGGTCATCGACAAAAAAAATAAACAAAATTTGTCTTTTTATTAAACAAAATTTCATGAGCTGTGATCAAAATTTGCTTTGCGTCTATTGATCGTTAGTCTATCCGACCCATAGTCTATCTTGTCTCTCTGTCTATTAACTAGATAACAACGTATGACCTTTGTCACATGACATCGTAGCCAATCAGAATCACGTAAGTGGTAAGAAAAACAAAACAAATTACCTCTCTTACTGGTTCATGTCCATTAATTATATGATCTCCCATATGATCGTGTAGTGTACAATTGATTGACACATTTGCTACTTTTCCACTCAAACAATAACACAATGATTGGGAATGGAGTTGATAATCATGAAGTGCATAATAGTGATGAAAGCGACCAGGGTTATCGGTGAGTAATGATATTTGTTGTGTTAATTTATCCTATCTTTTCTGTTCTGTTCTGTCCTGTCATGTGATGTGATGTGATGTGATGTGATGTGCTGTGTTGTGTTGTGGTGGTCTTAATTATTTACATTTCTATATTCAGGGTAAATTTCGAATGTGACTCAACTCTTGTGTGTGTGTGCATGTGTATTTGATTTACTATAGCTTTGATAATCTGGGAATAGATTGAAACTCGTGTGTTTATTATTTCACTTTTGTAGTTGATGTCTGTTATTTGGTTAGTTGGTGGAAGTGATTGTTGTTGTGGGTGTATGCGTGTATGTGTTCGCGTGTGTGTGTGCGTGTGTGTGTATGTGTGCAAAGGTGAGGTTGTGATGGTGTCAGAACTGAAGAGGAGGATGACTGTGACTGAGGGTGACGGCGACACATTGAATGAATGAATGAATATGTAG
The DNA here is from genome assembly GCA_944472155.2 of Trichobilharzia szidati. NCBI lineage: Eukaryota > Metazoa > Platyhelminthes > Trematoda > Strigeidida > Schistosomatidae > Trichobilharzia > Trichobilharzia szidati. The sequence goes on along the minus strand of OX235274.1, from coordinate 78,606,056 downwards.
GTGGAGAGTGGAAGAGAATGATGCTGGAGTATTGATCGGAAATCCATCGTTCGATAACGAGATGTGTTTCGGTGATTTCAGTTGGGACGTGTGCAGTTATTTAACGATTCCTGTGTACATGGTGTGTTGATTGAGAAGAGAGGTGAGCAGTCCTTGTTGTTGTTGTTGTCAGTTAGTAAGGCGATGTGAGTGTTAGTCGGAGCTTTGTGGTTTCACTGTGAACTTCTGAGTGAATGGTGATGATGATTTGGAGAGGGTTTTGATAGAAGGTGATGTAGGATGGACGAAATGAATGTGATGGTGATTGGATTGTGCGTCTCGTCGACTGTGTGGGTGGGTGTTCACACGTGTATGGATTCATTCTAGTGAGTGAGGTTGTATTTTGAAGTGTTTGTTTCCACGGATTTGTTGATTAGTTTGAGTTGGGATGAATGAGTGGGTGGAGTGAGTGACATGAATGAGTCGGAGAATGGTGGGAGCACACAGGAAGTGTTGTAGAGTTGTTTGTCTTTCGATTGTCACTATCCACCAATGCTTTGAAGATATCGATATGTGTTATCTATCTATTTATTCATTTATTGATTTATTTGCTCGTCTGTGATTTACTTGACGAGGCGAACAGTCATAGTGGTAGGCAGATGGACAGACGGACACACAGACTGAGAGAATCTTCAATATGATGTGTCCGACTGATAATGAGGTGAATGTGGAGAGTACATGGGAAGGTGATTGTTATCCGTGATTGCGGAGCTGATTGTTGTCGGTGATTGTGGATAAGTTGATAGTAGATTAAATCAAGATGAGAGGGATTGAGCTGTGAGTGAGTGAGTGGGTGAGTGTTTTTGACTGTAGTTATGTAACTGTTGTGGTGAATTTGACAAGCTCTGATTCATAGTTGAGTTGTTTTGTGAGGATTGAATAACAGAATTTTCTCTCTGTCTCTCTCTCTCTAGATCTGAAGATGACGATGTGGATGATGGTGAGAGAAGACGACGTTTGACTTTGCTGTTTGAGAAGCAGATGAGACATCTGGATTTGAAGATTGAATATCTGAAAATGAAGAAACGCATTTTGCGTGAGAAGATAAATGGATTGTTGCGATCCTGAAGACAGCCTGAGGAATTGTGCTCAAATGAGATATGCATAATTTTTATTCCGATATTTGTAATAAATTTTGATATATATTCACCAATGATGTTTTCATGAGTTACTCTATCGAATGGTATGCAAATAAGTTTCTGAGTAATGTGGCGTGTAATGTGAAACAGCGTATGTGTAGGTGGCGATTTTGTTGAGATCCGGTGGAGATTTTGTCTGTGTCTCCTGTCGAAGTATTTGTTGAGATGATGGAGAGTGAGTGATGTAGGCGACTGATGTTCACGTAGAGTCTATGTGATGTCATTATATTGAAATACGTTTCATATTCTCACGATCCTTTGGGTTATGAAACACGGAATTGTTTGTGTGTGTTTGATTCAGTTCGACGGAGGGATGGAGTGATGGATGATGTGAATAATTGATTGATAAGGCAGGCATCTTTCACTATTCTGATTGTTCTCCATGTGATCAGAGTTGTTCTTGTGAGCATAAAAGTTGGTCCATGTGGGAGAGTATAAGTCTTATCTATAATGGAGTGGTCAGAGTTGTATTTTGATGAATTGTATATGGGGGATATGACTAGCCAGTTAGTCAGGTTATGGTGGTCACATTTTCTGTGGAATTCATGTATCGTCGTGTAAATTTCAACCTTATTGTATCGTTGAGGGAAAGTCAGATTTTCTCGACTGAGGAGTCTGTTGAGTGCCTGCCTGTCTGCCTGAGTGCCTGTGAGTAGTTATGACAGTGAGTCGACTCTCATGAAGTTAATTTTCTTATGGTGACTGAATACATTGCCAGCCAGACAGACAGAGGAAGAGAGAGGTAGAGAAATTGTATGTCGTGGAGGGTTGTTGAACATGATGATTGACAGTGAGGTAGGTGGTGATGTTGATGGTGACGATGATGAGAATACTCGGAGGATGTGTTAGCCGGGTAGTACAATGACACTCGGCATTATTTTCGTCATTATTACTATTTGATTATTATTGTTATTGCATAAATCATCTTATTATTATTATCATTGTTTCGTAGAGTTCCTAGAGGAACATAGGGCTTTAGGTGCACGTCTCCATTGAGTTCGGTTCTCTGACAACGTTTTCACCTGGTTTCACGTCTTCCCACATTCTTTCATCTCCTCTTCACATGACCTCCTCCATGTTGCCCTCGCACTGACAGTCAACTCGCCGCTTCCCGTTCGGCTTTCACTCAAGCGATGGCCTTGTGTGTGATATCACTCACTTGATGGTTTGTTTTCTCAGAGTATGATCAATCCACCTCGATTTCTTGCTGTAAATTTGTTGCACAATTGGTTTCTGCTGATTTGGTTGGTTGTTTCATTGCCAGAGGTCTCTGTTGGTGATGGTTTCTGGGCGGCGAAGTATCGGGCGAAGACAGCTTTTGATGAATGTTTTTAGTTTGTTCGAAGTGGTCTTCTTGACGCACCAAGTCTCTGATCCGTTATAGTATAGTGAGTAACACTTGTCATCCAATTTACGAAATGGCTTGCATCTACACGATCATGACCAGCTCAACAACCACAAATTATAGAGTGTGCAGGTGACAAGCACATTTACCTAAAGAAACTATAATCCATATTCTATCCCATTAATTCTGTATGAAGACGATTGGAAAACAACACTTACAAGGTTGACTGTCAAAGTGTTTGTGAGACAACTGACTAATTTTGTAGCTTGTGCTGACAGATAGAAATTGGCCAAATTTGAAATCAACATTTAAGACAATGGCTGCAGATGGAGAAGCATTTATACCTCAAACTCAGTTTACGTTTTCCTCATGAAATAACCTCATTGGATAATCTTGTTTAACGTTATGTCAGTTGCCAGTCAGTCAGAACAGTTTACTTGTACGCTGGCTGACCTAGCAGTGCTTCCCTTCATAAAAATATCTTATACCAATCCGTTCATCTTTTATGGTTACACTTTTTGGCGTATGACGTGATGACTGAGTGATAAATAAAAGCCTCAGTTGGTGAAGTATTGGAAAGCCTGTGAATGAGTACTGGACAGCTTCATGGGACTCTAGAAAATGTCCCAGTGGCTTAATGGTATACGAACTCGCATTGTAAACAGGATATCCTCATTTCGCACCCAGGTGGCTGCGTACTGCTCAAGCGTCACAAACTAGGACCAAATAGCTGTCCAGTACTCTCACACTATCCAATGGTTCTCTAACTAATGTCAGCTATTGATGAAATCCTTCAAATAATATTACATTGCTCTAAATTTTTGTACACCTTAATTAGAAAATGAATATGTTGAATGTTCAACTTGATAATGCTCAGTTTTATTCCGAGCTGAGTTTTTTTTTAATTTTGGTGTTATCGATATTTGTCATGACGAAGTGACACTGTAATTTTCGCCGTGGACTTGACCACCAGCTTCTCTATCCTACTTCACTTAACACAGTTTAATAATAACACAATGAGATATTTTCTAGTTCCAGATGCCACGACGACAGGAGACAATCTTCGGCTTTGCTATTAGAGAAGGACATGAAATATCCAGATTGAAACTGATCAACTCAAGAAAATATATTTTAATGTGAGAAGGTGAATAGACAGTCCGAAAACTGACTGAAAACTGGACTGGACACCACGCCTACACTAGAAATTCAAAGATATCATTCATTCTCTCCCTCTACATACAAATTTCTGTCACACATATCGCTATTTGTAATCGAATTCCATGTGAATTCGTTAATGGTGAATTTGTCACTCATTTCCTCGCATTTTTCGAAAACACATTTCCGAGACATGCACCATTGAGCCAAAAATATGCTCCACCGAATACCTCAAAACTTCACAAGTGTCTATGTCACATCCCACACTATTTACCAATTTTCGTGAGTGTGTGTGTGCGTTTGTGTGTGGATACATATACATAGGGAGGAGTAATCGTGCTTTGCATGTGAAACTAAGAGAGAGCATATCCCGAAGTGGTTAGAAAAACAAATGAATTGTCGAAAGCCAAACAAAACAAAACCAAACCAAAGCAAAGCAAAGCAAACTACCAACTTCGTCTATAGCCAAACATCTAATCGAGATGAACCATAAGATTGATGTTAACACAGCCTTTAATGTCACCTATAAAATTGGTGAAGGGAGCTTTTTGAAATACACTGAGGCTATAGCCATTCCCACAGTTGAAGTCAGCAACACCAATTGTATACAGTATATCTATCTGAACATTCATTCTCTTTTTGATGTTACAGTCGGAATGTTATTCCCACAGTTCAGTACTGCACACAATATATCCACCATTTGAAGATTCATTCTATTTGGTGTTAGAGTTGGAATACATTTCCCACGGTCGTCGTCATATACTGAATTAGCAGACAAGAGAATACTATGTATATTTGAACATTGTATTTCATGTCGTTTGATGTGAATAGAAATCACATGCCATGTCAGTGATTGATATAAGAATAGAAGATGTGCACTGTGGTAGAGCATAATTCCATTGTGGGTAAAATTTATTTTGATAAAGTGTCAGAGTGTTAAACAGTAATATTTACTGATGACGATGTTTCGAGCACAATTTATTGTCACTCATAATCATATCACCTTGATGTGATCATGAGTGATATCAGTGTTCAACAAGGGTTGAACATTGACGTCAGAAGGACATTTGATGCAGCTGAGATCAGAATAATTGAGAATGTGAGGCCTGTATATTCGTGAATCTAAGCCCTTTAAATGTGCGAAAAATGACGTCAAATCCCACTGTACTAACCAATTTGAATGTAGGCGTGATCTAACATACATATGGAGGACTCATAGATCTCTGCAAGGAAGATCTGGCTTCGCAGCATATTTGTAAATGGCTTCAGAAGCAAAAAAGATTCGCCAGAACCCATTCATGGTGAGAACGGGTGACCTAGCTCGTCTATTGACAAACACTATTATAGAGACAGGATATAAAATTGATGTTTACACGTCTTTCAGACCTATGCATAGAAGGTGTTTGTGGAAGCCTTGACAATTGAGAAGTTTACACCACCTTTATACCTTCAAAAACAGTTCGTCATCACACTAAACCTACCTTCCTTGGTTAACTTCGGTTTGATACTAGCCAGAGTAGATGTACTATTACCTCTGTTATTTCGTTTAGTGATCTTCATTGTTATTTTCATCTTCAATATGTCCTCTCACCTCGACCTTACTCTATTCTCTCACCCCTTAACTCCTTCTTCTGCTTCTTCTTATTATTATTATTTTCATATGGGTATATTCCCATGACAAGTCCATGTGTGTGATCAGATTCTTCGAAATGTGTTCCACAAATACACACTGAACACGATTCAGACAAATTACATCTTCTCATTGCTCTGTCTAGCTGAATTCAAAAAGGGGACTAATTATTTCAAATTCGTATAAAACTCAGCGACACTGAAGTGAACAATCCTAACGAATGAGACTGAAAAAGGGGAATACAGGAGATCTAGTAACGAGCATTTTCATTGGAGAATGGAAACACGCCCAATGTATGTATTTGTAACCACATTAAATCTCCCCTCGGTCAGTGGATATCTTACTTACTATTCTGATCGCTTGTCAATTTGACGAAGGTTAAGTCTTGAGACAGACGAACAGTTGTCCAGTGAGATTACTTCATCACCACAACGTAAACCTAATCTAGTTTTGAGCAATCAACACTTACTTCTATCTCTTCAACCATAGACTGAAAAGTTTCTCTTCAATTCTGACCGACTGTTTCCTATCGATCTACTTCTCTATTCTACGGATAAATCTCGTCAGTAGAACACACAAACACACACACACACACCACAAGATGACTTCGAGTCTAAATGTTTAGTGAAGTGCATTGGCTCTTTCCTTTCTAAACACTGGTGTACTTCACCACTGGGAAAAATCATTACACTGGCCATAGTGGACGCCCTGTTTGTCTTCTCATCCATGGAAATGCAGAGGAGACACGAGAAGACGCTGGACAATTTTTACAAGCCTCCTGGTATACAGGTGGATCGCCAATCAACACACACACACCGACATAGACAAGACTTACCAATCCATGAGAAGGAAATCACACGAATCAACGGTCATCTTCCAAGTCAACGAAACAATGAATAACAAGCAATACAAGTGAAGTAGACGGTGAGGAAACACACACACACACACACACAAAACAACGAATATCACTTCAGGTGTCCAGGACAGATGACTCATAAACTCGTGTAGATATTGTAAACATCACCTCACATTGAAGTGTGCTCTGAGGATGTTGTGTGGTGAGGTAGGTTACGAAAGCTTCTCAAGTGAACCATGGAACTCAGGGAACACAACTGCACCAAAATCATCCACCTCTGCTACAAATCTTATCCATCATACTTTCTTCTCTTCACTTCCACATTACATTCTAACATAGCTAATTCTCCTTCTTCATTTTCTAACTCAAATATCAGCGCCACTCCGTCCAATATTGAGTTGATAAGTGTGAATTAACTAGAGATATGTTGTGTTATTAACAGCGTGGATTCCGTGTTACCCATACTTCTCCACCATACCTTTCGCGGAGGATTATCTATTTTCATGCCGAGATCGGGTCAAAGGAAATTTGCAGATTTCAGGATTATCGACCTCAAGAAGATTATTAGCTTAGAGGGAAATTCAATAGTAACACAGTTCAGTCACATAATAGGGCGAGATTCACATATATAAAATGTGACATAGTTAGATGGGAGGATAAGAGATAATAGAAGTATAGAAAGAACATCCTATGTAATGTCAGCACCGTGACAGGATTATGACTAATAAATTGTAGTCGACATGTCATCCAGATATAATACTGTATTACTCACTGTGTGGCTTTCATCAAATATAACTACTATGTGATGATGGAATTGATGTCGTGCCTATTCTCCGCTAAACAGAAGAAGTCGGCCTATTTCTAATCCACCTGCTTGCTCCTAATACAGGTGAACACAAAACATGTTGATGAGTGAGGAAGCAGTCGACTAAAGATGCTCATCCCATAAGCTCACTGAATCAAATCAACTCGAAGTAAATCAAAGTCATTTCTCTTCGCCTGATGTCACCACCTCTCACTCGATAAATGAAAACACCACAACACTCACAAACATATTCCCATCGAGTTTGCAAACTGACTGTACACAGTCAGACATCCACATGCCACTAATCGTCAACGCTTCATACGCCTCAGCCTACTAGGATATTCCAAACAATATAAAAACACCACCAATAACAACAACTGTCTAACTGACTGACTGACTGTACTAGTACTCTCCTCACAAAACTACACGTCAGTCAAAACAGCTTCGTATATTATTGATTGAATAACAAAATGAGTGATTATTATTACAAAAGCTGATAATGCAAGAAAAAGAGCAGTTGGTGTGAGTTAGTTAGTTAGTCAGTCAGTCCTCCTCGATACAAGTGAATCTGTGATGGGAAGGATGAATTGAGTGATGTTGAGTGATGGATGGATGCATAGAACTTGCAGAAACTGGAACACGGAAAGCATTTGAGCCGTAGACCAGGGGATTGACTCACTATAGATGTGAAGAGACAAAGGGGGCAGAGGAAATACTTCTCACTAGTATAAACCATCGACTCACAGCTACATAAACCCACATAAACGCTGTGATGATGGGATTCACCTGAATTACAGACACCACGTTTCATGAAGACCAATTGTGGACAGAACAAATTCGCCCTACCACATTCTCTCCATGTCTCTCTATCTCTCTCTCTCCCTCTCTCTGTCCATCTGAGTGGTTGTCAACATTAGATGAATGTATGCTGATGTACAACGTCGAGGATGTGTTTGATTGTGTAGACAAAGTCAGTGATATTAGCACGAACAATGAAGCTATGAGATCCTCCCTTGGAAACGGTTGACTACATATGTGAACTAATAAATGACAAATCCATGAGTATTGGGATCCTAGTAGAAGTCGTTAAACGAAAGTAGCTATCCGGAACAGTTCATCATCATCACCAACTACATCGTCAAGAAAGTCGAAAACAGCTCTTCTCGTCTATCTCTAAACTAGAAGCTTCTATTTATGCAAAAGAAATTCAAAGCTCACGTACTAACTAAGTGAAATAATAACCAACAAGTTAGCAAAATTGACTAAGAGAACTTTTAATATTCACAAGGCACACTTCATAGTTTTCATAAAACTGACTGGCTGATATTCCTCAACGGGAAGACCAAGTACCCAGCCTTCCCACCTCTTCTTCTTCTCCTTCCTCTTTCTATCAATACAACTACTCCTATGCGGACAGTTAAGTTATACTGGCCATCGCTTCACCTACTTGATTTTCATACTTGCAAATGCCTACCAGTGTCGCTGAATAAACATGTAGCAGAAGCCATCAACAGTTACTTCCATACTACACTGGACCACCTGGTCCAACACACACACACATATACACACACACCAGAAAACGAGCATTGAACAATCTTCTCCTATCATGCCAAATGCCTCTAGATACCGAACACTACACTAGAAGCAGCAGAGGTTGTTGCAATTCGCTTAAACCAACCACTCATCATCGATCGATCTGTGTGAGAAAGGAACAAGTTCAGCCAATATTGTAGACCTGGTCTTGTGTGAAATCAACAAATTCATAATTACTGCATCCAGCCATGACATTCACGCATGATCTGCCTTGCTCTTTCACTAAATTCATCACACCACACCACATCACATCACATCATCCTTCATTTTTACGCCTCTACGAACAAACATTTCGTCTTCCCAATTTATCAATCAATCAATCAGTCATTCAATTAATGCACTTACAGACTGCGGTACACACACACACATACACCCACAATCCTCCACCTCCTCATCTCTACATTCTCTGCATATTTTCATTATTCATCTCAAGTTTACAATCAGCATGAATACAACTCAAATCGAACACAAGTCATCAAGGTTCAGACGCAGAATAAGAAAAGTAGTCAACTATGCTCTACACACACCAATCAAATCACCCATCCGTCTAACTGACTGAATAAATATGACCAGGAATTAAAACTACACAAACGATTCGACGATGCATCATGACCCTACCCTCATCATCATGACACTAGAACACCTAGTTGAACATGATCCTATCACCTCGATTGTCAGTGAACATGAACCTCTTAAATCATTCTCCACCAACATCTCATTCATCAATACATTGACCTCCCTATATTCAGCCTCAAACCCATCATCACATATTCACATTCACATTCACATTCATATAGCCACACGAGAAAACACCAGATGTCTAACCAAACTATCATTTGATAAATCAAAGCTTACTTACTAAACAAACTGACTAACTAACACAGACTCTATCCAGAGTCTTGCTATTTCATTCAACACACTTCAACATGAACATTTCACCCACTACTCACTTGTTTACGCTGAATGTCATGAGTTCATCAGGCCGATTTCTATAACACAGGATACACGCATGTATGCATGGATGGTTAGTTAACCAACGTGTCTCTTCTCCTCCTCATCACAATCCATTTCCATTCGATCAATGCAACAACAACAACAACAACAGCAACTGTACGATTAATCTCACCTAAACACATTTTATCAATCATCGAAATCACAAAACAAACACAAATCCATCACCTGTACTCCCCACCTCACCCCACCCAACCACAACCACAACCACAAACACACACACACACAATGTTTCAAGCAGAACAACTACCAGTCAAAACAAATCCCACGTCGTCGTCATTTCAATCACTCACAACACCCACATCGTCGGGCTGGCTGGCTCCCATCATCATAAGTAGACAAAATCAAACTCACATTTCCCAGAACACCTTACCTTCTACACCGGAGGACACCAGCCAACTAAGTCGCTGGCTGGCTGACTGGCTGGCTACACATGCTCTCTTTCACAATACATGCCACATTACTCACCAAAACTATTTTCAAATTACACGCTACAGTAACTCATTCAAAAAGACATCATTAGTGAATACATACATATAAATATTTATTATCAATATCGAAATTAATAAAAACTAGGGATATCTGATTTACGCGTACTTCCTTCCTCATTCTGTCTTCAAGATTGCGACAATGAATTCAACTTCCTACAATAATATTCTTTCATCATTCTCATACTTTCAACCCTCATTTCCTCAGCTTCAATCTCCAAATCCAGACATCGCATCTTCCTCTCAAACAGTAACGACTCACGTCTTCTTCTCTCATCCACATCACATCTAGAGCGAAGGGAGAGAAAATTCTGTTATTTACTCCTCACAAAATAACTGAAGTAAGTATGAGAAGTTGTGAAATCCACAACAACGGTCACATAACTACAGGTCGAAACATTCAACACCACCACCACCACCACCAACAACAACAACAGTAAAATCTGTCTCTCCTCAATATCATGTCCGACTACTAACTTATCCACAACCACCTACAACAAACAATTCCGTAGTCTTCTCAATTACCTCCCCACTTCCACACTTTCCACCTTAATTAACCTTAACTTCATTACCAATTGTACGAATCACCTTCGATACACTCGCTGTCTATTTCTCTCACTAAGTCGGTCTCACACGAGCACATGAATAAACAATATGTATCGCTAAAACGTATGAGAGCACAGTACCAATACGCGACGAAACAGATGTCAACAACTCCTGTGCCAAATACCTTCGTTGCACGTTTCTCGACTTCACTTCTCCTTTCGACTCTTTCTGTACCTAGATGTCTCTTGTTAAATAAGCTCTCAATGACACAAACACGTCACAGCATTTTTCCAAGTAACTCAGTCTTTCTCCTCTCTTTCTATCTCCTTTCGCTTATCAGTACTAAAACTTCAGGTAGTGCATTCATTCATTCAGTCATTCATCGATTCATTTATTCATTGGGTCGTTACACATATATAAATAACGTTTGCAATAGGGGGACCAGTTTCTATTGTTGCTTTTCTACAGAATAACCAGTAACTTACAAACACATCAGTCAGGAAAGATATCCCTCCGTGTAACTCTACTTCAAAGCCCCCACCCCACCCCCCCACACACACACTTATTCACACCTTTATACATACAAAGTTAGTTGAACAGTAATCTCACAGATAATTGTCATTTAGTCACGAACTAAGTCACAGTGAAGTCAGAGAAGTAACAATCCATGAAAAAAATCCACGAATAATCTCAGTCAATCGAGAAAGTTGACGAATTACAGCAACAGTAAGCAATAGACACCAAAGTTAAATGACCTTGATTTGACTAATCAGATAGCTCAGCATTACAAATGGCTCCTAGTCATAATCCTCTTTCAAAGTGTCGCCTACATTTGGTTTTTCACTTCTCTGTAGATAATGTGTTGTTGATAGGGAGGAATAAAATATGCATGTGTGGAGGGATAATAACTCTGGAAAAGTATTCACGGGCTGGCTATTCACGGTTATACGGTTATTCAGATGCAACCACTTTATATGAGGAAGTCTGTATAACTTGGTAAGTCGTACATAACTGGTGATCTTTTAGACACTTTCTGCTCGAAATCAAAGCTCTCCCATAGCCTTAGTAATATATTGCGTAGATGCAATCAGTATTTGCTACAGCTGCAGAAATAGAGAATACATTCGTTTCATATGTCTATAACCACTTCTATGACAATCTGGGACCAGTCAAGAGAAGTGACCAACGAGGACCGCCACAACACAGCACAGCACAGCACACTATATCACGTCACATCACATGACAGAACAGGTAGGACAAATTAACTCAACAAATATCATTACTCACCTATAACCCCGGTCACTTGAATCACCATTCCCCACTCCATCATCACCAACTCCATTCACATTCATCTCCTCACAACTCTCCTCATCATCACTCGACAACGACAAATCAATAGTCTCACTCACGCCAGAACCACCTCCTCCAACACACCCTTCACCAACTCCCACATCGCCAACACCACAACCATTCACCTCACCAACACCATTCGAAACAGTCACAGATTCATTCACTCCACTGTGTGCTCGAACTCCATGAGCCAACGCGTCGCTCCTATTCGTACGATTCACAGTCTTCTCCACTGAGTCGGATGGAACACACAAATTCTGGGGGATAGGAGCTATTGGGTAGGCGTTCAAGATTCTCAGACCCATCGTGTTTAAAGGATTCGTGTCAGTGGAGACCGTAGAAGGCGTCGAATTGATGTGGGGTCTCGGTGCTATCCGAACATATCGTGAGGGAGTCAGTAACGGCAGACTCAATTGACCAACACTCGAGTCAACATTACCTACCTTCATTCAATGGGATTAACATGTCGTCATGAAATGTGAACATACCGAGGTGCACTGACCACTCACATGAGAATCTCCATTACCACTGACCACCACGTGATGAATAGAGGCGGATTCAGAAGACTTCGAAATATCGGGACACACTGAGGCCAGTCTGTCTGTCATGGTGAGATTCAGCTTTCTCAGAATTCTCCATCCCTTATAACGGAGTCGAGTCCAGTGTCGTCTCGGATATCCTTTCGAGTGCAGATATTGTGAGAATTGCATCCACATGTTTTTCCTCATCAGCAGTGATGGCTGACTTCTTTCTCTGTCCGTCAACATATTCTTGTATATGATTAGTAGTTGTGTGAATTCTTTCACCTCGTCCTTTGTGTATTTCATCGGTATGAATTGCTTTGCTGTTTCTTTGACTGCTTCATCATTCTGTGTCGCAGACGTATCGGCCATCATATTAAATAAGAATAATAATAGTAGTAGTAGTAATAATTATAATAATCGAGCGGTTTTGGAGATATTCCGTAATTTGTTTCAGTATGTCGCGGTGTTATTCTCGGTTAGTGTATTTCTCTGGTATATTTCTACGTGTTTTTGTATAAATGTTGATATTATATAGAGACAGTGTCTAACTTATTATCATAGGTGTATGTATATGGAAGGGTTGTCATTGGATGTTCCAGTGGTTTTCGTCACAAGGTCACACGCGAGTGTTGGCTAGACAGTTGGCCTTGTTTTCTGGTGATTGAGGACACAGGATTTTGGAATCAAGCATGCTGATTGGTTGTTGTTCGTTGCAGCCTGTGATTTGTTTTGTTTTCCATTTCATTGTAGAAATTACTGCTGAACAATCTGACTGTTGTTTGTTTTCGTGCATGCATGGAAGCGGTTATGACCACTTCTCTGTTTCTCTCTGTGTCTCTTTGTCTAGTTGTGTGTGTGTGCTTGTGTGTGTTTCTATGGTCTACATCAGATTTTCAATCCTTTTCATTCATTCATTCACTCATTGATTTATTCATGTCTACTTCATGATTGGTGAAAAACGAGATGTAGAAGTTTTCATGATGCCCGTAAAAGGTTTGAGCATTGTGGATTAGATCAAATAAAGTATAATTATATTTCAATAGTTTACACACAATGATAATAATAATAATAATAATAATAATAATAATAACAATAATGATTTACTTTATTCCGAAAACAGTACTTGTGATACAGAATGGAATTTTCAGCATTATTCACAATATTGCATCTAATTTCTTCAAATTATAAATAAAAGTAATCACATAGAAAATTTTCCACATTTAGAATAAGGGTAATGTCAAAAAAAACATTCAGCATATAAAATGGAAATAATAATAATAATAATAATAATAATAATAATAATGATAACAGCTAAGGTAATAATAATAATAATAATGCAAGTGAAAATTTCCATGGGCTTGTTTCACACAGTATTGTCAATGCGGTATACAAATCCTTGCATGATTAAAAATATTGAATATAATGTTCTCTTTACATGATATGGTGAGGGAAAAAACAAAGATTACAGCAGTCATAGAGATAAGTTGGTGTTTGCAGTTATGAAAGTAAAAACAAAGAAGCAACAGGACCATAAATATAATAGAAATAATAAAAGTGAAACTTGAAGGCATATAAGGATGGATGGAGGAGATTGTTTATTTACTAGATGAAAAAAGGTTAGTCAATTCTTGCCTGCCTGACGCTATTTTCAACACATAAAATACGGGCCAAGTATGGTATCATAGAATTTTTATACTTAGATGTGCGAGCATACAGTTTTCTGAAGTCACTTCTTGTTCTACCTGAGGAGGGAGATGCAAGGTGAAAGCTGAGGGTGCTGTGGTGTGTGCTCCAAGTCAGACAAAATCCCTTTAGCAAATTTACTGCACGAAGTCAAATGCCTATCGACAACGACGTTAACTATGTAGTCCACTGGGACACCACTCACCCTGCTGACTGACAGTCTTCAGCATTCTACGAATTGTGACAAAGTCCTTTTTAAGCAAACCAGGAAAGAATAAGCAGGGGTGAACAATACAGAAGAATAGGTAGGATGCAAGAGTTTATGAACTAACTGTAAGAGGAGGGGTTGAGTTATACCCGAGTGCCTTAACTTCTTAATGTAAAATGTCAGGCGGAATATTTTACTGGAGATCGCTGAGACATGGGAAGACCAGGAGAGATCGGAAGAGACAATAAGTCCAAGATACTTAATTTCAGTTTTAATTCCTATATCATTGTCATCAATCTTACAACTGTCATGAGAATCGACGGCTTCTTTTAACTGTCGTTTACATCTTAAGCTGAAATTAACAGTTTGACATTTAGAAGGATTCAGTTTAAGACCGTTAGACTCAGACCATTTACTGACTTCCGACAGAAAGCTATTCATTTTGGTACAATCTAGCTGGGAGTTAACAGCCATTGAAACAGCTAAATCATCAGCGTACTTCACAAAGTTTATTTCATCAGACTGAGGCAAGTCATGTAAGAAGAAAGAAAAAAGAAAAGGAGAAAGGACAGCGCCTTGAGGGACACCAGCTTCAGTAGGTAATGAAGTCGAAGACTTCCCTTTATATACGGTGTACTGCTTTCTTTCTGAGAAATAAGAATGTAACCAGTTAGCAGCCCAACATTCTGTTTGACTTACAGCAAGATGTCCCTAGGGATCGAGTCAAAAGCAGATGTATAGTCTAGGAAGGCACAACGAACAAATTTAGCCCCTTTGTCTAGACTGGAAGCAATGTTATGATATAAGACGGCGGCTACATCTAAAGTGCTTCTACTGTGCTTATAGGCAAACTGTTTTGGGTCATTAAAGGGTTCAAGAGAGGGTACAAGACTAAGTGAAAGTAGTTTCTCCATAGTTTTCAAAAAAGGAGAGGTAATAGCAATGGGTGTAAATTTGACACATGCTCCAGTAGACAATTTAGGTATGAGTACAACTTTAATGTCTTTCCAAACAGCAGGCACAGTATTACTGGAAAAAGATTTGTTAAACAGATCAGTGAGAGGGTAACATAGAATATCAGAACATTTTTTGAAAATAATACTAGGTACATGATCTGGACCTATGTTCTGGGAAGGGTTCAGACACTTGAGGCACTTTTGAACATCATTTGTGTTAAAACCTGGAAAGGGGCTATTATTAACACTAGTGATACTGGGAAGCATGGAATTTGAGGGAGAATAAATAAAAGATTTATTAAGAGTACATACATCAGAAGAATACGGAATAATATTGTTAATTTGCTTACCACCAGTGATTTCCTTAAATAGTTTCCACATATTTGAAGCATTTTTGCAGGATATGAATTTCTGGTTATATATAACATTGAATCTCTGCCTTTCAGACTTGATAAGGAAGTTAGTTCTTTTTACACCACTTTTATCTTTCATTTTATATAGCTTTTCCTTCTCTCTACGAAGTTTTTTAAGTTGAGGGGAGGAGAAACGGTCGAATTTGACGAATAGTGTTTCTTCTGGACAGCAGATTTCAAAACAGAATTTCAGATAAGACGTAATATTAGAGATTGTGTCATCAAGTGGAACATCATTAAACAGATCCCATCTTGTGTCACTGAGCATGTTCCTAAGATGTTGTACATTCTCATTTGAGTAACATCTGTGAACAACTTTCTTGGACAAGTTAGAGAGAGAAGGCTTTTTTGTGTAACTTTCCGTAAACTTTGGGTAGAACTCGTACAATACAGTGATCAGAGTTTGAGAGTGGAGCTCTTTTACGAGCTTCGTATATTCCAGAATCATTTATGAATACTAAATCAAGCGAAGTATCTTGTCGAGTTGGGAAGTTAACCACATTTTCATGACCCAGCAATGTAATAAAACTGTAGTCACTGGCGTGAATAAAACAATTCCATCAGTGGTGTGAACACGGGCAGTAATTCCGCTCGAAAGATTACCAACAACAAAACTTATCATTGTGTGTAAACTATTGAAATATAGTAATACTTTACTTTCATGATATATTCACATCACATCGCATAATATAACATAACAATGTTTAGTCTACGTCTTCGTTCGATCGATTGATCAGTCGATCAATGAATCAACAGCCAAACTGCCTGAACTGGAACAGGCTGAATTGGAAGATGAGAAATTGGATGGCATTAGTGATGTATGTGTGTGAAACTTACAGGACAGGCAGGCAGGCAGGCAGGCATGAGGAGAGAGAGAGAGGAAGAGAGACTGAAGTAGTGTGTGGTAAAGCGTGCGAAAACAGGTCGATGACCAGTGTGTCACACCACCCGAATCCCATCAATATCATCCTCGTTATTTTCGTCTATTCGTGTGAGTTGTCCTGATCAGGATAGACAGCAGCGAGTGAGAGAGCTATGGACACAGATTCTTCGTTGACATGAGAAAGGTCGATGAGCTACTCGAGGCTTGTTGAATATGCTGTGTGAGAGACTACTGGGTCATCATCATCATCATCACCATCAGCATCATCATGGTCATCATGGAAGACAGTGGAAGTGAAAGAAACACTATCCAGGTTAGGTGGTAAGACTACGGTGAGTAGTAGTTGACGATGGGAATGGAATGTGTGCCCTCAAAGAAGTAAAGTTAAGTATAATTATAATTTCATTTTTAAATAGTTTATACACAATGCGAAGTTGGTCGGTTGGTATTAATTGTCTTGGTAATATTTCGAGGAGAATTAGTGGCGATGATGACACGAACTGTTGGAGAGGAGTTTGTTACTGGTTATGGTTAGTGCAAATGTCATGTTAAGAGAGAGGTAATCGGTGGTGTGGTGTGGTGTGATGTGATGTGATTTAATATGTGAGTAAAGAGTATTCTTCACTTGGTTACTTCACTTCTCACTCAGTCTGCATAGTTAGATGTTGAGTGTGTGTTCGAGGTGATGGGGATGGGGATGGCTGACTCAGGTGAATTATTAATATAATATGTCTGACATCAAATTTCGATCACCGTTCATGAAATTTTGTCTATAATATTGTTATGACTGCTTCATGACTCATATGATTGGACAATGCCTTTATATACAAGAGATGTCCTTTTTATTGATGTATAAACCTCTGTTGTGTTAATTTCGATTAAGTTCCCTGAGGAAGTTCGGATCAGTTTTCTGAAGGTAGGAAACGTTGGAATTACTCATTTGGATTTCCCTGAGGATTTACAAAAGTTTTATTTTTGCAGATGTCTACTTGTCACTCGACGTCCAATTATTTTCGAACTATTCTGTCAAATCTTGATCACAGTTCATATATATATATATATATTTCAAACCAAAATACAATTAGTTATGGTTATTTTAAGTAAAGCGGTGAGAATTAGTAACTTTGGTTTGGAGTACCGTAATACGAAAACGCTCAAGAAAATTGGGTGTTAATGAAACTAGTGTAGTAACAAAGGTGATGAGTTGTCACAAACAGTCGTCAAGAGGAAATTACGTAGTGATATGAATAGTTTGATAATTGAGTTGTACTCAGGATGCACATAGAAACAAAGTAGAGAATGTGAAATCAAGTAAGACTTCTGAATGAATACAAGGTTTTGAGCAATTAGAGAGACAAGGAAACATGCAAAATTAAGTCATGAAAAATTAACAAAGTTGTTACCATGATAGTAGAAGTGTTTGAGCAATTCTCCCTCGTATGCACAGCTCTGGTTTCTTTATGTGAATGGACACAGCTTCAGCAATACAAATGAGACGTGAGTGTATTGCATTTGGTAGGTTATTCTTGACTGTGTAGAGTACTTTGAAGCAGGAGGAGTTTGTTGAGATTGAATGATGAGTGTTCACAAAGTGTTCACTTATCCCACTCCTCATAGCACCACTATTGAATTTTCGAAACCATGCTGGCTGGATCATCTTCAACAGGATGCGCGTCGAACGACCGATGTACATTGCTGAATGCACAACAGCAGCAGGTGAACTGATATATGCACACAGATGTGGTAGCCAGATGCGACATCTTGCCCGAAGGGCTTCTTCAGATCACTGGGCGACTGCAGAACACTATTCTGTGCCTTGATGCAGAGAATGTTCTTCTCAGAGATGATGCGATCCTCCTCTTGAGAATATCACCTGTCGAATCTCTCTTGACATCGAAGACCATGTAGAGTTTGTTTTTCGGCGCAAGTGAAGCTTCATTTCTTCTTAATTATTCCTTTGATGTCTTTATGAATGACACTCGTTGGGTATCCATTTTGGATGAAAATTTCTCTCAAAGCATCTAATTCAGTTTCTAGAACATGGCGACTACAGATGTGTTGGATGCGAGTGGTGAGGGATTTAATTACATATTTAGAGTAATAGATTGAGTTAAAAGGTATCCATTTACTCTTCGAAGTACAAAGCGTGAATAAAAGTGAACCGAGAACTTCTGTGAACTTTATTCTCGAGTGCACCTGATGATGAATAATGACAGATATATTCTGGACTAAATGTTTGCTGAATGCACATAGTTCTCAGCAGTTCTCAGTTCTCTTTTCTTGACCTTGGCGGCCTGTTTGAATTTTTGGGCCTGCTATTATAACATCTACATATTGTATCCAACCTACCATTTACTCCATTTATTTATCACCCAAATATGAATTCTAAAAGGATCATTTACTCTCGTAACTTTATTAATCATTTACGACCCAATGACTTTCATATTCCCAAGAAATCAAGGAGGAAGCATCGTAGTGGTTGGCAGAGAGCTCTTAAACGTACACCAAAACACTTAACCATGGTCCCTGTCATAATGAACACTAACTGCCGCTCTCTGCCAAACAAGATAATGTACCTACAATCCTTGATGTCCACTGACACCTATCACAATACTGCGATAATCACATTGCAAGAAACATGGTTACACGAACTGTATGATGACAATCTCATCTCTCTAAAGGACTTCATCCTATTTAGACAAGACCGACAATGTTGTAATAAGAAAAATGGGGGCGGCGTTGCCACTTTTATCCACTCCAAATGGTCTATTTCTAATAATGTTTGCTTCTCATTCTCAAATGACTTCATAGACTGTATCACCGTCAAATGTCGTCACAAACATCTCCCCAAATATAAACACATCTTTATTACAACAAACATGTACATTTCTCCAAGTTGCTCACTATCTAATCTTTCAAATTTTGCTGATGAATTCACCATGTTTGCCGCTGCCAACTTCAATAACTCTCTATCTGTTATTGCTGGGGACTTCAACTCGTCAGATTGCTCTTTCCTTCAAGCACTTGGTCACTCAAATATTGTCAAATTTACCACTCGACTTGACAAAACACTTGATCTAGTTTTTACAAATGACGAAGGAATATATGAAGCACTTAGACGTGCACCGATCCTCAACTCTGATCACTCTGTTGTTCGTGTTCTACCAAAAATATACAGTAAAACACATACTAAAATCTTCTCACATGTGTCTATGAAAGCGCAACAAAAATGCTACTCATCCGACAACTTACTCAATCTAAGGTGCATGTTAAAAAATGCTAACTGGGATTTATTCCATGAAAGTTCATTAGATGACAAAATTGTCTTAAGTTCTGCGTTGAATTATGCTGTCCCAAACAAACACTATTCAAACGCCTCGACCGCTTCTCATCTCCTTATCTCAAACAACCTCACAGGCAAAAAGAAACATTATACAAATCCAAAGACAAGTTAGGACTCAAAAAGATTAATGCTCAAATCAAATCTGAAATCAAAAATCTTAGTGCTATCTACAATGATACACTTTTATCATGCGAATCTCCTATCAGCATGTGGAAACTTTTTAATGAAATTACTGGCAATAGTAAGCGTTGTAATGCTTTTCCCTCTTATGATGTTAACGCTCTTAATCAGTCTTTTATACGCTGTCCTTCTACTTTAACTACTTCTAATGTTACCTATCATGTAGCTGAAAACTTTCATGACTTTAATACTCTCGATGTTCTAAAATGTCTTAAAACGCTCAAGCCCTCACGTAGCCTTGCCACTGATGGTATACCTGCATATGTTCTAAAACAATGTGCAGATGCGTTGTGTTCTCCACTAACCAACATCCTAAATGCTTCTTTCTCCAAAAATTTCGTACCTGATGCATGGAAAGACATCAAAATTGTCCCTGTCCCTAAACCTGGAAACGGCAAGAACGTAAAGTTCAGACCCATTGCCATCACTTCCCCGTTTCTAAAGCTTATGGAAAAACTAATACTTCTTAAACTTGCACCCTCCCTTAAAAACTTTGAAGACCCCAAACAATTTGCCTATAGACAGGGTAGGAGCATATTAGACGCTGCAGCTGTCTTACACAACAACATCGTCTCATCACTAGATAAAGGTGCCAAATGCGTCCGCTGCACGTTTCTCGACTTCACTCCTGCTTTCGACTCTGTGCCTAGATGTCTCCTGCTAAATAAGCTCTCTTTGCCAAAAACTGAGTCCTGGGTCACTAACTGGCTGCATTCCTACTTCTCTAACAGAAAGCAGTACGCCGAATACAAAGGTAAATCATCCTCTGCTGTACTCACTGAAGCCGGAGTCCCCCAAGGTGCTGTACTCTCCCCACTTCTCTTTTCTTTCTTTCTTCATGACTTACCATCTTCAAATGACATTAATTTTGTCAAATATGCTGACGACCTGACTGTATCTTTGCCTGTCAAATGTCAAAGCGACTGCTCTAAACTAAATGGCTTTCTGTCAGAAACCAGCCAGTTTTTCAAGGAAAACGGTCTTACCCTAAACCCCTCCAAATGCCAAACAGTCAATTTCACCTTTAGGCATAAATCCGACCTAAACAAACTGGTTGGCTCTCACGAGGTATGCAACATCGACGGCACTGAAATAGAGACCAAATCGGAAATTGAATACCTAGGCGTCATTCTATCTGCTGATCTCTCCTGGTCGTCTCATATCTTGGCGATTTCTAAGAAAATATTTCGTCTTACCTTCTACATCAAGAAGTTAAAATATTCTGGGATTACCCAACCCTTACTCCTACAATTCGTTAATTCTCGCATTCTGCCTATTGTTCTCTATTGTTCCCCCTTAGTTTTTCCAGGGCTACTGAAGAAAGACTATAACATATTACGCTGGATGTTAAAGATTGTCAGCAGGGTAAGCAACGTGCCACTTAACCAGCTTGTTAATATTCTGGTCGACAGGCACATGGACTCATGTGAAAAATGGGCCAAATCCATGGCCATGGCATTGCATTGATTGTTTAAGCGATGCTTTTCCATTGGTGTTCAATTTCATACTACTCGACAATTGTGAGTAGTAAGATTTAGATCTCGATATATTGCAGCACTTGTAGACTGATAGAAGAGAGAGGGATGGTGAAACAAAAGGTTATCCAGTGCACCAACGAGCAACAAAAACAGGATTTGAATGCAAACTACAAGACACTGAACAAAAGAGTAAAGAAGAGTGCCAGAGAAGACAAAAGAAAGTACTATGAAACCATGGCAAGTGAAGCAGAACCAGCCACAGTGCAGGTAAAGGAGACCTCGCAACACTCTACCAAACTACTAGGTACCTATCGGGCAAAAGTTTGACACAAATTAAGCCAGTGAAGGATGACAATGGAAAGTCACTCACCAAAGAAGTGGAGCAAAGGAAAGACTGGGCTAAACACTTCAAAAGACTCCTAAATCGACCACCACCTACAACGCACTGAACAATACCAACAACGGAGACAGAGCTACCAGTGAACATCAACCCCCCGACGAAATCAGAAGTCCTGAAGGCAATCAAGGTGCTAAAAGATGGAAAAGCAGCAGGACCAGATAGAATCCCAGTTGAAGCATTGAAAGTGGACCTAGAGACAACAGCGGACTTGATGACGCCACTACTGGAGAAGGTGTGGAAAGAAGGCAAAGTACCCGAGGATTGGAAGAAAGGATACTTATTCAAACTACCAAAGAAAGGAGACCTAAGTCAATGCAAGAACTGGCGCGGAATTATGCTCCTGTCCATCCCAAGCAAAATACTAAGCCGAATCATCCTGGAGAGAATCAAACATGCCAACCTGGATTAAAAACTTCAACCGGAACAGGCTGGATTCAGGAGAAACAAGTCAAGCATTGATCAGATCGCCACATTACGGATCATCATTGAACAAAGCTTGGAATCGCAGTCACCTCTCTCTATCTGAACTTCATTGATTGACTTTGAAAAAGCCTTCGAGAGGTGATTTGGTAACTAACTACTTCGCTACTACGAGGTGTCACCGACAATTATACATCTCATCCAACAGCTGTACGATATAATATATAATAATAATAATAATCACTTTATTCCACAACAATAACAATTTACAGCATGGAATTTTCAGCGTTTCTTTTACATATTGCAATGGTTTAGCTCTGTTTATAATTATATAAATGTATAAAATGTTAAAATATTGCTAGTTAATAGGAAAAAATAAAATCCCAACAAAATCACACCATTCCTAGGTCATAGTGAATAATAAATAAATAATATAACAAATAACACATGCATTAATATGCATCATTACATATTATAGATTAGTTAATTATTTAAAAGTTGTAAAAGTTCTTTTCTGATATTTGTCTCTTCACACAATACTCGTGCCAAATATGGTGCGGTCGAATTTTTATATTTTGTAGTACGAGAGCCGACTCTCTGTCATAACTACTCACAGGCAGGCAGGCAGGCAGGCAGCCAGTTACTCAACACACTCAGTCGAGAAAATCTGACTTTCCTTCAACGATACCATAAAGTTGGAATTAACACGACGATACATGAATTCCACAGGAAATGTGACCACCATAACCTAACTAACTGGCTAGTCATATCCCCCAAATACAATTCATCAAAATACAACTCTGATCACTCCATTATAGACGAGACTTATACTCTCACACATGGACCAACTGGTATGCTTATAAGAACAACTCTGATCATATGGAGAAGAATCAGAACAGTCAAAAATGCCTGACTTATCAATCAATTATTCACATCATCCATCACTCCATCCAACTGAATATCACCAAGAATCAAACACACACACACACACAAACAATTCCGTGTGTCATAACCTGAAGGATCGTGAGAATATGAAACGTATTTCAATATAATGCCATCACCTAGACTCTACGTGAACATCAGTCGCCTACATCACTCTCCATCATGTCATCAAATACTTCGACAGGAGAAACAGACAAAATCTCCACCGGATCTCAACCAAATCGCCACCTACACATACGCTGTTTCACATTACACGCCACATTACTCAGAAACTTATTTGCAAAACATTCGATAGAGTAACTCATGAAAACATCATTGGTGAATACATATCAAAATTTATTACAAATATCGAAGTGAATAAAAATTATGCATATCTCATTTGACCTCGGACTTACAAATATTGGTCTATCTTCGTTAAACACTTTAAACAGAGTGTGCATGTGTGTGTGTGGGTAAACAGTTGTAGAACATTTCTTAACGTCTTCATAAGAAGATATGAACAGTCGAGAATTTTGACCAAGTATTATTAATTAGTGTTACATATCCATTGTTATTTATTATTAAGGATTTTCCTATGCATCAGCTAACATCACGCCTTCATGTCTGTTCAAACTGCTAGTATCTAGAATTTTATGATTAGACGTATTTTCAAAATTATGGTGTTTAGGATTAGCGTTTAGTAGAATCACCCTGTCGGACTTATTGCTTTGCCTTCTTTCTGAAGATTGAGCTGCTTTATTCGACCTACTGGAGTTGTCAGGTGACTCGACATTTACGGATTTCGGATATGCATTCTGTTGCAGACAACGGAGAGTGAAAACACGATGATTGTGCCAGTTATACAGTTTCTTTGTTAATTTAATTCGATTGCAAAATAATTCAAATGAACTGTCGTCAAGATTTGACAGAATAGTTCTAAAATATTTGGGCGCCGAGTGAGAAGTAGACATTTTTAAAAAACTACAGTAGTTCGAATAAAGCAGCTCAATCTTCAGAAAGAAGGCAAAGCAATAAGTCCGACAGGGTGATTCTACTAAACGCTAATCCTAACCACCATAATTTTGAAAATACGTCTAATCATAAAATTCTAGATACCAACAGTGTGAACAGACATGAAGGCGTGATGTTAGCTGATGCATAGGAAATCCTTATTAATAAATAACAATGGATATGTAACACTAATTAATAATACTTGGTCAAAATTCTCGACTGTTCATATCTTCTTATGGAAACGTTAAGAAATGTTTTACAACTGTTTACCCACACACACGCATGCACACTCTGTTTAAAGTGTTTAACGAAGATAGACCAATATTTGTAAGTCCGAGGTCAAATTTTGATCACAGCTCATACAATTTTGTTTATTATACTTGTTGGTACTTTTTGAATGACTCATGATTGGACAAATTTTTAAAAACAATTGATGTTCCTTTTTATATATAAACCTATGTAATGTTAATTTCGATTAATTTCCCTGAAGAAGTTCGGACCAGATTGCCGAACAC